>OX403598.1:18115720-18474503 GCA_948107665.1 Lomographa bimaculata | reverse complement strand
ATTTGCACACCAAAAGATAACACTTACAAAGAAATCTTAAATATAACATAGGAGCACAAAGGGCGGTCTTATCGGTCAAAGCGATTTCTTCCAGACAACCAAAGGGAGATGATAAAAATATTACAAACAGGGACGGAGGTGTAACTCAACACGTATTTAAATTAATAAATGTACCTATACATACTTATTAATATTACATACATAATATACATACACAAACCTACATAAATAATAATAATATATTATAAACATACACAAACTAATATATATTATTATACATATATATGACTAATAAGGGAAATTCATACTTTAACTTTATTGAAAGCGATATAATTTTTAAAAAGTGTGCAGTGATTGAGAGCGACGTATAGAGACCGGTAAACTGTTCCAGAGGCGAATAGCTTGTACAGTAAAAGATTTATCATAAAATCTAGAACTGTGGCTTGGCATTCTTAATTCTAATGATATATCCGAAGATGTGGTTGATGATGCAGTCCGTATCAATACCTAGAGTAAGCCTATTCACCCGTGACTTGAAAATCCCCAGATTATACTTATATTCAATTCTTTTACAGTTAGCAGTTTCAATTGGAAGCAAAATGTTTCGTCCGCGTTTGAGTACTATATTTTGTCTACTATATTTTTAAAACCCGACAAAAAAGAGTGGTGTTCTTGAGTTTTTAGTGTTATACCTGTGTTTCTGTCAGTGGCATATCAGCTGCCGCTGAACATACATAGATTAAGTTTTTTTTTTTAAAGTGGCTCGATTGTTCTAAAAGTTTTTGGTAAAAATCGGTGCAGACGTTTTCCAGATAGAGATAGTAATTTTGATAAATGATAAAAAATTTGATTTTGCTACTGGTTTGTAGTTAATGTTGATGACGTTTGATTTTGACAGACACTCAACTCTTGATAACCTGCTCCACCAGAGGTTGGCGAACCCGAACCATTATGTGTAACAGTTAACCTTGCCATCAAAGGACTGCAAAACTTTCAAATATCCCAGTTAGTTTACAGAATAGTCCGTTACATTATGCAGGTGATATCCTGCAGGTGCCTCGCTCGCATCCAGTATCGTACACGTGTTGTTCAGCCGTAATCCAGACCGATGCGGCGCAGACCCGTGCAGTGCTGGAATAACGACGTGGTTTTCGAACGATTGGGCACTACACACTGTACAGTCGTTGTTCTGACTTAGATTACGGAAAAATGACCTTACAAATAAAAGAATTTGAATTTGGCGAAAAATACTCAAAGGTGATATTGATGGATTCTGACTAAAAGTTGAATCATTAGGTGCGGAAAATTATCCTTAGTTGGAAATCAAACTATTTGATTCAAAAAATTAAACGCAAGCAAAGCTTTAAAAAACCGACTTCACCGCTTATATTTTGGTTTCGGCTTGATCAATTTCAATAAAATTTGTATGGGACCACCTCTGGAGTATAATCTAGCAAATAAAAAAGAATTATCAAAATCGGACTACTTTGTAAAAAAATATGCGTGGTTATACATTACAAAAAAATGTACGCGTCGACTTGAGTACATCGTATTGCGCCTATCGCGATTGAGGAAATCAATGTGGGGAGTAGTGTAAGACAAATTAAAGACTCGGTTTCTTTTTTTTAATTTTCCCGACTACGGCGAATCAAAAATCATGGTTATGATTTTAGCAATGTATGTATGAATGTATCGCATGTTCGTTTGATCCCTCACAGCGTCCAAACAAATATAAAGATTGTAATAAATAGGCTATCGTTGAATTCTTATCAATTCTATGGGTGTCACAGGCTTTTGAAATTAGTTTTGGCACTATAGGTTTATTTTTATAAAAAATACCTATAGTGCCCGTGCTATCAACTGAGTCGTCGGGCCATAAATGTCAATAACAATAGGAATGTGCAACGCTTTGCATGTTATCGATAAATGCAAAGGCGTCACTCACGTCTCACACACACGTGAATTATAGCCCTCTCAGTTGATATCGCGGGTACTATAGGTTTTTAGATAAAAAATGCAGTACCGCGCTAGACTTAATTATTCATATTGCTGTTACTTGTATTTTGTTCTGTGGTTTCATTTAGCACCGCAAAATACGCAGACTCAACACTTATCATTGATCGACAACTTGCTTTTGTTGTAATGTACTCTACCGTGTACAGACAGAAAGTAACTATAGCCGTAGAGGTAAACTATCAGTTATTCTAACGATAATTGTTAAGTCTAGATATACAGTTAAGAAATAAGAAAGTAAAAATTTAAGCTTGAAATATTTCATTGATTTTAGTTTTATGACTCTTAAACGAATATAATTTGATATCGCAATATTCATAAATCTAAATCAATCGCATGTTAAATGTACCATGTAAGTGATTCCAGGTAGACAAGCAATAAAACAATCTAAACTCTGATCTAATAGAGCGTTATGATGTTATCGAAGTCAAGATCCTAAATATGAGTTATTCCTAACAGTTTATTGGTATCGAAGAAGCTTCGTAACTTTGAGACTGTTCCGAGCAGCGGAGTCTCAGCGAAAACATATACAATACAATACAATATTTATTTATTGAACACCAATAAGTAGTTAAAAACAATAACTATAAATAACCGAAAAACAATTATTGTTGTACAATGGGCGGCCTTATCACATTAAGCAATTTCTTACAGGCAACCTTTGGAAGGACAGGATAGTAGAAATATTTCTAATATCCTAATATATTTTTTGTAGGTGGTGTTCTCAACTAATACAACTCATGCAGTATAAAACAAATTAAATACTGATATGTAACTTAAATACTACTTACATACATATGATATATATAATATTATCGGCCGGAATCATTTTCATTTTACACACGCCGCCCCAGACTTATTTCGAAAATGTATATCGTGGGTGCCGGAACATTCACACCAGACACCCAAAACCCCAATAATTTCCCTTGGAGAGAAAATGTGTGTTTCCACCGGGAATCGAACCCGCTGATAAGAAGACAGACGCGCAACCATCTGCGCCGTTTCGAAAAGATATTGTTTAGTTAGTGTTGTGTTTAGTTTAGTGCCGTTTAGTGTAACATTAATTTAGTTAGCTTCTTCTTATTCAAAGTATGTCTCATAAATAATTGTACCGAAGGTCAGTGTACCCAAAACTCTGGGCGGAGTTGCCTCGCTGTATAGTGATCTTTATACATTCAGCAAAATAAAAAACAGAATTCTGGTCACGTGCCGAGTTTCTCAGTCGTCCAGCCAACTCTTTGAACATTTCGAGCGGGCCCGGGCCCCATGGGCCCAGTGTTTCGACCCCAAACGGCACAAACACCTAGGCTCAATTGAAGTTTGAATAATCGTGCTATTATTGAGATTGCCGCAGAAGCGACGACATTTGCTTGCTGTTACAATTTATCCGACCATAGCGAAGCAAAAAGGAGGGTTACGATACATACATACTCATGTTTGTTTGTTCCCTTAAAGCGGCGCCAAACCGGCTAAACTGATTGCAACTTATATATTATCTTTAACTTAATCTCAACTCGCAGGCTAGGTCTAATGCCGCGGTTCACCAAATACTAGAGAACCAAATAATAACATTATATTTTTCTTTTTATTCCTTCTATATAAATATAGGAAACAATTTTCACACATCTACGTTAGAAGATTAAACGCCGCCAGTTACAAATAAATTACTGCTTACATTATGACACAAGTAGAAGTTGTCTACTTTAATAATTTAAACGTAAGCAAAGCTTCAAAAAACCGACTTCGACGCTTATATTTTGGTTTTGGCTTGATGGGACCACTCTGAAGTATAATCTATCAAGAAAGAAAAAAAAGACTTTTGAGAATCGGTCATAAAGTTAAACTATATGATATCAAATTTAAAAAATATTAAAAAACAAGTTAAAAATCAAATATCCGACTGCGAAAAATGTGAATCTACTTTTTATGTAATCCTTTTAATTTCCTTAATTTTGATACCTTACTCGATAGGTTTGTTATTGGTTTTTACGTATTACAATATTGCGCCAAAACTCCCTATATTGTTTTTTCCAAACTCCTATCTAAGGACACTTCGGTTCTTAAGACGAATATAAAGATTCCTTAACTGTCGAAATCCATCCAGCCATTTGAAAGTAACGAGGTAATAAAGAAATTTACAAATGTACATGTATACACAAGATACGCGCGAAAAACATAACCCTTTCTTGATAGTCGGGTAAAAATAACAATTTTTTTTTTTTGTATATGACTAAAGTAATAACACAAGACATCTTCGCGTGTACCAGACGCATGTAAAAAAATTATTTTCACAGAAAATTATTTTTTCCTGTATAATAAAAGCTTTAAAATACGAATGACAGTCATAAACACACTCGTCTGTTGTTTTCAGTAGAGAATAAATTCAAAATTACAAAGGAATAAAAACAACAAAAGGTATAACTGACCTCATAAAATTATTGACTTCCGACCTCAGCTTGCAACTTGTACAAAGTAAATGTTAAAATTCCAATGCATACCTGAAACAAAATGAAACATAACATTAATTATTTACAAATACTGTTGTGAAAGTCTCAATAATTTTGCGCATATTTTACGCACTTCGCAATATCATATCAGTCATATTAATGAAATGTTTAATAAAGAAATATCAAGTAAACATTTTATGAAAAGCAATGCAAGCTCAATAAATATTTACTCAATAAACATAGCACATTGCTTTTAAATATTTTCTGACTAAAACTATACTTCTGGCGTATCACTAGCGTGTACTTGTGTGCACATCACACATTTCATCAAAATCAGTTTAGCCGTTGGAACTTGAAGATAAAACATATTCTTACGTATTCACATCTTTATTAGACACTAACTTTTACGCACTCTAACGCATTTTATTATTAGTGTGATTTTAAGTACTCTAGAAACTTTAATTAGAAGTAGCTTGATTACGGCTGGCGCCGCGGGTGATCATAAAAAAACATCGTATACAATATGTTGTAGTATACATAGTATGAGTAATACAAACAAGATCACTCTTAGTTTAGATGACAGCTGTCTTAAATTTGTTGCAATGTTTTATTTTTGATAATTAGTGAATTTATTAGACATAACGTACAAATATGCAAAATTGCAAGAAATATCTAGGCAATGTCCCATTTTCGGACACATCGTCACTTTCTATCAGGTGCAGGTGAGATAGTGGTCAAATGCTTACCTATTCAAAATAAAAAAAAATCTCAGTCGGGTGTTTTTGAGTTTTTAGTACAAGCTTTCATTTGTTGTAAACAAAAAAAAACAAATCGCGCGGTCTTGGTTCGCAAATTTGTTTAATGTATTTTATAGTGATAGAAGCAAGCTGTATTATTTCTAACCCTTTCAGTTATAAAACATCAACAGAACAACAGGATTCAAGTGAATTAAAAACATATTTCAAAGAGTGTGTGGGAGAGTGCGGTGCATGAGCCGATGAATTTGCAGCCCCGGGCCGACATTACAATCGCATTAAAGAGAAGAGATTAAATACAGTATTGTAGATATAATATGTTTTGAAATATGGATCTGACGTTTAAAAAAATACCTCGTCGTTTTTTTATAGCTTACACAATATTACTAGCTTTTGTAATGGTCAGTCGCAAACAAAAATTAAAAAAAAATCAAAGCATAAAGCTCTACAAATAAGAAATATCAATGAGTATAATTTTTTTTTCTATTCACTCTAGACTTGAAGATATCCAGACTTGTAACGTTCAGGGAATCGAACGCAAACCCAATTAGCCAACGGGCAGTTCAGTAATTAACGCAAAAATATGTCTTAATTTCCAAATCTGTTATAAACCTTACGTTTAGGATACAATTGTAATGGATTGATTGATTGATTGTGGTCAAACGTTTGCCTATCGTATATTAAAAAAAAAAGATACTGGTTCAGTTTCAAACTCGTATTTTTGGTATTTAACAAGATTTTCGCAAAGTAGACTGGAATGTACTCTAAAGCGCATCATTTGGGTTCCACACAGAGCGGACTTGAAAGTTCTAAGCCACTGCGGTTACTTTGGTCGTGGACTCGTGGCAGGCGCGGTAACCGCGGCGCCGCACCACATTTGTCGGCATCCGCAACGCCCGCGCCCGCGGCGAACATCCAACTCGCATTACAGATGGAGCGGATGAAATTTATCGTTTTGAAGCACCATCTACGAGTTAGTGCTTAGGTTTCACATTTCAGATAAACGACCTAATGGTATGTCGAACGGATCTGGTTGGAAATTGCTAGATTTTACAGTTCGTTTGTTACTTCAATCGGTTATGTGAAGAGACTAAAATGCACGTTTGGGGGTTTATTTTGGACTCGAAATGCACTCGAAATTCAACTCTAATTATGTCTACGTTTACTTTAGCTACCACAACCGCACGAAAACTAACTAATCACACTTAATTTCCTTCTCAAGGGACATTTGTCTTTCAGGTCTCGGATGTCATTGTACGTGTGTGTGATGTAAATATTTCCCGCACCCACGATACATATCTTTGATCTAAGCGTGGAGCTGTGAGTGTGAATGCGTTTGTTTGACTATATTTATCCAAAGGTTTGTATTTGTGTGTCTGGGGGTTTGTAACGAAGTATCGTATAAATATTTATATTGTTTTTGTGATGTTTTCCCTACTCAAATTGTAGGTAGTGTATCTAACGTATACTATCACTATATAATGAGTATAAGTTATATAAGTCCCAATAAAATGATTATGATTATTATCGTAATAACGGATACAATGATATGGGTGACTTTTGGTATGTAGATTGTCTCGCACTTAGAAGAGGACATAAACTACTGTCTTTTCTACTTCACAAAAAAGGAGGAGGTACTCAAGTCGACGATTTTTTTTTCTCATAACTTTGTTCTACGTGAACCGATTCTAAAAACTTTATTGTTTGAAAGATGTTGCTTTCTGATTGGTCCTATTTAAATTTGATCAAGATCTGATCAGTGGTGGTGGTGGAAATATCATCAATAATGCGTACATCTAATCTGATCAAAGTTCCGAAGATAAAGCGGTGAAGTCGGTTTTATTTTTTAGCTTTGCTTGTTTAATTATTGTCCTAATTAATAAAGGCGTTAGTAAATTTATAATTAGTACAGAAGTTTTATGATCCAGCAAAAAAACGTTGTAATAAGTAAATGAAAACTAGCTACTTTTATACTCTGTATCCGCGAGTTAACTGAATATGCCGTGTTACGTTAATTAAAATGTAAAACGACGTCATAATGAAGTTCATTATCATGGACACAATAAATGTACGCTTAAACAAACCGTGCGTATAAAAATTTCACAGCAGTTTCAACAATACAGAGCACAGTTTAACAAAATGACAGGCTATCATTTTAATTTTAATTTAAGAAATAAGTTACTTGTTAAAAACTTTTTTAAAGACAAGCTTTTAGAAGTCCACCATATTGGATTTAAAGTGACGTCACTTTATTGATCGAGTTATTCTCAGCAAGCCCTTTCATTTGACATCCATGTTGCATTAAAAATTACTTGTCCGCCATTTTGTGTGTTCCGCCATGTTGGACTTAGAATGACGTCACACAGCTAACCATGCATTGTCATCCGTGAATACAAAATTTCAGCTCAATCGGTTCAAGATGTCTGCTTCAAAATTGAGTTGCAAGATTCCACCCGAACAAACATACATACATACATACAGTGCAAGCTAAATAAAAAAGATGCTTAAGAGGTTTTAAGATACCAAATTTCTAAACATGTTTTATTCTTATAAACCGTCTTAAATACTGCTAGATAGCCCAATCCAGGCAACGTACGCAATATACGGTAACCCCGTCTAATCAAACTCCAAAGACTGTGACTCCAAACGTGTGAGAATGTGTGAATGACGCGCACGAATTACTATGCTGCGGCTAGACGGCTAGACACCTAGCTGCAACTCAATCTCCGACGAGGCTCCGGTGAAGCACAAAAGCATTCCTAAGGAGAGAAACAAGGAGGCGGCCGGCCATTGAAACTCTTCCTGAATCTTTTACAACATGGATTCACAAGTCAGTTATTTTGTACCCTCTCAGTGAAAGGGCGACAAGAAGATGACGATAGCTTTAAAATCTATGTCATCGATTTATGCCACAACCTCATAATTCCTTTTATCTTGTACTTTGTTTCTCTCCTCATTTTATTTCTCTCAATAGTTAACAGTCCACTGGCCATTTCGTTCCTTTCTACGTAAAGAGACAAAATAGTAAGCTATCGACGCAGTTTTCAATTAGCCGGCTTATAGCTTCTCCGGTGCAGTTGGTTCGTTACCGAACTTTGTTTTGAAAAAGGTTTTTTTGGATTTACAGTCCTTTTGATTGAGAGAGTTTCTGGCAATTTGGCTGGATTCAAGCTTTCTGAAAAGATTTAGAACTAGCTCGTTGATAAGCAATTTAGGCAAGACTTTATATGATAATATTTTTTGTAGCTTTTTTAAGATATATGATAGCTGAAATTTAACTATTACACTTTCATCCGAAATCATTGTTTGTGATTATGTGTGTGATGTGAATGTTTCTGGCACTCACGACACAAGTCATCGAACTTAGTGTCGGGCTGTGAGCGTGAAAGCGTCTATGTCTGCCTGCGTATTCCAGGTCTAGTGTGTTTACCAGCTTCGATCACATCTTCACTTACCATCAGGTGAGATAGTGGTCAAACACTAGCCTGTCACAAATAAAAAAAAAAAAAAAAAAACTATAATATTTTTATTACCTAACCACAAGTAGTGCGCACATATACCAAACATTTTACGCATTTAAAACAAAGCATTATATAAAAGTTGGCGCCCAACGTGGTACAGCGTATAATTCTTCGGTCGTACCACAGATAATTGAATACCCTCAGGGTGCCATCTAAACTAGCAGTAGTACAAACAAACTTGGTGCGGATGGAGTCACCTCTTGCATAATGCAGGATAGTTACCCCGCGACAATACCTTGCAGATTGCAGACTTTGGAACTTTGTCTTCAAATAGTTTGTTGCATGGGACTAGCTGTGGGAATTTAGAATGTCCGAATGTACAATAATGAAGTGTTGGAAGCTATGTGAACGGACGGACTGAACGGATTTGGATGAAATTTGGAACGTACATAGATTATACCTAGGATTAACACATAGGCTACTTTTTAGCATGATAATAGCGGGCGAAGCCGCGGGGCACGGCTAGTTGCTTATAAAGATTAAAGTCAGTACACAAACTATCGGATTTTCTTTTTCCCGCAAGCATTTGAACCCCGTTAGTACTTCAGCGCATAAACTCACAAAGTTTCTGTTACAGGCTGCTGAGGCAATAAAACGAATAATTTTATAGTTTACCCATAAAAGGATCAAACAGTAAAACTGTGTAAAAGGTTTCTAAGTCCCGTCTACACCTATTTTTCGCGTTTGTAACGACCGTGACAACAAGAGACTTCGTAACAGTAAACTGGGGCAAATAGTCGGGATTCTGGCGTCCGGTACGTACGAAGTTTGGACAAATCTGACAGGTGAAAGGATCCTGTCAGAGCGTTCTGGCAGAATGATAAATTAATTGGGATTACTCTGTGATTCAATTAGTAGCAAATGTGAAGTTTTAACAAAAATTTATTTGTTGTGCAATTAGTAAGTAAAATAAAACGCGTTTAGAACAATAAGAAAATTATTTTTCTGTTACAAGCGCCTTGAAGAAATATATAACTCTAACGATCAAAATGTGCATGGTAGATATTACATATCAAATTGGTACATCACATTTCCAAATGAATATTAAAACGAGATGTATCCGCAACAAATAAGAGCGATAAATTGCATTTGAGCTTTGTTGACTTCAATCACAGTAGAAAAGAAAGAAGAAGGAAAGAAAATATATTTATTTGTAGCCAAACATACAATTATTATTTTAATTATAATAACAAACAGTTAATTATATATTAAATAATAATAAATTATAATAACATAGACGCCGCTCCGCGCACTGCCGATATTTTGTTTAGGCTGTGGTGTAACAAAATATATATACAAAGCGGATAGGGTGCGCGGCGGGTAACTCAAGTTAATAAAAATATTAATTTATAAGTAAATTATTTATTGTTTACAAAAACTCCGTAGTGATGCTACGCTGAAGTTTTATTCGTAAAATAATGTTCTTCTCGTAGCAGATACTCTCACGCTATTAAACCCAAGTGCTCGGTTTTAACTTAAACTTGAGTGCACTTCAGATAAGTTAATCTGCGATAGAGATGGTATAAATATTGTTGTTTTGAATGTTAAGACAATGAAACAAGATGTGCGTGGATAAAAACATTGGGAAGTCTCTCTTCATCTACTGCAAGATTCGCAAAATTACAGCCATTTCGAGACGAACCTGCCAAGAAACTCGGCGGCGCATCATTTTCATTTTTTTTTTAAATCATTCTTAAACGCATCATTCTTAAACTTGAATTATATTAACCTATGTATATTATGTAGTCGCTAGAAAGCACTTGTGCAGTTTTCCTCCATGCATCCTTGTCATTAATGTATTTCCAACTTTGTTCGTTCGTCCGTCCAGAAAAAAAGTAATAAGCAATTAACCTCAAAATTTTTTTTCTATATAGGCGCGAGATCTCAATTCAGCGCGATCGACTAGTTCTTTATAACTAGCAAACCCTAATTTTAAAGTAACCGCCGTGCACCGCAAAGAATGCGATAAGTAACGCTCTCAGCTTATCAAATAATCCCAGTTTCGCTTGGGATAGTTCCCAACTTGTTCCAACTTAATTAAACCAAATTCCCGGTTAAAAGTTCCAAGATAAAGCAAACTTAACCAGCACTTAAAGACGCTGTAACAATTGTAAACACGATTTAGGAGCTACTTTGTGAAGTTTTGATAATACGATGCACAGTTCAAATCTTGCGAGAGCAGCGAATAATTTGCGAGCCGGGCAAATAATTTGCGAACCGGGCAAAGTTATTTGTAAGAACGCGAGATGTTGATTTGGGCACTTAATTACGAATAGTTTGTGAGAATCGTCTTAATTTCAGTTTTGGGAGAAATGTTGATATCGATTTTCGTAGCCAAGGACCATCGATTTGGTAAACTTAACTGTGACCTTTGATGAAATGTGCGGTCAATTGTCTACACTTTCATTTTGTAATAATTAAACGCAAGCAAAGCTTATAAAGAACCGATTTCACCGCTTTATATTTGGAACTTTGATCAGATTAGATGTACAAAACACGCATTATTGAAGATATTTCAAGAACTACTAATCGGATCTGGATCAAATTTAAATGGAACCAATAGGAAAGCAACATCTTTCAAACAAAAAACAAATTAAAATTGGTTCACGTGGACCGAAGTTATTAGAAAACACACATAAAAAAAAGGACAGTCGACTTGAGTACCTCCTTCCTCCTTTTTTGTGAAGTCGGTAGAAAAACGAAGAAGAACGTGTAGTGGTTTATAATTGGCAATTCATAGAGGTGGTAGAGCATTTTGTGAGTTGCTCGCCTGGCTTGCTACCAAAGTAGCTTACCACCATCAAGTTGAAAGTCTGCCGCCAAGCCAAATACGGTGTTCCAGCAGTTATCCTTGAGAGCCTGCGTATTCCAGGTCTAGTGTGTTTACCAGCTTCGATCACATCGTCACTTACCATCAGGTGAGATAGTGGTCAAGTCTGTCACAAATAAAAAAAAAAAAATTATAATAAATATTTGAAGAAACATTTACATAATATGTTATACTAGCTTTTGCCCGCGGCTTCGCTCACGTTAAGAAGTACAACAAACTTTCATCCCCTATTTTATCCCCTTGGGGGTAGAATTAATCAAAATCCTTTCTTAGCGGATGCCTACGTCATAACATCTACCTGCATGCCAAATTTCAGCCCGATCCGTCCAGTGGTTTGGCCTGTGCGTTGATAGATCACTATGTCAGTCAGTCAGTCAGTCAGTCACCTTTGAGTTATATATATTTAGACTAGGCATGCCCCGCGGCTTCGCCCGCGTTTATCTAATTAAAAAATAAACTATCTGTAAACAAAAAAATCCTAGGTGTGATTTCAGTTATTTATAAAAATATAAAACGTTTGATAAACGTTTATTTACTCGATATAATATGTTAAGTCTTATTTTGTGGCGTGACATTAAACATTAATGGAAATGCGACAACACGTCGCGTCGCGTCGTTCCAATATGTACCACTACCGATACAAATAAACTCAAGCTTCTTAGCGTTTTCTTATCGTCGTAAGGTTCGACGACAAAGAAAAGCTTTGGTACCTACATTTTAATTAATAATAATTTTTCGAACTGTTTATAAATTTTAATAATTTATTCAGTCAACATTTTGTCACTGTAAATTACCAATAATTTACATTTGGCAGAAAAATCTAACCAATCGCAAGAAACTGTTATAAAAAACTTAAAAATAGTTATAATTTGAAAACGTTAGAAATACAGACTAATAAATACTATGATAGAACTACTGCACCCAACACCAAAATACAAACCTAAAAGCATCCATTAATTTCAAATCAAGAAGAAGAAACTCTAAATAATCGGTCACAGTTACAATCAAAAGCTGCTCTAAAGGGATCGCTTAACAAGCCAGAATTAAATGGAAGCCATGAAACAGCCATTATCCGTGATCGTCCGATACAAAACTATCACTCCGAAAACTTATTCGGCGTCCGTGACACCAGAACCTACTACGGTAACAAAGGGTTTTATTGAAATACAGAACTTTGTTATCCTGACTAATGCGTCATAAAAAAAATCAGTTATAAACGAGTTCTATATATACCATCTAACAACAAGAATAACTCTCAAATGTTATCCATTTATGGTTGACATACCTCCAATTCGCTAGATGGCTTCGCTTCTACCTTTTTTTGCCTGAAGGAATCAAACCCGATTATCTGTTCAATTGCCAAATTGCCAGGTTCTACTCGAGATGGCTGAAATTTCGAATGCGAATCTGGCTATCAGTCTTAAACTTTCATGATTGCCTGTTTGGAGTACCTCCTCCTTCCAAAGCAATCCATGCTGGAGGTCCATTCACCCATGTGGATAAACAATATAGATTTTTTGACTACGCAACCCACACACAATAGTACTAACAAAAACTACTAGTATTTTAAATTAGTTTTTGTATCTCATCAGTTGTCATAAACGTCACAGCCCCTGTAGGTTTTTACCCCAAAGGTCATCCCGTTTCAAAGTTACAGAAGTTAGGCGTCCAAGTTGCGGACACCTGGTGCTTTGCCACTGATGCGGTTTTAATCTTCTCAGATTAGGGTCCTAAGTTAGAAATTCATGGTAATTAAGCTTTGTCTCAGCACTTGGCTGGATAATTAACATTGCGAGATGTGACTCCGATATGGAGGTTTAGGACACTAATTAGATAAAGGGTAATGCCGCAAAATGACACTGTAGAGTTGGGAATGGGACTGGTCTAGTAAGTTTGGACGTAATGATATAGGTCCAAAGGAGCGGTATTTCACGTTTTGAAACAGAACAAAGAGGGCTGTGTTTTACTCTGCACCATCGAAATGTAATAAATATTCCGCACATACCAAAGGGAGTCTAAGTAGCTATATTTTCTTGATGGAATATCTAGTTAATTGGAAAAAATATTTTGTTATAATTTCACACAAAATAATATTATGCTCTACGAACGAACATGCTAATATTAAGGAAAAAATATATTCAATATGATTACATCATATTGATATTATTAAAAATAATACCAATAGGATTACATATTGATATACATAATTAAATTAGTATTATTTTTTTACAACCGTGTTGTATTGTATTTGTATTCAGATTACTTATTTTTTAATATTTCACAGACAAAATAACCAGAATCTTTGCAGTAACAATATTCTACTATAATAATAATAATAGCCCAAATTTTATTCTCCAATGTATTACAATAATCAACCAACATTCAGCCATCCCCTAGTCTGTAGTTATAATTATTATTATTGTAAGGCCATGTCCAAACGTAGGGTGGTGTTAACATTATACGGAGATAATATCGTCCTATGTTTGGACATGCTTTATGATCCCTACTAATATTATAAATGTGAAAGTAATTCTGTCTGTCTATCTGTTACGCTTTCACGCCTAAACCACTGAACCGATTTTGATGAATTTTCGTACAGAGATAGACTAGAGCTTGGGAAAGGCTTCTTTTTATCTCGGAATTTCCACGTGACTAAATTCTACACAATATTCCATTTTCAGCCGCATCTTCACTGTTCATCGAGATAAAAAAAAATGTCAGCCATGCTGGTGGCATTGCTCCAATGAATCGAAATATGTGAGTAGTTATGACAACAGGAATAACTAAAAGTCTTAGAAGTCGTAAATAGAAGAAGTTAATTAATAAGTCGCTATTAGCAAACACAAAAATTACGTAAATACACAACTAATATTTTTGACCACAAAAAAATTTGGCTCTGGTAGTTCTAAAACCAATCATAAAATTACGGTCGCCACGAGGCGATTCTTAAAATTCGCTGCCAGATATGAAAGCTTACCTTAATAAGCGTCGAACCCCACCAAAGCCACATGAAACATCTCCAAACCCTATTACCAAAACCACTGACGTTTCCAACTTCAAAGTTTCGAATCTCCGAAAACTCTCAAGACCACTGGTGGCTACTTAAAACTCTCGAAGATCCTCAAGAGTTTGGCCACTTGGCTCTCGCAAAAACTTGACTGGTGCGTAACTTATTGGCTTGGTCTTTGTAGGATTTTGGTTGTCATCGGCACTGCTACCCAAAATGAGAAGGTACTTAATACTTGTTTTAGGAATGTCGAAGGAGTTTGTGGATAGACATCAAAGATATATCTTAAAATTTAAACGCAAGCAAAGCTTAAAAACCGAATTCACCGCTTTGTTTTCGGAAACCTTCAGATTAAAATGATTAAATACGAATTATTGAGGATAACTTAAAAACTACAAATTTAAATGGGACCACTAGCTTTCAAATAAAAAAAACATTCATCAAAATAGGTTCACATAGAAAGAAGTTATGAGGTAACAGTAACACACATAAAAATAACAGTCAAATTGAGAACCTCCTTTTTTGAAGTCGGTTAAAATATAAATGTAACGTCAATGAAAATTTAAGAGCGATACATTTCTAATGGAGATTTTATTTAACAATATTTTGAATCACTAACTGAACGGATACTGCGGTACTTGAAAACTAGCTGACCCGCCACGGCTTTACCTGAGTGGACATAAAAAACCTTTCAAAACGTTACTTCATTGGTTATTATTTGACGCTGGCGTTGATGCGCCTTAGTCTTCTCCGCACTTTTACGCAGCGGGTACCGTGTTCGGTCAGATTATACAATTAAAATATTGTAATGCAGTAACCAGCGGCTCTGAGGTGGTAGCTAAATAAGCTTCTTAGCTTTCAAAGGTTGGAACGGAACAAAGAGCAAAACACTGCAGGTTCGGGATTCCAGGTTTAATTCGCTCCACCGAAGCGTCTGGCTGCACCTCGCCGTCGGATCTCTTGACAAATGTAGTGTTCGCCGCAACAACGCTGCCTGCTGTGTTGCCAGCTACAAAAACGTCGGAAATACTATCTAATGACAATTCAAAAACAACTTGAAATGTACCTAAGTTAGGTGTAGTCTGATTATTTTTATCAAAACATACAGGTGTTTTGAATTGTTAACCAGAGCGCAGCATACGGGTATTTCATTTTATAGATGATTATATATTAGAAGGTCCCGTGAAGGTTATATAGGTCATATGAAAAAAAATATAAAGACACGTTGTAATCTTTTATTTGCTTTTTTTTACAACCACCGGCTCATTTGTCTGTATTTAATGATGTAGTTGGTAGAGGGAGACTTAGTGAGGTACTTTAGTCATTTACGCAAGGTCTAAAATGGATTTAGCCCAGAAATTGTTCGCGATGCACCTTTTTTGCTTTAAACCTGAAGTCAACACAAATGTTTATATAGATAGGTAAACTCTTTATTTAACACCTTTACAAATACATGACAGAGAATAATAATCTAGAAAAAAAAAAACTAAGTTAGTTTTTTTGCCCTCGTCTTTGTTCCCCGAACACTATAATCTAGGAGTCTTTAAGTCAAGAGTGAATAGGTACCTTCTAGGCAAGCATATTACATCTTCCACCGCATCATCACTATCCATCAGGTGCGATTGTGGTCAAATGCTTGACTATCGAACATAAAAAAAGGAAATAAGTTTAACATCAGGCAATATATATATATAAACATGTATAGATTTTCCTAAGTTAAGGGTGGTAATAATATTATTATGACCAACATTTCCTACACCTTATAATTTTATTGAAAATTAACAAATATTAAAACCTATAATTATTTAACGGTAGAAAACACAATAAAGAATCATCCTGGACTGTAATCGATAAAAGACCGAACATTCCGAATTCCAACCCTGGCAACACCGTCTGCGGTTTTCCCCGGCGACGCTGCAGACCGCCATTTAAAACTCGAATTTCCCCGGGTTCCCCGAGTTGCCAAGAATAAAGGGAATGGGGGATGTACCGTCAAATTAGTTTTCTTTTTAATGCGCCGGTTTTAGTTAATGGGTGCAGATAAATTATAACGGTAATTTTGTGGAGATTAGCCTGATGTCGGAATGCTGATGATGGTCAGTTTGTTTTGGGTATCTTTTTACCTCATGTTCTTTTAACTGCTTTCTGTATTAAACTACCATAAACCATTCATGTCGAAGAAATTTCAAACAAATATAAACATATGGACGTCTTCACTTTTGCCAATTACACCAATGATGTTGTTAAAAGTAGAAAGACAAGCAAGTGACGGAACGCCCAGGTCGTGGAACGCATAAATTAGGTTCAACGATCACAATTCGCCTCGGTTACAATCGGTACAATTACAATACCAGCGTTCATCAACAGTGCTAAGTTAGTGTCACACATTCCCGGGGCTTGGGAGGGATCGCAGGATGCAATTGGGGTATTTTGTGACCTCTCCAAAGCGTTCGACTGCGTGGACCATAAAACGCTTATTAGCAAATTAAACCATTACGGTATACGTGGGACTGCTCTTGATTTGTTAGATTCATATTTATCGGGTAGGCAACAAAAAGTAGGCGTTAATGGTGTGACATCTGACGGGTCTACAGTTAAAATTGGCGTGCCTCAAGGTTCAATATTGGGACCCTTTCTATTTTTAGTGTATATTAATGATTTACCTTATATGACAACTTCGCTAGCATTAGATATTGTCTTGTTTACTGATGACACGTCATTTATTTTTAAAACAAATAGGAAAGACGTAGAATTAAATGAAGTAAATTATGAATTAGATCTAGTCTCGAAATGGTTTGCTGCTAATAACCTATTGTTAAATGCTAGCAAAACCAAGTGTATCAAGTTTTCCCTTCCTAATGTTCCTTTGGTAGATGCAAATGTAACACTTGAAAACAACAAATTAGATCTTGTAAAGAAAACTGTTTTCTTAGGTCTGACTATGGACTCAAAACTGCAGTCTGGTCCTCATATTGATGTGCTTGCAGGTCGCTTGAGTTCCGCTGCTTTTGCGATCCGTAAAATTAGACAACTGACTGATGTAGCGACGGCAAGGCTGGTTTACTTTGCATATTTTCATAGTTTGATGAGTTACGGAATCTTGCTATGGGGATCTGCTGCCGATGTTGAAACTATTTTTATTCTACAAAAGAGAGCGGTTCGTGCAATATATGATATGGGTCCACGCGAATCTCTCAGGGAATTCTTTAAAGAAACAGGCATACTTACCATGCCTTCGCTTTACATCTTTGAAAATACTATGCATGTTCGCAAAAATATTAGTAAATATAAATTAAGAAAAGAAGCGACGCACACAATCTTAATACTAGATATAAGCATAAAATTACAGTGCGCGCATTTAGATTAAGCAAAACGAATAAATCGTTTATGGCAAATGGGGTTAGATTTTACAATAGAATTCCTAAAATCGTAACTGAATTACCACTGGGAAAGTTCAAATCTGTAATAAAACGGGCATTAATTAAGAAAGCTTATTATAAGACTACAGACTATATTAATGACAAGGATGCATGAAGGCAAACTGCACAGGCTCTTTCTAGCGACTATCATAATAACACATAGGTTAAGAAAATTATGTATTAGAAATTAAGAATGTTTTTAAAAAAAAAATGAATGAAAAAAAATGCGCCGCCGAGTTTCTTGCCAGGTTCTTCTCGAGATGGCTGTAATTTTCCGAATCTGGCAATAGATTCATTAACTTTCATAAGTGCCTCTTTGGGGCCCATGTGAATAAACGATTTTGATTTTGATTTGATTCGATTCATACCGCACGTAGTGCTTGCGTTTTTTTTTTTATTTATAAGTAGTAATTATGGTCCTGTGATATTTCAAGATCTACAAATATCTTAAGACCCAAACGTGACGTGAATGTCCGGCGCGTCGCCCGGGTATGAAAAAACATAGCCTATGACACTCACAAATAAGGTGGCTTTCTATTGATAAAATAATTTTCAAAATCGGTTTTCATAGTTCAAAGTACATCCAGAGATTACCCCCTACAATCTCACAAACTTTAGCTCTTTATAATATTAGAATAGAAGAATAGATTATTTATTTATCATTATTATATAAATAATTTTATGTATATAAAAAAGACTATCTGATATTTTACTACCGTTTCTCTAAAGGCAAAGTGCCTCACTCCCAGCTGATACAAATATCATAACCGAATAGTGAGAGAGACTCAAATGCCTATAAAACTATTTTTGAAAAACAGTTGTTACGAAACAGTTTTCATTGGATTTCTAACGTTTTCGATCGTATCCCGAATGCAGTTGTCAGAACAAAGCGGTACGTGTTTTTAGTCCCGGTTGTTTTTATTCCCGGCGAAAAAGAAAATAACTTGTATCGAAAGGTTAAACAAATAATAGCTTTTAACGTTACATTGTATAACAACGTTAGTACATTGTTATAGGTAATCATATACATGACTGAAGTAGTCATGTCATTAAAACATCGATATACAAAAAAAATGACGTAGCATTACGCATAGCATTTTTTATCAACTTATGCAATTATAATTATTTATTTATTTTATTCATGCAGTATTTTTTTCCTGCCACCGAGAGGCGAGTTGCTGAACTAAAGAGACAAGCGTGATATTTAAAAAAAGTCATTAAAAGTTATGCTATTCATCGATAGATTGCAAAACTAAGAAGTGTCACCGCTGTGCCGGTCGGAGTGGGGGTGTTAGGTTATTTTCGTTACGGAATTTCTGGATTCGGTCTCCACGCTCAAGACCCGCGATAGAAGCTATGCAATAGCTTAAAATGCAAAAAACCAGACTGCGTCAAAAGTGAACTTACATTTATATTTACTTAACGTTTATAAGACCTCGTGTGTATGTGTTAGAAATCGTTCCTAACTAATATAGATCTGAAATTGCCACTGAAAATGATATAAGAAACCTCAAGATGATTTTCAAAAACCTATTCAATAATATCACTTGATACAGTTTGTCGACTTAAATTTTCCACAATATGGCGTCTGCTTTTCGCCATGTTGAATTTGGATTACCGTTATGTATTTAGTGATACTCGCAAGACAAATCGATGACGTAACTATTATCTATTATCACGCATTACAAATTATGAACATTTGCAAATCTCTAATCGTTACGATTGTCATGCGTGAAGCTTGAAGACACTTCATGACTTTTGTCACGAAGCAAACGTCAAATGTCAAACAAAATTCAAACATGTCGGCAAGTTTCATTTCGATATGAGAAGTAGGTTAAAATTGACTTCTAAGATATTATATTACATTGTTAACAAGTGAAGTTAATAATAAAAGCTTGTTAAAATAAGATGTTCAATATTAAGGTAAGTAACTTTACATTGCAGCAATAAAAAATACATACAGTTGAATATAGAACCTTCTCCTTTTTTGAAGTCGGTTAAAAATATTTACTGAATGCATCTGAGCTCCCGCTAAATGTGGAAGTACAGTCAAGTTCAAGTTGTACAATGCATCGATGGAGGGTTCTATAATAAAATAACGACTAAGGATGCAGACGTTGAACGGTAGTGGTAGTACATAAGTGGTATGTTAATATACCTAGAGAAGACAAGCAAGTATTCGGCTTTATAGTAAGTGGTATATTCTTTCCAATGTAATTTAAACATTAAAATCAAAAGTAAATATTTACTTATATCTGAAGTGTTACAATTAGCAGTTTTATCAAAAAATGTGATCTCTAATATCTTACCTTTGTAGAAAGAGAGCGATCTTAATCGTCTTCTTTCCTTATCTTCACTTACCATCAGTCGCGATTTTTTCGATGTATTGTAAATAAGGAGCGCATAATCCTATCCTACTCCTACTAATATTATAAATGCGAAAGTTTTTGTGTGTGTGTGTGTGTGTGTGTGTGTGTGTGAATGTTTGTTACTACGTATCTCCGTAACAACATAACCGATTTCAATGAAATTTGGAATGTACGTAGCTTATACTTTGGATTAGGACATGGGGTACTTTAATCAACATCATCATCAGCGGTTGAAGCCGCGGGGCTCAACAAGTATTGTCATAAAAAAGTTACTGAGCGAGCCTGACCATGATTACTCCTATCCTCAATTATTATTTCAATTCGTTTACTAAATAAGGCAAGACTTTTTTCATGGTAGACTGGCAAGCATTTGACCATACCACCTAATGAAAAGTGAAAATGTATCCTAAGAAGTATTACTCTAGACTTCTAGACTCTTAGTTTACTCTAGACTTGAAGACACTAGACTTGTGTTGTTCGTTATGTATGTTATATTGTACGTCCGAAAAGGGCAACTGTTAAAACCTAACAAAATTTTTGGAAGATCAAAGACTTGCAGCCATTGGTACTACAGCCGTTCCGAAGTCTCCGCCACGGACCCCCAAAAACGTTTCACATCTAGCAATGAGGAAAAAAGATTTTCCGCGAGTAATTAAGAGGGTATTTAATTTGGTTATGCTACCTCTGTGAAGGGTTGTTTACATGGGGGATGAAATGAGTTAATTGCACTGAATTTATATTTACCTGTCTCTGTGAACTTGGGGTGTTAGCGGACTGTTTGTTTTGTTGTCTTTATTAACTTTAATGAAGTTAGTGAAGTTAGTACTACAGCACTGAGATTTCCTACTCATAATAAAGTAAGCAAATATTTCGTTATGTGTATCTCTTCTCTATCTCTATATTGTATAAAACAAAGTCGCTTTCTGCGTCTGTCTGTCTGTCTGTCTGTTAATCCGCTAACTCTTCCTAAACCACGCAACGAATTTCGACGCGGCTTTCACCATCAGTCAGATAATTATTCGCGGTTGGTTTATATATACACTAACTGCGCCCCGCGGCTTTGCCCGCGTAAGTCCCGGACCAGCCAGAATTCGGGGTTAAAAAGTAGCCTATGTCCTTTCTCAGGCTCTAGACTATCTACCAAATTTCGTTTAAATCGGTTCAGTAGTTTTAGCGTGAAAGCGTAACAGACAGACAGACAGAGTTACTTTCGCATTTATAATATTATAGTAAGGATAAGGATATATTAGAACCTAATTAGGTTTATACGTAAGTAGAAAAAGCAGTGTTTTGCCGCCAAGTCGCCGAAAAATAAATGTACTAGGCTAAGCCTTAAGAGATGCATAAAAGTGATGTACTAGAGAATTATAGCTCTTTCAAAACCCTATAGAAAACTCTGCATTGACATATCTCTATCTATTACGGTTGACTCACAGTAACTATTTCTTTAATTTTTTGTCTAAATTACACTTGTACAAAGCCGGGGCGGGTCGCTAGTTTATAGTAAATAATTAATTCCCCATATCCGTATTACCATCTAACAAGAAGACAAACTGATAAACGTCATCCATTTATGGTAGACATTCCTCCGGTTCGCTCAAAGCGTTTTGCTTCTACATTTGTCAACCGTACTGCGAAGGAGTGGAATTCATTGCCCGCGTCTTTGTTCCCTGAACGGTATAATCTGGGAGTCTTCAAGTCAAGAGTGAATTGGTATCTTCTAGGCAAGCGTGCTACATCTTCGGCCGCATCATCACTTTCCATCAGGTGAGATAGTGGTCAAATGCTTGCCTATCGAGTATAAAAAAAAATATAAAGTAGGTAATTACAAAGCTTTATAGTTTTATAAAGCTTTGTAATTTCCTTAACTAGTTTTATGAAAGTATTTCTGAAGCTTATTACCACCTATTTTACCGACTTCCCAAAAAAGGAGGAAGTACTCAAGTCGACTGTATTTTTTTTTATGAGGTAACACTCATAACTTTTCTCCACGTGAGCCGATTTCGAAAATTTTTTTTTAGTTTGAAAGATGTTGCTTTCTCATTGGTCCCATAAAATTTCATCAAGATCTGATCAGTAGTTCTTGAAATATCGTCAATAATGCCTATTTTGTGACGAATAATGCGTACTTTGACGTTGTTCTCGTTTACCCGACTTCAAAAGTTACCTCATAGCTTCTTTCGTTGTGAGCCGATTTTGATGATCCTTTTTTTATTTGAAAGCTGGTGCTTTTTATGTAGTCCCATTGAAATTTGATCAAGGTCTGATCTCTTGTTTTTAAGTTATAGTTAATAATGCGTGTTTATACATTAAATCTGATCAAGGTTCCGATGATAAAGCTGTGAAGTCGGTTTTTTTAAGCTTTGCTTGCGTTTAATTATCTTGGGTAAGAGGGTGATGTCGAAATACACAGTTATTATTTTTTTATTAACCGGCTGGGAATTGCGTTTTGTCGACTTTTTCGATTGGATTCGTGCATTTAAGATTAAAACATCATAAATGTGGCCGATAAAATTCACCTGACGAATAATACCACCAGCCAGAGATGCGTGTAGTGCAGGAACATTAATTAGAGAGCTCAACTTCAGTTGCTCCGGTACTTCTATAATACTTTAATAATAAGTCTGCAGTCGACACTAGAAATTAACCCCTGTCCCAAACTTCTCAAAATCCTGTTACATGAGCTGGCAAATACCGAATCGACGGTTCATGCAACATTCTGTACTATGAAACATTAACAACAACCCACAACACAACACCGAATTCATCGAGCCCGTCAAACACACTCAAGTTTAACTCACAATACGATCAGCTGTTTACTTACTCGCTTACTTGTATTTGGTTAGCTTATTTGTTTAGTGCTTAAGTTATAAACTTAGCAAGTTAATATCGGAAACGAGGGAAAGGCTATACATGAGATATGTACAGGGAGAAAACAAAAGAATAACATAAAGTTTTTTTTTACGCAAGCATTTGACCGCTATCTCACCTGATGGAAAGTGACGATGCGGCCGAAGATGGAACATGCTTGTCTAGAAGGTACCTATTCACTCTAGACTTGAAGATACCCAGATTATACCGTTCAAGGAACAAAGACGCAGGCAATGAGTTCCACTCCTTCGCTGTAGGATGATGAACGTAGAAGCAAAACGCTTCGAGCTAACTGGAGGTATGTCAACCATAAATGGATGACGTTTGATAGTTTGTCTTGTTGTTTAATGGTACAAAGGGCATGGAGGAATTATATCATGTAATTCCTGAGCACACTCTCCAAAATGTAAGCGATAGAATACCGATAGGCTTGCTATCTAAGTTCAAAGACTTGTATCGTGGGGGCAACTTTTTATTTAAATGCTTTCACACTCACAGTCCCACACTAATTTGATGACCTGTGGTGGGTACTGGAAACATTCACATCACATACACAATCACACCCAGAAGCACAATGTCCCTTGGAATGGAAAATTGTGCAATTATTTCTTCTGTCTAAAAATTCATAGCGTTTCAGTTTAATAAACGTATTAAGTCATTATACCTACTAAAAATAATTATCATAAGTCGGTTCGGTAAGCCCATAAACCTTATTTAAGTGGTCCATGTCAAATTTCTAATAATCTACTCGTCTGAAGTATTGATACCGCAATCTGTGGGATCCCAAAAGTTTTAGGTTTCAAGTCATTTATAGGTTAGAATCCGATCTATATCCATTATAGGATTATAAGTTAGATTAAAGCCACATTTCACGGTACCAAAGGACTCACATAGTAATATTATCTATTCTGTTCTATCTTTTGTGCTATGTGTAACTAAATGATGTGTAGGGCTCATTATATTATAATCCTGCACATTAATTAGATTTTTTTTTTAAACTTTGATAGGCAATCATTTGACCACTATCTCAACTGATGTTAAGTGACGATGCGGTCGACGATGGAGCACGCTTGCCTAGAAAATACCTATTCACTCTCGACTTGAAGACTCCAAGATTGTACTTATCTGGGAACACAGACTCTGGCAAGGAGTTCCACTCCTTTGCAGTGCGCATCATGAAAGTGGAAGCAAAACGCTTCGTGCGCATTTGAGGAATATCCACCATGTATCGGTGTCGCAATGCAGTCTGTCTGGTGGTTCTATGATGGAATGGGGATGGAGGAACTAGATTTTTTAATGATATATCTACTACGACGACTCAGTTGGCGGAAGGACAGGTCTCCGCCCTCTGCGCCGCGGGTCCTGAGTTCGATTCCTGGCAGGAGCACAAATTCCTTCCCAAGGGATATTTGTGGTTCCGGTTCTGTGTGTATTTATGTGTGATGTTTCCGGCACCCACGGTACAAGTCTTTGAACTTATTGTGGGGTTGTGAGTGTGAATGCTTTTATTTCTTTAGGTAGGTGCACCATTGGAATTATGAGCTTGCTCCATCGTCGCTTACCATCAGGTGAGATGGTAGTCAAAAGTTTGTCTATATATAAAAAAAACTAGTCAGACTAATAATTAATTTACTTTGGACCTAAACTGCTAAGTAGATTAGTAAACTTAGATTGTGTCCAATAACACTTTTCTTACTGTCTCTATTAATTAGATGGATATTTATTTTTGCGCCGCCTAAAAATATTGTCTATAGATAACACTTCAGACGTGGTCGACAGGGGAGCCTTGAGCATGTCAGCCGCGCATGAAAAAATCAGAAAAAATGCGCAAAGTCAAAATTAGGATTGTTTATTTACATGACCCTCAAAAAGGCACTCATGAAAGTAACTTGATGTCAGATGCGCAAATTTACAGCCATTTTGAGAAGAACCTTGCAAGAAAGTTGGTGGAGATATATTTTCCGTCTCTTTTTTTAATATAGAGGTTATACAATCGTTTTCATCCAAAATCTACTGTAATCAGAGTTATTTATTCAGATGTATTTTAAACTTTCTTTACTGAGTCATGACGAGCCTGTCAGACTTATCAGACTTAGCAGCAAGGATGTTGTAGCTAAAAACGTAGGTTTGTTTCCTATCTCGATGCTTAGCAGTAACTCCAGCAGCCTGATTAACTTGTTGACATTTTACAGTATCGACGCTCACTGACTTTAGTTTACTTTCTGATAGGGAAATACTCAAGCCATCTTGAGAACTCTACTTTGAGAACTTTAAGGTTAACAGCATAAAGGATATTTTCCCCTGACTTTCGAAATATTGAGAACAATAGGTGATAAAACGTGCAAACAATGTAAACTATTTGAAAGTTCAAAATGTTCCGCTAAATTGAGAATTCATTTGCCTCAAAATAATTGAAACTTTTTACGTTTTACGCTCCAATTTTTCAGAGGCGAGTGTTGTAAATGTGATACGTGAGTTTGAAATGGTCACTTTGTTTTTATGCTAATAGCAAACAGTTAGGAGGAGACAAGCAACAGTTGTCTGATTTTAAACAACATCGTCTTTTTACGAAACTAGCCTTGCTAGCGCAGTTCTGCTATTCGGCCGTTTTGCAAAAGGGGTAGTAAAGCCTCAATCGGGCTCGCATAACTCTTGTCCTGTCGTTTGTTGGCGGAGTTTCTCTCCTCTCTTGTGGTCTCTCCCAAGTGGCATTCTCTATACACCACATGGAGACGCGGGTTACATAAAAACAAGCTACACCCAAATTGTGATTGTTTAAAAAGTTACAGTTTTATATTATTTGCATTACAGTTTATGGACAATAGGTACGTAGATGGCTAACCGTTTATTATTCTTCGTTAGTTTTTTTTCAGTCTTTGTGCGACTCCTCGTGTCCGTTAAACGTAAGACAACAGTCGTTAAAAAATATGCATCTCGGGCTCCTCAGTCACATATTAAGAGGTCGATTAAAGGTTATCGGAAGCAAAATTGCGTACTTTGATGTGCCTTTAATATTAATCACATCTGAGTCACCCACGTCCGTAGGAGGATACCCACGTCCGTAGGAGGATACCCCTTAAGTCTAACTCCCTACACGTGGTCCCCGGGTGGTGCTAATCAGGTGACATTTGAGAGGTGGTAGAGCAATTTGTGAGTTGTTCGCCTGGCTTGCTACCAAAGTAGCTTACCACCATCAAGTTGAAAGTCTGCCGCCAAGCCAAATACGGTGTTCCGGCAGTTATCCTTGAGAGCCTGCGTATTCCAGGTCTAGTGTGTTTACCAGCTTCGATCACATCGTCACTTACCATCAGGTGAGATAGTGGTCAAACAATAGCCTGTCACAAATAAAAAAAAAAAAAAATATACATTTCTTCTTAAGTAACAGTGTGCTACTTTATCGGGGCTCAACCACTCTGCTCGGATCTTGAGGAAATTCGGTAGATATTTTAAGTCATGTAGAAAGTACTACCTGACTTTTAGTAATGGTTACTAGTTATTATCCTTATTCATCATCAAAACTCGGGCAAATCCGCAGAGCGATCAATAAAGTCGTCAATTACATTACCGCAGCTTCACATATAAATAGATTAAAACCAGCTAATTTAAAAATCCCGCCCGCGCCTCGAACAGCCGACTACAAAGAGATTATTTTACCCGGCGGAGTGTTAAATCGAAACAAAATTAATCGAACACTCGTAATCAAATGACACAGTATACACATATCAGTAGGTCAAGTCGAACAATCCTGATCGAAGCTCGCCAATAACATGTATTTGACAAAGACTATTCGTTTGTTATATTTATACTATTCCAATTATAATTTAATAGACATATATTTTTATCACACTAATATTATAAATCCGAAAGCTTGTGTGTAAGTATGCTTGTTTTCTCTTTACGCTGTAACGGGTGAACGGATTTGGATAAAATTTTGAATTTACATAGCTTTTAATATAATTTGAAAGATTTTGTGTTTCTTATGAATAACTAGCCGTGCCTCGAGGCTTCGCCCGCTATTATCAAGTTAAAAAGTAGTCTATGTATTAATCCTAGGTATAAGATAGATAGATAGATAGATAAACTCTTTATTGAACACCTTAATTAAGACAAGAAACAAAGCAAAATAATTATTTACAAAAAAAAAATGTAACAATAGGCGGTCTTATCGCTAAAAGCGATCTCTTCCAGACAACCTTTGGATGGAGCGGAATTACGCAATAGAGTTGGACGTCGGTGTTTAAGAAAACAACATTTTAAAGAGTGCATGAATCTAAGAATAATCAATTATATTATACTTAATAATAAGTAATGATAATTGACAAATAATAAAAATTATATACCTCAATAATGATCTTATATAAATAGAATACATACATAAACACATACTACATACATACACACATACTACATACATACACACATACTACATAATATAAATACATAAATATTAATACCAATGAAATGAATAAAGAATGGATTTTAAACATATTATTATAACATATTATTATAAGCTACGTACATTCCAAATTTCATTCAAATCCGTTCAGCGGTCAAAGCGTGAAGAGGGAACAAACATACTTACACACTTGCACACACGCTTACACACAAACTTTCGGATTTATAATATTAGTAGGATAAAGATAATTCTAATCAATGTTAGCCTAAATCACTGAAAAAAAAAACAACTATCTTAACCACTAAATAGACGTAACGCAGCTAAGAAAGGACAGTCATGTACATCCGGAAAGTCGCGACCTAATCACTTTATAAATATGAGTATTTATATGATACTTTGTACCCTGACCAACTAAACGGTCCCGTGTTCAATATGAATAATGTTCTCGTTGTCACGACGTAATATCGATTGTCACGCCATGATTGGACGGGTCCAGTGATTAATAGATCCCGAGTATGAAAAATATTATACGCGAAAGTACTCTATTGTTGCAAAAATATTAATTAAAAATATCATTATTCTGTAGATGGATCTTTGATCGCAATACGGTTAGATCTTTGACGAGAAAAAACGTAGCAAAATTGGCTCAAGAAATGATACAATGCCAAAATTTTAACAATTCTCTAAATCGAGTGTAGAGAGCAACAGTGTATTTAATTTTCGGCGGCATTTCAAACATAACAATAAATCATTAAAATCGATTCATAATTTGAGGAGATATCGGGTAACATAAATAAAAAAAAACAAACAGTCGAATTGAGAACCTCCTTTTTTGAAGTAGGTTGAAAAGTACCAATAAACCTCAACAAAAATCCATACTAGGCAAAATGAAGGCGCGAGATCTCTGTTCGGAGCGAATTACTAGTGTAATATTAGTAAACGATCTCTACTTAACTAAACAAAAGCTTTAGTACTAATATGTGGA
The DNA here is from genome assembly GCA_948107665.1 of Lomographa bimaculata. Classification (NCBI taxonomy): domain Eukaryota; kingdom Metazoa; phylum Arthropoda; class Insecta; order Lepidoptera; family Geometridae; genus Lomographa; species Lomographa bimaculata. Next base: position 18,445,890 of record OX403598.1, on the reverse strand, counting down.
AACAAACAGCGAGCTTGAGCTAATTCATATTTGTGTTGAAATCCTGAAAGTACCGATAAGCTCTGAAAACTGCTAATTAATTCGCAACGGTTTTGTTGTTAATCATTCATTTTAATAGCTTTCAGAGAGTTGAAATAAATGTAAGAAAGTTGAGGTTTGCTCGCAAAATAGATTTATTAACTGACACGAAATAAGATACCGGTCTCGATTCAAAGATTTTGTGATTTAAAAATAATTCACTCTTATGTGTTTGCGCCAAACGTAAACTTGATCCCCGAAATTAACAGTTTTCGATTAATTAAATTTGTTTGACTATAGTCTTACAAAAAATGTATATAAATATTTCTCGAAGACACTGGGCGGTAAATTTAGATTGTAAGATAATTATTATACAGTCTGATGTGACATTATTTTGGGATTTATTTCAAATTGTTGTCTAAACACTTATAAATGTAGAAGGTAATTACTGATACATCGTCATTTTCAAAGTTCAACACTATAATATCACAAGTAGTATGTTCTATTCCTGGCACCTTCTTCATTCTTCACACCTTCCGCTTCCTCACACTCCGGAGTGAGTGTGAAAGTTTTTTTTTTTTGTTTTCGTCATTATAGAATTCAAATAGTGTATGATTAAGTAACTGCGTGGTGTTAAAAAGTATTATTTATAATATGACCTCTACAAAACTTTACCGGCTCTGAATTGGTTATATATAAAACCCATCGATCGAGGTCAAAAGGGCACAAAATTAATGAAAAGGTCATGTTTTATGATCAGATCAGATTTATTAAATAAAAACATTCTCGAAAATGTAATATAAATCAATCTGCATACGTAAACAAAACGTTCGAACAACATATTCGACAAATCACATCACCCCGCCTCAGTAACCCGCGAAACGAACGTTTTGTACTCACTGGTACCGATTTCAGAAACGTCAATAATGTTGTTTGTTTTAAACACATTTTTGGGCAATACTCGTAACGATAAAATTCATTGCCAATGTCGGCAGTGATAGCTTTAGTAATGACATATTTTTTCTATGGTAGTATGTAGTACGTATTCAGCCAGCACTCTTCTGCAGTTATGAATGGGACGTCCTGTGCCTGTGGGTAAACCAAAGAGACAAGCTTCAAGCAGGAGGCTCGCTTGACGTAAGCTACACGGCTATATATACATTTTCAATACCACCACAGTTCTTAAGATTTCCTGCCTCGTTTGTAGACAGAGATTCGTCACTTTGTGATCCGCGAAATGTATGTCTCCCCTACCCTAGAAAGTACCAGTTTCCCCACGAGCGTATGAACGTGGTTGTTATTTTCCATCGTCAATCAAAAATCCTAGCATAAAGGACTGACAATTGTTATCGCATCTGACGCAGTAGCTATGTCCTCTTAAAGGGTGATATAGCTAACCCGAGACATGATATTTTATTGCGTGTACAGATGTCGCTGAGCGCTGAGGTTGCGTTTGCATTACGCGGCTCAAGGGCTTTATAGGACACCATCTTACTTTATAGCACACCGTGTCATATATAGGACACCGTCGCCGAGCCGTGTCATATTTATAAGACACTGTGTCACATTTATAGAACAAGCTGTGTCACATTGATGGGACGGGCCCAAGACAGGGCAATTTAATTATAAAAAAAATAAGAAATGCATAATTGGTTACGTACTCTACACGCTTATATACTAGAAAAAAAAAATAACAAACATCTTTTGGTGTTTTGGTGAAGCACTACGTGCCTATAGGAACTATAAAATAGAAAGAAAACCTGAATCTACTGGTTTAAAAAAATACTTACAGTATTATCTGTTACTAAATCGGTTCCAATATTATCTTATAAGAATTATTTGAATTTTAAAGTATAATTAGTGTGTACACATTGTATAATTAGTGTTGTTATGCAAGAATACCATAAATCAACGAAAATCTTCAACGCCTAACTTCCCGAAATCGTACCATTCAAGTAAAACAAACTGAGGTCACGAGGTCCTACCACGAATTCTGACATCCGAAACTTTGGGTCCAGAAGAAGTACGAACGCAAAACGCAATAACGTCTTATTCTTCTTATTATCCTCCTACTTCCTACTAAAATTATAAATCCGAAAGTTTTTGTGTAAGTGTGTAAGTATGTTTGTTCTTCACGTTCTTAACGGCTGAACGGATTTGGATGAAATTTGGAATGTACATATATTATACCTAGAATTAACACATAGGCTATTTTTTAACTTAATAATAGCGAGCGAAGCCGCGGCTAGTTTCAGATAGATCGTTTTAGTGTAGAGATCCAAAGACAACAATCGTGAGAGTTATGATTGATGATGACATTGACGATGTTCTCATTTTTAACCGACTTCATAAGTTCTCTCAACCTCAAACTTCTTTCCTTGTGCGCCGATTTTAATGATTTTTTTTTATTTGATACCTGGTGTTTTCCATGTGGTCCCAAGGTTCTGAAGATAAAGAGGTGAAGTCGGTTTTTATAAGCTTTGCTTGCGTTTAACTTTCTTAATTCAGCAGGTACAGCTGAGCAGATAAAACGTAGTAGTCTAAGTCATTTCAATGCGTTACAGCACATATTAAGAACAAGATATATAATTGTTTACGCAAGACAAAAGTCACAATATTATGATAATTGAATTAAAACAGGGTGTGTCGAAAATTGGTCGTAAAGACACACTATGGAAGTGAAATTTTTGTGTTAAATTTCAATTATTCATCAGTGTTCACCCCCGCCACTATTAGTTTTTTTTTATTCAAGATAGGCAAACGTTTGACCGCTATCTCACCTGAAGGTAAGTGACGATGCGGTCGACAATGGTTCGATTCGTCACACAAAAAAGTTACGGGATCATAATTTCGAAGCCCATAAGAAGATTCACTTCAGAAAAACTCAATCTACCAACTTACGAACTTCGTCACGAAGTTTCAGCTTTCGATGGATTTTCCTTACCAATAGCACTCGAAAATTCGTATTTCGGTGAATTGTGGTAGACTCCGTGACCATGCGTGACAAACATGTAACCTATTGCACCCCAACGTCACCAATCACGGTAACTTACCGCCCGGGCGCGGCGGCGGCGGGTAGTTACGATACCGGTATTTACACCAGTCCCTGCGTACCGGTTCCTGCGTGTACCGCTTAGTTCCGGTGTTTAGTACAGGCGTATTTGCAGTATTTACGACGGTGCGACGTATTGTTGTTATACGGATGTTTATGGTGAGGCGGTTATCCGGTGCTTTGTTTTAATAAAATACTCGGATTAGGTGAATTGTAAACGGTTTATACAACGGAATAAAAAATAACAGTAAAAAAAGCGGCTCTTTGAATATTTATTAATTATGTCAACGTAAATTACGTTTACAATACAATACAATACAAAACACTTTTTTGTATACCAAAAAATATATAAACAATGACAAAAAAAATATTACAATCATCGTGGTAGTACAATAGGTGGTCTTATCGCTTAAAGCGATCTCTTCCAGACAACCTTTGGATGGACAGTAACAGAAAAAAATTTACACCACCGTCTCGTTTAATTACATGTTACATACAATTACTCGAGTAATTTCCCCCATGCTCGTTTTACTATCTAACAACAACACAAACTGTCAAACATCATCCATTTATGGTTGATATACCTCCAGTTTGCTCGAAGCGTTTTGCTTCTACGTATTTCATCCGTATTGTGGAGGAGTGGAACTCATTACCCGCTTCTTTGTACCCTGAACGGTATACTCTAGGTGTCTTCAAGTCAAGAGTGAAAGTTTCTCCTAGGCAAGGATGCTACATCTTCGGCCGCATCATCACTTGAGATGGTTGTTTATCGAGAATAAAAAACAATTTGTAAAGTTATCATCTCCAGTCTGAAAACTCGGTTAAAAATACAAATTATTTCGTATATTCATAGTAAAGTTCGATAAAAATATCAAACATCCCAGTTTTAAAAACTCATAAAAATAATAATTAATATTAATTCCATAGTCCACGAAGCCACACACAAAACGACATCAGAAGACATGTTGCAAAACAATAATTAACTTTATGAGCTTGCATATTCGTACCACTAATAGACAGATTGCCAGGCTTCTCACTCTATGTAATTTATTCCAGACACGCCACTATAATTTTTCTATACGGTGTTCTATGCTAATATCTCAAATTACCCGCCATCTTGCGAGGTAATTAAGTCTGTTCAAAGTCTAGAATAAAAATTTAATGCCTTATGATTTTTAGGTCTTACATTTTTAATGTCAGGTAATAAGTCAGTGAGGTTAATAACTAACTGTTTGAATAATTGGATCTGTTTATAATGCAAATGTTTATTAACGAAGTTTGCGTGGTAAAGTGTGCGTTCGCCTTCATAGCAGCGGGTATAGGATCCTATTCCAGGTGGGAACACAAGCTGAAGGGAAGTTTGTGTTTCTGGTTCTGGATGTAACTGTGATGTGCTTGTTTCTGGCATCTGATGCAAGTCATTGGACTTAGTGGAGGCGGTCAGTGTGAAAGCAAGCTTTTTATACTATAAGTTCCTGACTGCTACAAGATAGTGGTACAGACAAAATTATTTAATTAAGGATTTATGTAGAAACGTTTTGCTTCTACATTTATCATCCGTATCTACAACTAAATGAGTGGAACTTCTCTATCTTAGTTCCCCGAAAAGTATCATTTGAGAAGCTTTAAGTCTAGAGTGAATAGGTATCTTCTAGGTACTCTAGGTAATCTACAAGTTCTTTCAATCTTAAGAATGCCTGTCCACCTTTGCCAAAGGATTGAATGTCAAATTCATTTTAAATTTGGTAGAGGGGTGTAAATTTTTCGGTAGAGGGATGTCATTTTTAATTTACATGTTCAAATTAACGTTATAGTAGAATCATTAACTTTCATGTGTGCCTCTTTGGGGCCCATGTGAATAAACGATTTTGATTTTTGAATTTGCAATATTAGTGAAATAGTAATAAATATGTTTAACTTAGAAAATAATATAGTTCCCCGTAACCTATACACATTATTTAAGCTCTTGCCCTGCACTTTCCCGTGTTAATCGAGGTAAAAAGAAGTCTATGCTAGTCCGTAAATTAAGCCAAATTTTGTTAAAATGCATTCAACGGATTTTCTGGTTCGCGAAATTGTATAATTTTCATCAACTATTTTAAAATTTTAACAGCAAAGTACGTAACAAACTAAGCAAAAAGTCCAACGAAATAAAACATTTTACAGCTAGCGGCACACACACAATGGAAACAGATACTCCGTTATATTCCAAACAGCTACATTTTACCACCGAAATATTTCACATTTTATAACAATACGCGTTCCTAAAGTTTCACTTTCAACAGAAAACTATGTAGAAAATCGGGTGCATCATAATCATAACCAGTATTGTTCCGCGGAAAAGCGGTAATTTACCGGGAAAATTGTGGTCGTTACGGGAATCGCGGGTATTTTGTGCAGCGCTGGATTTGTGCCTCGATATGTGTAAAAGCAGCGATTTAGAGCATATTTTAGTGTACATTACCTGGAAAATTTCTATTGACGCAACGATTCAAGCTCCTCTATTGTTGGCAGAATTTGATATGAGTCTTACCTGAAACAAAAGGTAAATGTTAACAATAGCTTTTTGATTTTATTAACTAGACCCTACAATAAAAAAGATCTGATAATCATCTGAGATGTATGAAATTTATTATTGGCTTGGTTGGGTGAGTGTTCGCCTTCTAAGCAGGGACATCGGGTTCGATCCCCGGCTGAAACACAAGTTTTCTCCCCAAGGAAAATTAGTGTTTCTGATTCTGTTTGTAATTATGTGTGATGTGAATGTATCAGGCACCCACGACATAAGTCATCGAACTTAGTGTGGAGCTGTGAGTGTGAACGCGTTTGTTTTATCTAAATACAAATAGTTAGGTAATATCTAGATATCTTAAAATACCCAATATATAAATTCATTATTTTTTACCAGTGGCAACACTACCCGAGTTGTAATACGTAATGTGATCTATTCACACAGATTAATAATGTATTTGGAAATAGAGCAATCATTTGAACCAGACTATTAATGCAGTAATCGTACGGTCCTACTCCGTACGTTTGGAATAGGGTTGTCGTCCGTTTGCGTGTATGATTAATCCTTGGAATCCGATTAGCCGGTAAGTGGGCGCGAATGGGTGCCGATTAGTACGCGCGTGTACTATACCGGTAACACTCGTACCGGTAATAACCGGAAATGGACAGGCACTGGGGAAATTAGTAAGATTAGACCGATTGAGTCATTGAATTTTGGAAGAAACATAAATAAGTTAACACACTTTGTAGTGTACTCTTTTGCAGAGTCCGCCAGGTGCAGCACCACACCATTAAACAAAAAAAACAAACGCATTCACACTCACAGCCCACTCTAAGTTCAAAGACTTGTATCGTGGGTGCCGGAAACATTCACATCACACACACATTAAAACCAGAGCCAGAAGCACAAATATCCCCTGAATCGAACCCAGGACGCAGAGGGCAGACACCTGTCCACTGCGCCAACTGGGTCGTCCATTGCCATACATTCCAATGGCCAACCATTGCCATACATTCCAATGGCCAACCATTGCCATACATTCAATCTCCAAGCAGTAGTGTGCAAACATTATTGTAATCCATATTGAAGGACAATGTTTTAAATAAAACTCTCGTCGATAAGCGCAACTTTGGGTGGCACTGAACCGTAATGGGCAATTGTAACGCTTGCCATCCGGCGAGCGACTTGCTCGTCTCGTCTCTCAATTACATAAAAAAAAATCACTTGTATTCGGCCTCACAACAAAGGCCTCTTAAATTATTTTATCTGTTGTACAAACATATTTACTTTTTTTTATAAATAAATTACATAACTTTTTTTTATTTAACATTAATAACGGTCCTATTATGTTTTCTTAATAATTTACATATATTAATGATTTATGCACAAAATAAAATTTCTAGCTGTTACTTGAGCTGAACTACAAAATAAAACAGCTCCTGAGCCGTCCGTGACTCGGACAACATTTATCTAAATATGTTTCTACTTACTATTCTTCACTGTACGTAAATCATAGGTGTGAAAATACAAAAAAATACCCAAAATGCTGGCAATGCTGCCATTTTATGCATATGCGATGACATATGGATATGCCTTATGTTTTGCTATGAAGCATTACCTTCTGTTTATCGCATAGAATCCATGTGGTGCATTGGAAAATATTCTTTTCATATGATAATAAATCTGTAATACTGAACGTCATAGTAATTTAAATAGCTAAAAGGTTATAAGATTTCTATTTCATAAGATACATTTTGAACGGTAACAGTATTAATGAAGAAAAATACTTGACAGACAGTTGGTCGTCTCCACAGAGTATCAAACGTCAATTAAAAATAATTAGCCATTTACTACGTTTTTAATAATGGCAATCAATCTGACAGAGCCTCAATTAGTGGAACTTCTTTGACCTTATTTTCTAAAAAGACAAACACAATTCTATCACGACACTGATGGCCAATTATTTTTCTTAAAATATACAGGGTGACTTGTTAATTACCCTGTATATTTATTTTAATCAAAATGTCTTGAAATGTTTACACATATACCTATTAATAACATATTCCGAACCTAATAAGAATAAAACGCAACCTTTTTAGGATCACTGTTTTGTCCGTTATTTCATTACAAAACAAACAAAATTTCACGTTTTTTAACTGGAACATGGAGTTGCTTATTTTCTTTAAAGATTTTAGCACGTGACTGTACTGTGTGAAAATATTATTTCAAAATTTTAAGCATGATCAAACGCATTAATATGATAAATTGTTGCCAAATGCAACTTTTATAGCACTTTTATATAGCACATCGTCTTGCTAGATCCTAAGATATTTATTTTCTAGCAACACCAAATTTAGTAAATTTGGTGTTGCTAGAAAATAACCCTAACCCTAACGATATTCCTACTCGTAAAAAAATACATCAGTTACCTAACTTATACAGGTACCTCGGACTACGACTATAGCACTCTACGTAGTACAATGGTAGTACTACCGTCGCTCAATCCAATAAAATCCTATCGTAAAGCCGGGACTACACGAGAAGCTATGATCATTTTAATTCTCATACGCATGAGAATCATCAAATGAGCATTGTTGGTAGATCGATCCCATGAGCCCGCGCTAAACCACATCAATGCTATGGATTGTTTAATAACTTGTGTTTGTTTGTATTAGTATTATAAACAATTAATGTAAATATTTTGAGGACAGGTGAGACAGTCTAATTTATTAGTCTACATCACAAAAAGAAGACTCCATCTGGGAAGCCTCATTTGTAACTGTAGTGCGTTGTCTAGAATACAATAGAATAATTATTTGTGATCAACACAAAAACACAAAAAAGTTGAAACAGAACAAAACAATAAAAGTAGTGAATTATTATTATTATTATTATGAGCCTACGGTGTCCCACTGCAGGGCAAAGGCCTCCCTACCCTCTCTCCACTGCTTGCGATCTTGTGCTACGGAAAACCATTCCTTCAAATATAAGTCAAGGTCGTCTTGCCACCTCCTTTTGGGTCTGCCGCGGCGTCGTTTGTTTTGTGGGGTCCATATAGTTATTGTTTTGGCCCATAGTTCGTCCGGCATACGACTGACGTGTCCAGCCCAGTCCCACTTCAGCATACCTGCCTTATGTGTCACGTCAGTGATTTGGGTTTTGGAGCGCAGTATGGTATTACGAATGCGATCTGTGAGCTTTACGCCCAGAATACTGCGCTCCATAGCTCGCTGACAAACCTCTAGGGCAGACCTCTGATCACATGTCAAAGACCATGTTTGTGCACCGTAAGTAAGGATGGGAAGTATACACATATCCATGAGCTTTCTCTTCAGAGATATTGGAAGAGTACCTTTCATTAAGTGCTTCAAGGACCAAAAGCTCTTCCAGGCGTTATTGATTCGTCTAGCAATCTCTTTATCTTGTCTCGCCTGGAAAGAGACAATTTGGCCCAAGTAAATGTACTCATGGACATATTCAACCTCCACATCCTCAACACGTATCTTGCGTTGTGTGCTATTAGTCATTAGTTTGGTCTTTAACATGTTCATTTGAAGTCCAACCTCAAGGCTGACCCTGCTCAGGTCTTCGAGCATAGATCGCAACTCGGAGGCTGAGGATGAAAAAAGGACTATATCGTCGGCGAATCGTAGGTTTGTTAACCTTTTTTCCCCAACGATGATACCCCTTTCCTTCCAGCTGGGGACTAATTTTTTGAAGCATTCTTCTAATACGGCGTTGAACAATTTAGGAGACAGTGGGTCACCCTGTTTCACTCCTTTTCTGATGTTGAAAGAAGGTCCAGTAGTGTGTAGTTTTATTGCTGCGGTACTAATATGGTAAACGTTTCTAAGAATTTTGATATAAGTGTCGTCTATTTCTTGGTTTTTGAGTGCGTCGAATATTGCAGAGTGTCCTACACTGTCAAACGCTTTGGAATAATCAACAAAAGCTAAATATAAAGGGAGGTTATATTCTATATGTTTTTCAAAAATTTGATTAATTGAGTGAAGGTGGTCTGTGGTAGAGAGCCCACGACGGAATCCTGCTTGTTCTGAAGGTTGATGCTTATCTAATAATTTCGATATTCTACTTTCGATTACTTTTATGAAGGTTTTATATAGATGTGAGACGAGACTTATAGGCCTATAGTTGCCTATGTCAGATTTATCACCTTTCTTATGAAGAAGGATGATGTTAGAGTGGCAGAAATTTTTAGGAAATTGACCGGTATCTAATATGGAGTTGAAAAGATTTGTTATGTGTGGGAGTAGGACGGATTCCCCAAATTTAAGATATTCGGTGGTGATATCGTCGTCACCTGGTGATCTATTGTACTTCATATTGCTTAGCGCACGATGTACCTCGTAACCAGTGATTGGCGCGATATTTTCCGAGCGTGAATATGACGTGTCTGTCTGTTGGGAAATCGAGTCGTGGGAATACAAAGATTTATAAAAGTTAGTAGTTATTTGAATTATTTTATCCCTATCACCTCGCTTCACACCCTTGTCAAAATGTTTGTGTAAATTAAGCAAGAAAAAATACTAATAAGTACTTTAGTTCTGCTTAGCATGGCTAATGTTATTAGGAACTAAAATACAGTACAAAACATAATTAAATGCTTCCTTATATCATTAAACAAAGATTATTTAACCAGTAGCTTGGTCTAAAATTTCCCTCATAACAAAATTGACAAGTGAGGGAGAGGGCGAGGTACATGTAAGCTAGTGATTGGACGATGCCTACCCTGTACCTGTGTATCTTCTTCTAGCAGGGGTGTTGAAATAACAGGCGAAGAAGATTTACTCGATGTAGATGCGTACAGGTTCGTGTTTGCGTTAAATGAAGAAGATGGCCGAACCCGGGCGCGGCAGCCATATGTATGGCCGGTGGGGGGACAGAAGCGGGGTGAAGCGTGTGCCACCTTTTGGGGGTTCATGTTGCTCACGTCCGTAGGATTTAGCCCTCGATGTCCTACACGTGACCTCTGGGTGGCGCCAAAGGAGCAACTAGATAAGTGGTGGGAGGCTTCGGCCGCCGGCTTACGTACCACCCCTCGGACAAAGTCATGATTTATTTTTTTATTTTTATTTTTTTTTTATTTATTTACAAAATGATGCCAAGCGATTCGCGTTCCATCATGATGTTCGGGCTAGCCGTTCCGAGGAAGGACTGGGTTTAGTTGCGAAGCTCGCTTAGACTGGAATTGGCATACACAATTACGCTGCATCGGGTTACCAAACTCGGAGAGCAGCGGGATCCGAGGCACGGTTCTCCGCTGGCCGACCGCAGATAGTAGGGGGCCCAAGTAGTGAGCTAGCCACTCATGAAAGGCTGCCCCGCCATCTAGCGAAAAATCCCAGGTGTGCGCCATCGTGCCGGTTGGCGACCGGACGAGAGGACCCGATGGACATTCTTGGGGGGGCTCGGGCGTCCCCGCGGTCTCCGGTTTGGTGCCCCATTGTTGTAGTGAATTGGTGTGTGCTATGAGTCGACGAGTAGCGCCGCGACCCATCTCTAACCTCCTACCAAGCCACTAAATATGAGGAACAAAATAAAAAATAAAACGGTTAGACAGCGGAAGCACGTCCTCTCCCTGCAAGTGCACCTCTCTAATATTCGAGGCTTGCACTCCAATGTCGTTCCGGTCCACTACCACCTAGAGACCGATAAACCGCAACTACTGTTCCTCACGGAGACGCAGATCAGATGTCCAGCTGACGCGTCGTACCTAGCATACCCAGGCTACACCCTTGAGCATAAATTCAAGTCACGCTCGGGTGTCTGCGTGTACGTGCGCGATGACATCTGCTATCGGCGTCTCCGTAACCTTGAAGACCCCAGCTTCTCAACTATATGGATTTTGGTGGATACAGGCATAGAGAAAATTCTCTATGTTTGTGTCTATCGTTCGCACACTGGAGATGCGGAGACAACCAGGCTCATTACACACCTCAGTGAGGCGGCCGACGTGGCGCATCAGAGGTATCCTTCTGCCGAATTAGTATTTCTGGGGGATTTTAATGCCCACCACCAGGAGTGGTTATTCCCATACCAGATTACTGACCATGCTGGGAGAGAGATGCGCAAGTTAGCCTTGACGCACAACCTCACCCAGCTGGTCCAAGAGGCAACAAGGATACCGGATGTTGATGGCCACACAGCCAATTGCTTGGACCTTCTGCTGACTACAGACCCAGACCGTTACTCAGTGTCGGTTTCATCACCGCTTGGTAGCTCCGACCACTGTATGGTAAAGTCTGTATCAGTCCATTCCCCGCCCGACCCCAGCCCAGAAGGCACTCGGCGGATATGGCGATACAAGTCAGCAGATTGGGATGAGATGCGTTCATTTTATGCATCTTATCCTTGGCGGCAAGTATGCTTTTCTTCTAGCGATCCCTCTGCATGCGCGGATGCTGTGGTGGAGGTATTGCGTCAAGGTATGGAATACTTTATTCCATTCTCAGACGTACCTCTGTCCAGCAAAGCTCGCCCTTGGTTTGGGGCCGACTGCAATGGCGCAGTAGCGCTAAAACATGAGGCCTACACCGCTTGGGCTGATGCTCGAATCCGTAAAGCTAAGGACATTCGTGAAAAGAAGAAAGCCTTCAACAAAGCTGCCAAGTCCTGCAAGAAGGTTCTAAAGAAGGCTCGTTTCGACCACATTAGCCGAATAGGGGCCAAACTTGCTTCTTATCCCGCAGGGAGCAAAGCATTTTGGTCCCTGGCTAAATCGGTTGAAGCGAACTTCTGCCGTCCCTCACTGCCTCCACTGCTGAAGCCTGATGGGTCACTGGCTCACACCGCAAAGGAGAAAGCTAACTTGTTTGCTTCACTCTTTGCGGAATCTTCTCGTCTAGATGCTGGTAGCGCTGTGCCTCCTAGTTTATCTGTCTGCGAGTCGTCCATGAAGGAAATCCGCATTCGACAGATAGATGTACGTAAAGCGCTGCGCAATCTGGACGTGAACAAGGCCAGTGGCCCTGATGGGATACCAGCTGTAGTTTTGAGGACATGTGCGCCTGAGTTGACTCCAATTCTGACACGCCTGTTCCGCCTCTCTATGGAGACTGGTCAAGTACCGAAAGATTGGAAGTCTGCCAACGTGCAACCTGTGCCCAAAAAGGGAAGTCGTGCCGACCCGGCCAATTATAGGCCCATCTCAGTCACGTCCATTATCTGTAAGACAATGGAACGTGTACTGAACAAAAAGCTCCTTGGCTATCTTGAAGCAAATGATCTTTTGAGTGACCGGCAATATGGGTTTCGCCAGAACCGGTCAACAGGAGACCTTCTTGCATATGCCACTCACATATGGAGCGAGGCCTTGGAGAAACACGGCGAGGCACTCGCAGTCTCGCTTGACATTTCCAAGGCTTTTGACAGGGTTTGGCACGATAGCCTTATTGGCAAGCTTCCAGCCTATGGTTTACCTCCCGATTTATGTATTTGGATATCTGACTTCTTGAGGGAACGATCGATTCGAGTGGTTGTTGACGGCTGCTCGTCCGATCTAATGGTAATTAATGCCGGGGTACCTCAAGGGTCTGTTCTTTCGGCAACGCTCTTTTTGCTTCACATCAACGATTTGCTCAAGCCCGGTATCTTTGGGTATGCAGATGATAGCACTGTTGTAGAAAGATACGTATCCAATGCACGAGCTGGCGAGGTACAAGTCCAGTCTCTCAGAGAGGGGATGATAGACCGATTAAATTCGAGCTTGTTGGCCGTGGCCGAGTGGGGCGATGCCAATTTGGTTCGTTTTAATGCGTCTAAAACACAGGCGTGTCTTTTCTCCGCTAAACGGAGACCTTTTCACCTGTCTCCGACTTTCCAGAATGTACCAATACCGATAGCAAATAAACTCGAGCTTCTTGGCGTTTCCTTGTCGTCGAGCCTAAACTTTGGTACCTACATCGAAGCCAGAGCTCAGCTGGCTGCTAAAAAACTGGGCATCCTCACAAAGGTTAGGCGGTACTTCACACCGGGGCAGCTTCTTAATTTATATCAAGCTCAAGTCCGATCGTGTATGGAGTACTGCGGCCACTTGTGGGATGGATCCGCAAAGTACCAGCTTGAAGCTCTTGAGTCCATCGACCGACGAGCTAAAAGACTCATTGGCGATGATAAGCTGGTCGAGTCCAAATTGCAGAGTCTCGGTCACCGACGTAAGGTCGCGAGCCTATCGGTATTCTATCGTATACATTTTGGAGAGTGTGCGCAGGAATTATACGAGTTAATTCCAACTAGTCCATTTTACCATCTAACAACAAGACAAACTGTCAAACGTCATCCATATATGGTTGACATACCTCCAGTTCGCTCGAAGCGTTTCGCTTCTACGTTTATCATCCGTACTGCGAAGGAGTGGAACTCATTGCCTTCGTCTTTGTTCCCCGAACGGTACAATCTGGGAGTCTTCAAGTCAAGAGTGAATAGGTACCTTCTAGGCAAGCGTGCTACATCTTCGGCCGCATCATCACTTTCCATCAGGTGAGATTGTGGTCAAATGCTTGCCTATCAGGAATAAAAAAATATAAAAAAACCTGACTCGCAGAGTATGCACTTATTTGACAGGTGTCAAATATTTTGTCACAGATGTGTTAACAACCTGCATTAGGCGATTCGTGATTGATATTGGGTAATGTAAAAGTTGTCAATTGACCAATAATAACTACTGAATTGATGCTTCAAAAGGCATGCTGTTTCCGTGAGGGGGTAAGGGTAGTAGCAGTCAACTGGTTATTTTATCTGTGTACAGAAACAATGTCTCTCTCTCTCATAAGGGTACACAAGCGTGGAAAAGGGACACCGTATAACGTCATTGTATAGAATTATTATGAAAACTGATTACTGTTGTCCTAAAATGATAAAATATAATATGATACATTAATTTCATTGACCTCATATTGTATGTACCCGGCTTAACACAAATTGCACGGCATCAACTCGTGTACATCAACACTAATCTAACTAAGGCCTATTAACACAAAACATAATTCCAACTGCTTCGAAAATGATCTCTATTACAAAGTAATAAGGCTTAATTATTCCCAAACAACGTCCATATCAGCAGTTAGACAACAGTGGATTCTGAAACAATCATGTTAGGATCTAAATTGTCATAATTGAGGATTGTAAGACGTAAGGCTAGTACAGATATGATGAATGAGTTGTTAGGACTCGTCTTGCTGTCACTATATACATTATACTTGTGAATAGTGTTGACAATGTCGGCTAAACGTGTTATATGACGGGTGTTATAGGGTTAACTACCATTCATGGGATATTTTTGTTGGTTTGCATATCAAGCGTGAGTGACAGAACTGCACGCGCGAATTTGAATAAACAATGACTTAGAGGTTTGTATGGTTTTATTATCTTTGTGAATGAACGACCATATATGACAACCCTAGCGCGGAGTTCAGACATTTGATAGAGCGAGATTTGAAGGAGTTTTGCCGCGAACATAAAAAAATGGCGTCGTATCTTGTATGTATGTATATTTGTAAATGTTTTACTTCGTATCTTCCAAACGGCTAGATGGATTTCGATAGTTAAGGTATCGTTATATTCGTCTTAAAAACGCAAATGTCTTTCGGATAGATGTTAGAAAAATAAACAAAATGGCGGATCTTTGTCACGAAATAGTAAAACGTTATTAAATTATACCGAACTAATCGAGTAGGGTATCAACTGTGATATACTAAAATATTTCGTGTGTTTTTTATTTGCAACGTTTGTATGGAGTGTCCAAAGTAAACTAAACTGTGCATGACACTGTCCGGTAGTGGAACTACAACATTGCGGTAACTGGCACAACTTAGATTCTTTCTGTGCTAGTCATTTCACTTTTAAATTTTAATTAATGTGCATCCATTATAGTTCTAATTAAGCTTATTATCACCAAGAATGCTTTTAAGATGATTATGCTGTCGTCTTAACGAGCAATTAGCAGATCATAATACAACTAACGCGTAATAGGTTTAATTCAACTAAACCCATTACGCCATGGCTAAATACTCTAAACCCATTATGTGATGGCGATGGCGGTGAGTTCCGACGCCATTATTAAACTTATTAGCACTGTATGTGTTATGTTGTTCCGACTTCCTGTTTAATGGTATTGGAGTGTATTATAAATTATTCTGTGGTAGAAATATTCTATTTACCTCCTACTCGAAAATGGCTCGACCGATTTGAATGTTATGTGAAAGACAGAGAAAGGTAATTTCAATCAAATGCGTCTATTTTTGCTCGTTTAGTTTTTTAAAATTGTAATTATTATTTTAAAATAAATAAACGAAAATAATTACTGTCAGTGTCAAATTTGACCCAGAAAGACGAGAACGAAGTAAATTAAAAATAAAAGCTAATTGAGCACTTAGTTACCTATAAGCTCGATGTCTTGTAGGTAACTTAGTTCTTTGCTGTATACAGTTTTAGGAAATATAGGCATAAATTGGCCTGTAGATAGAAAGACCAAGATAAATATATAAAAAAAGCTTACAAAAATATGACGTTAGTTGAATGAAGTTAAATAAATCTATATATATACTAGCTGCGCCCCGCGGTTTCACCCGCGTTGATAATGATGAAAAGTGATGATGATGATGATGATGAAAAATAGATGTTGGCCGATTCTCATAGATACCGGATAAGCACAAAAAATTTCATCAAAATCGGTCAAGCCGTTTCGGAGGAGTATGGCAACGAAAACTGTGACACGAGAATTTTATATATTAAGAAAAATCAATGCCACTTTTCGTTGTTATTTTATAACTCAAGAACGGGCTCACCTATCCAAACCAAATGTTTAGGCTTTGTTCGGACTATTTAGTAGATGGTTTATGTGAAGTTTGCACAAAATCGGTCGAGCGGTTCTTCATTTACACCCGGGCGGGGCGGATCGCTAGTTGTTTATATTATTACATGTAATCTAAATAAACTCCATTCAACTAACGAGGCGAAAAACCCTTTATCTCTGTATTTGCTCAAACATTTGTATTACGATTAGCATGTTCTATAAATATTATGTTAACTAGAAAGAGTTTCAAGAGAAGATCTTCTGTATTATCTTCCTACTTGTCGACCTTATTTCAAACCTTCCGAAAATATATTGTTGCAAGTTAAACTGACATGAAGGAAACCTATGTAATAAATGTTATGTCATGACGCTGTCATACATGTCTAATAAACAAAGCTACACTGAGAAGAAGACTGGAAAATTCACCCATAAATATGTCAGGATATTAATAATATTATAAAGAGGTAAAGTTTGTGAGTTTGTGAGGTTGTAGGGGGTAGTCTCTGGATCTACTGAACCAATTTTGAAATTTTTTTTACTAAAAGAAAGCCACGTTATTTGTGAGTGTCATAGGCTATGTTTTTTTCACCCGGGCGACGCCGGGCAGGTCAGGTAGTGTCATAATAAACAAAGGTACACTGAGAAGACGACTGGGATGTTTGACGTTCTCAGAATAGGTACGAGACTGTATAAAGGCTACTACATCTTTTTTTCAAAACTAAAACCCGACTTCATCGGCAATATTCCAATACTCTATAATTTCTCACTTTCTCACAATGACATAAGTATACACAAGTTCTTTTAAATTAGATATCATATTTTTGTCACTTATTTTGATTTTTAGTATAGGCAAATATTTGATCACTATATCACCTGATGCTAAGTGATGATGCGATCGACAATGGAGCATGTTTGCCAAGAAGATAATTGTTTACTCGTGACTTAAATAAAAAATAAAAACATATAAAATTGAGAACCTCGTACTTTTTTTGAAGTCGGTTATAATTCTTATAAAACGGATGGCCTAAAAGAGCTGTAGCATCATAAATAAAACAGTTACTAAGAGATTGAGTGAGCTAAAAAAGAGAAAGTTAAAAACTAAATAAAAGAATAATATCTCACAAAACCTAAGTGAAATCAACACAATACCTAGATTCGTTAAAACCTGAAAGCATGAAGAAAGTCGAGAAAAACTTGACTATTTCGGTCTAGTTCTGAATCAGTGACAATATGCATATAATTATTGTAACCGAGTGATAACTTTAATTTAAGTTGTATTGTTAATAATAAATGATAAATGTTAATAGTTAATAATAAATTAAAGGTAACAAGTCAATATACCAACTAAAAATTTAAAAAATCCGACAGTGTGGTCTTTTCACTAGCTTTCATTTGATATTGCTATGGCCCTTTTCTTTATTTGCGGGCACCATTTTCTAAATGTATATAGCCTTTGTAACTACTACAATTCTGACGAAATCAATGACACCTCATATATCAAAAACAGTCCAGCCGTTTGGGCTGTAGGGCGTGCCAAAGAAATGGACATACATACATACGCTCAAAAAACATGACCCTCTTTCTGACGCAGTCGGGTAATAAGCAATACTTAGTTTCCTTTTTATTAGGGATCCGTACCTAAAAGGTAAAAACGGGACCCTATTACTGAGACTCCGGCTGTCCGTCCGTCCGTCTATCACCAGGCTGTATCTCAAGAACGGTGATAGCTATACAGTTGAAATTTTCAAAGATGATGTATTTGTATTGCCGCTATAACAACAAATACTAAAAATAAAATAAAATAAATATTTAAGGGGGGCTCCCGTACAACAAACTTGATTTTTTATAGACGGAACCCTTCGTGCGCGAGACCGACTCGCATTTGGCCGGTTTTATTTATAATATAAGTGTTAATCGTTCCACATATCAGGATTAAGCGTTCCGTTAACATCTAATTAAGTGCAAAGGAAGTCATCTTTCAAACCTTTCTCTCATAACCTCTGCCGTGTCACCTATCTCAGTAGATCATCGACCCGAATTCAGAATATCATATTTTCACCAAATGCTAAAAACCTTTAACAAATGTTAAATTAATCAAGATAAAATCCGGTTTTGTAACGTGGGTCTGACCATCTGACATTTCAATTTTAGATGACCATACATGGTGTAATATTTTAATGTTTAGTTTCAACAGTTTGGCGGATTAGATTGATGCTTGGTCATGATTAAATAATCAATTTTAATCGTGTAAAGTCTGAAAATGTCAGATGAATAAATTTAAGCGTCATCTCAATTAAAAACGGATAGTTATTGAACATTATGATTAACTGCCCGTTGGCTTAGTTGGGTGGCGTTCGCCTTCTAAGCAGGGGGCATCGGGTTCGATTCCCTTGGATCACAAGTTTTCTCTTCAAGGAAATTTGTGTTTCTGGTTCTGATTGTGATTGTGTGTGTGACGTGAATGTTTCCGGCACCCACGACACAAGTCATCGAACTTAGTATGGGGCTGTGAGTGTGAAAGTAAATTGTTTTATTACAGTTTTTTATTTATAAAGTAAATGTCATATCAATTTAAATGTTCAACACGAACAATAACAGCACTCTAATCTCCAGTAAACAATATAGTAGCTCTGTTGGAAAGTTGTAAATGGTTATTTTGTATACGTGCAGGTAGAAGAATAATGTAAAAACAATACAACGACGCAGATCAATCAACGACAATTTTCACTAAAACAGCATGTAACGCCCAGCGCCCTTCATCACTTTCCAAAAAGCCACGGAGTGCGACTGGTAACCCACATCGCATTGGGCCTGCGATTGAGACCACGAAATTGACCCGTTTGCCGACAAATAAAACCAAATCCGAATCAGTGTTCGGAGCGACACAGTAACGGGACTCAGTTTTACTTGTGGACAAGTTACAGAAGCAAAGGCTGTATTCGTAACACATGGAATGATTTAAGTAAAAGTTTGCTACAGCTTAACACTGATAACGAGGACGTATCTATCTCATCCGGGTTTCACAGACTCCTGGAGTTTAAAGCAGAAGCGGAATAACGAGTTTTAAGATTTAATAAGGCAATAAGAATCTGTATCATCCCTTGTCACAATAAAAACAAAGCCAATACAATTTAAACGCAAGCAAAGCTTAAAAACCCGACTTCACCGCTTATGTTTTGTTGATTTTCTCAAATAGCGCTAAATCAATTTCGATAAAATGTTTATGGGGCCACTTCAAAGTGTGATTTACCAAACAAAAAGAGTGGCGAAATGTTCGCGTAACAGACAAACAAAAAAAAAACATACAGTCGAATTGAGAACCTCTTCCTTTCGAGAAATTACATTTGCAAAATTACAGCCAAATTTTGCGAAAACTTGCGAAAAATCTGGCAGTAGAGTTATTAACTTTCATGTGCCTCTTTGGGGCCCATGTGAATTAACAATTTTTATTTTGGAAGTCGGTTGAAAACAAATGGAGTGGCTTGTATATCAGTAATTAAGTAATAAAACTACCGTTGAAGATAAAGATCATACTAAACACACGACCAAAGCTGGAGCTTATCTTCTCACTTGCACCACACAAAAAGCACAGTTAACGGTTCGCAGCGCACGCGCAGTTGAGAATCATTGCACTGTACCTTTCTCTTTCGTTGCTACGTTAGAGCACGTGTGCGAGCGGGACAGATGAACAATTGCCATTGAAATCTCTGGGAGACAGCCAGTCTGACAGTAATGACCTGAGGATTATATGGTGATTATGCGTATGGCGTATGATTAATTAAATGATGCCTTTGAGCCGTAGGCCGTTGTAACAAATTTTTTAGGCTATGACTTTTTGTTAGTGATGAATTGAATTGAAGATAGAATAGACGTGTTTGAAATGTACAGTGGCGTAGACAGAGTTGCTATAGATACTTACATTTTAGTTCGCTTATTTGTGTCTTGTATAATAGCGTCGTCTGACAAATAAGTAAAATAGGTCGTCCATGTTTCTAACCATTATACAAATCATCAAATAGTGTATGTTAACATTTTTATTGCCTTCATTAGATGTATTTTCGGCTCAATGCTAAAGACTCGTTAGGTTATAGTTTCAATATTGCATCAAAACTAGACAAACCGTTCAGAATAAAAAGCATTTTTCATTAGCAAAAAACCATCATATAAATCGATAGTAGAAACATTTGTATCAATATTTGTGAATTAAACCAGGCAAAGCCACGGGAACAGCTGTAGTTTATAAATAACGGGATCAATCCATTTACTCAGCCTAATATAATATTTCTTTGTTTATACACAATCGCATCCGTGTATAGAAATCGCATGATTTCAGCCAATTGATGAAGCATCGGTCGAAGTATGTATTAAGTAAAGTAGCATAAAAATATATCAAATAGATAGAGGAGGCATCTTTTGTGTTCTACATGTTCATTTGTATAATGCACGTCTCGGGAGCATTTGGAGAGTTGCCAAGTGTCAAACATAGCCAGTTTGTTGTGGTACTCGAGGTGGCTGATGTACATCTTACGTGTCTTGCAATCTACTCGTAGGTTTTCTTATGTTTACGTTGTTGTATAACATGTTCTGAGTATGTTGAATTCAGATTCACGAAATCTGATTGTATATATTTTACATAAACTGCCCGTTGCTTGTTGTTGGCTTGTTGGGTGAGTGTTCGCCTTCTAAGCGACGGATCTTGCTGGTACTTCGCAGAGCCAAAATGTAATCCACATATGTATGTTATCTACGAATGGACGCATTTAGCGGAGCAAAAATATGGCGATTGTACAAGCTCTCGCGTCTCAAACTTCGAACTTGATCGTATCCTACTAATATTATAAATGCGAAAGTTTCTGTGTGTGTAAATCAGTGAATGTTGGTAATCACGTATCTCTAATACGAATAAACCGATTTTAATGAAATTTTGAATATAGATAGTTTAGGTTCCGGAATAGCACATACCCTACTTTTTAACTTAATTAACGCGGGCGAAGTCTCAGTGCACGGCTAGTTTTTAACATCTTTCAAAAAGCAAGAAACAAAATGCATTGTTTGCGTAAAATAACAAAACAAACGGTCCAATTTGCAAGAATCATAAGCACACGGTACAAAATAATTCAACCCCCTAACCCATCCGTAGAGAACGTAATGTAAATAGAATGCTAAGCCAATTACTATAGCGTTGGCGAGCGTGCACAAACAATCACCAAATTGAGTTACGTCGAGTCTGTGGGATATATTTTTGCTTCAATGTTTTCTGCGGGATTAAATTCCACAAATGTGTATTCAAATACCGTCCGTCTGGGCGCTTGCGGGATGTATTAACTTAGCTATGAGGGTTCAGAAACAATAATATGAACTTAATAGCATGCTTTTAAAGAAATACGCTAGCGGTTTTTACAATATTTCACTGGTTTTATGGTGCAGGACGGTAAGCACTCTAGCGCTGGAATGGGTACTACGAGTAAGTCTTGAAAATGTATTAACAATTATTTTTTTCGTGGTTCAGGATCTTCAGTATCGTGCAGATAAGAGCTCGTTCAATGCCTTTTGAATGCCTGTTTCCATTTCAAGCCTAACCTACCCTCGACCACATCATCAGTTGAAAACATATTGGATACGGATAAAAGATACTACAACTTCTTGTATATTTTAACAATAATGCAATACATCTTAAATTTGCCAATCCACTATACACACGCCATATATCATCATCATCGTCGACCGTACCTTGTGACGTCAATGGGTAGCATGCTAATAACGAGGATATTATGTGAGAACCATAAAATGTTCCTGAGTCGCTGAATGATGAGAAATTATGATGTGTTTTCTTGCTGCTTCTGTAATTTAATAAATCGAGCGTGTTTGTATATATTTATATTAACTTTTTGCTCCATTATATAATCTGCTATTATAAATGTTTAATGATGCTAATATTATGCGAAGTGAATAAAAACACTCTTATTAACTTATTGTATTTGGTATGAAACTCCTATACAAAACAAAAAATTAATCACGATGCACGTACTAATCCTATCCTACTAATATTATATATCCGAAAGTTTGTTTGTAAGTGTGTGTGTAAGTATGTTTGTTCCCTCTTCACGCTTTAACGGCAGAACGGATTTGGATGAAATTTGGAATGTACATAGATTATACCTAGGATTAACACATAGGCTACTTTTTAACTTGATAATAGCGGGCGAAGCTGCGGGGCACGGCTAGTGTGATATAAGGATGAGCCCAAGGGCCGTCCTATATCGGGTGTTATGTGTCCTATAAGAATATCGAGGGTCATTGTTTTTTATTCAGAATAGACAAACATTTGACACTATACCTGATGGTAGGTGATGATGATATCGACGATGGAGCATGAATGGTTAGGTGGTGATGCTGGTATGCATTGAAGAAGACATTGTATTGCTCGAACGTCTTTATTACGTGAAGGCTTCATGATGTGTGGTTTAGGTGACTAGATACTTATACTTAGTTGATGGTCTAATTAGCACAGTCAGGTGTTAACACTCTACACTGAAATTGGTCACACACTGACGACATTTCATGTTTTATTAGAAGCTATCGAACCGAGCAAAAAAAAAGTAAAAAGTCAGTCAAAAGTTTGCCTATCATTAATAAAAAAAAAAGAAAAGCATAAAGCGGAATATGCTAAATTTTGTTCTTCCCTTTAAGGAGCCTTTATGTGCCCATTTCAGCCATTTTGGCTAAGTTCAGAGTTCACGATATACAACAACATGTCAATATTCATATCCTAATCATTAGGATCTAGTATATAAGAACTGCGACCCTGCCACACAATCATCTCACCATCTAAGATACGAGTTCACCAAACTCCGGCTATAGACATAACGGTCGGTTAGTGGGAGATCACAATAGCTGTCAAATGACACATGACCTTTTACGAAGTCATTCTATACACTGGGTGTGACTCGATGGGAATCTTCCTGAATAAAAAATCAGTACGAGTAATAGAAGGAACTACAGGGGAAGACAAAATAGATGGGCTCTTCCCGGAGTCACATTGTGACTTAATTGTAGGAGTTTTCTGATAAAATCACATTTGGTCATGATATCGAAAGCTTTAACTGTGAACGCAGTTTAGCCGCAGTTAGAGCAATATGTGTAGTAAGGGATTTTATTAATAAAGCACTAGCAGCCGTGCCCCGCTGCTTCGCCCGCTATTATTAAGTTAAAAAGTAGCCTATGTGTTAATCCTAGGTATAAGCTATGTATATTCCAAATTTCATCCAAATCCGCTCAGCCATTAAAGCGTGAAGAGGGAACAAACATACTTACACACTTACACCATGCTAGGCAGAACTATAGTCATAAATTATAATATCCCCTCAAGCGATAAATTTCCTTTCTGAATTTATAACTGTGTAGTCCAGGCTTTTTACTCGACTGCGCGACGCAAAGGAGGGTAATGTGTTTATCAGCCAATGTATGTTTGTTAAGTGTGGCGCTCTGGGGACTGAATATAGTGAATTTAAAAAATGTATAGGTATGTCAAATGAATAATTGAAACGAAAGAAGAAAATTCCTACGTTGAAGGACAATTTGGACTTAACCAGCGAACCAAGCAACGGTGTTCTTATCTAGATGAAATCCACCCTAATTCCGTGTATGTCCGAGTCCGGGGCCCTATAAGACCCCTAAGGGCCACTTAATAATCGTTTAGCGCAGACATCGGCTGCGTTTTACTGGTCCCTCTATAAACCCACGGACGGACTTTACGACTCACTACTAAGTAATGCTGTTAAAACGCTATTTTCTTCGCCCAACATAGCCTATAAGCCAATGATGTTATTGAAAGATGGAAGATACGGTACGCTCTAACTTCAAATAAATAAA
The DNA here is from genome assembly GCA_948107665.1 of Lomographa bimaculata. NCBI lineage: Eukaryota > Metazoa > Arthropoda > Insecta > Lepidoptera > Geometridae > Lomographa > Lomographa bimaculata. Next base: position 18,421,623 of record OX403598.1, on the reverse strand, counting down.
ACTCTGAACTGCTTGTTGACTTAGTTGAATAACAATTCGCCTTCTAAACTGCTGGGGTCGGGTCCGATTCCCATTGAACATTTTTGTTTCTGGTGCTGGGTTTGATTGTATGTGAGATGAAAATGTAAATATGTTTATGTAACAAATTGGACCAGATGCATCAATTAGACGAAGACATTATATTCCATAAAATGTTTGCTTTGTTCTTGCGCCATTTATATCATGTAATAATTTAAACGCAAGCAAAGCTTAACAAACCGACTTCACCGCATATATTTTGGATTTCGTTTGATCGCTTTCGATAAAATGTATATGGGGTACCTCTGAAGTATATATAATCTACCAAACAAAAAAAAACATCAAAATCGATTCATAATTAGCGGAATTATCGCGTACATACAATAAAATACATACATTAGAATTGAGAACCTCCTTTTTTGAAGTTGGTTGATAACGTAAGACGGCATTGGTGCTATTGACAAAAAAGTCTCAAGCACTTTTCGTGCAACACCAACGTTAGTCCGATTGTGACTGAAGCTAATTGTGTGCGTTGCACCTAATGTATGCAATCCAACTCCTAGGTACTAGTCACATATCTTCCCACTTTTAATAATATCATTGCTATAACCACACGAATAGCCTATTGCATTCCAAATCGACTTTACAACAATGTAGTAAGGCTCAGATTTTATTGAATAATCTGTAATGACAACTTCATGTTACTTTGAAAGTGATGAGTATTAATATTGGAAGAGCTATATAAGTGATAGTGCCTGTTAAGTAATGCATTTTGAACTGCCACTGACGTTAGTTGCTTGGCTGCATCAAGTGAGAAAGAAAATATAACACATAAATATGAGTGTATCTTTGGGGCCCATGTAAATAAACAGTTTTGAAATTAATAAAAAAAATTGCACAACATGAGGTATCGAGTTCTATCTATAAGGTAAGAACACAAGATTTCTCGCCATGGGAAATTTTAGTTTCTAGTTCTGGTTGATGTGAATGTTTCAGGCACTACTCAAGTCTTCTAATTTGGTATAATGTGAGTGTGAAAGCATTTCTTGAATTTTTACATGGAGGTCGAGGATTACGTAATCCATATTACTATATTCTCTTGACCTATATCACACAATTATTCCAAGCCCCACAACATTTATGGTACGCGTACTAACAAAACAGTAAAGATTATATCAACATCTTGGTCCATCTAGATGGCATCCAATCCCTACCATCATAAAATCCAAGGGTCAATCACCTCGCCTATGCAAATACCACAGTCTCATTGTTTTGGGTCAATCACTTCTGCCGCCGGATGAATGCTAATATCATACACACACACTTATACAAACATATTTCGCGACATATTAGCAACTTTATAGTGTCGTCATAATATAACAGGAGATTGTTGGAAGATTCTAATCAAATAGAATACAGCTAAACTTATTAATTTTAATCAAGACAGAGTGACCACTATCGCCCATTTAAATCACATTAATATTATTAATCTGTGTCGAAATTTTGTGTGTGAGTAAGAATGTTTGTTTTCTCTTCTCGCTGTAACGGCTGAATGGATTTGGATGAAATTTTATATATGCATAGATTATTATAGGATTAACAGATAGGCTACTTTTACTACGATATAAGATTAGATAAACGCGGGCAATGTCGCGGAGCACGCCTAGGCAAACAAAGTTGTGACAACAAACGCATCCACAAAATCAAATGTCCCTAAGGAAGGAAAATTGTGCCCCTGCTGGGAATCGATTCAAACCCCGCCGCGTAGAATGCAATTGCACACTGCGCAGACAGGGTGTCGAATAATTACACTAACATTATAAATCCGTGTCTAAGAATGTTTGTTTTCTCTTCAGGCTGTAACGGCTGAATGGATTTGTATGAAATTAGGAATGTAACTACATAGTTTGTATCTAGAATTAACACATAGGCTACTTTTTAACGTAATAAACGCAGTGACTTCTCACGGGTTACGGCTACTATTACATAAGTTCCAAGACTTGTGTCTCGATTCACTGATTCAAAGGTATATTTGTACTTCTTGGTGTTCTTCTAGTGATTCAGTGAGTTGTAAATATTTTCGGCTCTCACTATAGGTATAAATCTTTGAAATTAATGTTGAGCTGTGAAAAATATTTTCAAGTTGAAAATATTTGACGTAAAGGCAGAAAACATCGTCAGAACAATCTTTAAATGTCTTTAAAGCGATATCATAAAATCTAAAATATTATAATATTGACGACATTAAATTCGCCAGACGAGAATAGAATCGCTCCATGAAGACTTATTTACATTCTCCATTTATTCAAACAAGCTAATCATAGTTCATCGACATTGTCACATAAAAGTTGCCAAATACGTCTGAAGATAGCAATTTAAAGTTTATCTATAAAGAGAACACTTACTTTGGAACACGGAGAATATTGTTTAAAACTGAACCAGTTTTTTATGTAATTGAGAGACGAGACGAGCAAGTCGCTCGCGTGATGGAAGCGACACGCTTACCATCACGCGCCCATTACAGTTCTGTGACACCCAGAGTTTGGAAGTTATAAATTAGAACTCCTGCACGGTAAAAAAATATTAAACGCAAGCAAAGCTAAAAAACCGACTTCATCGCTTTATCTTCGGAACCTTTATCGGATTCAACGTATAAAACACGCATTATTGACAATAACTCAAAAACTCATCAGATCTTGACCAAATTTAAAAAAGACCACACGGAAACCACCAGCTTTCAAATAAAAAAATAATCATCAAAATCGGCGCACAAAGAAAGAAGTTACGAGGTAACTTTTGAATCGGGTTTACGAGAACATCGTCAATGTAGCCCACAGTATACGCATTATTGAGCATAACTCAAAAACTACTGGTAAGATCTTGATCAAACTTTTATGGGACCGATTGGAAAGCAACATCTATAAAAAAAAAAACATACAGTCGACTCGAGTACCTCCTCCTTTTTTGGGAAGTCGGTAAAAAAGCACTGCGCTCGTCACTCTGAGATTTTTTTTATTTTTTTTTACAGACCAAGCAAACGTTTGACCACAATCACACCTGATGGAATGTGACGATGTAGTCTAAGGTGGAGCACGCTTGCTTAGTAAATACCTATTCACTTTTGAACACACCCAAATTGTACCTTTCGGGAAACACAGACGACGGCAAAGCGTTCCATTCTTTTGCTGTTCTATAAATGAACGAAGATGCGAAACGTTTCGTCCGAATGAACGGTATCTCAACCATAAATGGGACTCACTCTGAGATATTAGATGTTAAATCTCTTTCACTGGAAACATTGGGCAATGTTTCTAGTTTAATCCGAAATACAGTAGTGTTTGTGTGTTCGGTAGCACCGCAACATCTTATTTATACCTCTGGTGCCGGGTGTGATTGTGTTTGTGTATACCTACCAACTTGCCACCCGCGATTCAAGTCGTTCGACTGAGTGTGGCGTTGCTAGCTGCTAGTGTGATTGCATTGGTTTATTTGATTGGATTGTCTGATTTCTGGTTAGATGTAAAATACCATTTTTACCTATATCAAAAGAAGGAGGTTCTCAAACTGTCAATACAATAATTGTCGAATTTAAGCTTTGGCAGTACACGGTTACAGTTTTTTTTTAGGTATGTTCATTGTTCACACATATCTCCGACATACGCACGACATTCATACATAGACACATGAACCAATTTTGATTATTGAGTTTTCTTCGGAGCAATCGAAAATTTTATTTGCATTAACCAATTTTGATGGATCTAACATGTTCGGAACAATAAAAAATGTAATAAAATTTAAAGATGAATTCTCAACGTATTATTAAAAAAAATGTTATTGAAATTAGTTGCAAATAGTCGACTAGGTTAAATAAAAGAATTAAAGCCGAATTCACAAGACCCATAAGTAAACAAAAGTGTTGACTGGGTACTCTGTCTACGTCATCTAGCTAAATTGTTTTTCCGCTGATTCATATTGGTAAAAAATAAAAAATAAATGTACTACGGTAACTATCGCGTAATCTGCGACCCTGCCTTAATTAAATCTAACACAATATCGTCTTTCGTTGAAAAAATCGTTATTCTCTCTAGTTGCTGTAAATATCTCTAAATAAAATAACTTACAAATAAAATGAGTATCGTATAAAACATGTTTTATAACACACCTTCGCGTACATAAATAATACAATGGCATGAGAAACAACAGTCACTACTCTGACGATGCGATAAAAACAGAAATGGGGGTATGAATGAAATATAGCATCGATAAAAATCAATGATAATATAATAAGAAAACGTGAAACTATAGATATTCCCTTAAAAAGATTTATCGGTGACATAAAACGTGTTGTATAAGAATGAATTATAAACCAAGTTTAGTTTTGCTATTCGAGGAAAATAATGTGATTTTATTAGTATACTTGCTATGCAAGGCACACGTGGGATCTCTATATTTATGAGAAAGGAAGGAATATTGTGCTCCTGCTGGGAATCAAACCTAGGACCTACGGGGCACTTGTCCACCGCTCTAACTGGGTCGTTATACAAGAATTAATGTATTTTTTCAAACTCACAGCCCCACACAAAATTCGATGACTTGTGTCGTGAGTGCCGGAAATATTATCATACACACAATCAAACCCAAAATCAGAAACACACCCTCTTGGGGAGAAAATGTGTGTTCTCATCTAGAATCGAACCCGATACCCGCTGTTTATAAGGCAGACGCTCAGGCAACTACGCCAACGAGCTGTTTATTGGCAAAATAGTGTTCTAATGCCAGGAGTCAAACAAAATACCAAGACCAAACAAAGATACCAGCTGCGCCAACATTCGTCTTTTATATCCACAGTGCAGAACATTTTCTGCAATAGGATTTCATAGTAATTATGGATTAACCATTATCTACAAAGAAGTCGTGTCTGCCGGTTCGTTGGCACCATCGACAGGATGACGCTAAATTTAAATAAAGGGAGGCGTGTGTAATCATCGTGAAAGGACGCTACAAAATACAAGGGACAAGTTAAAAGCGAATATTGATGTAGTCGGGCTCTCTTCAGCGTCAGTGGTTCGTGGTTAATTTTCCTTTTTGATGGATATCGACCGTTGCATCGCCATTTATTACGATTGGTGGCGTTTCGCGGATTATTATTAATAGTTCGTGAACGTGCATTAATGTAGACTTTTTTTTTTTTATTCTAGATATGCAAACGTTTGACCGCCATATCACCTGGTGGTAAGTGACGATGCGGTCGACGATGGAGCACGTTTGCCTAGAAGATGCCTATTCACTCGTGACTTAAAGACTCCCATAAAATCATTTAAAACATAGATTCACAAGTGAGTTCATACCGTGCCTACCACACGCGACCTGAGAATTACAATAGGATGATGATGATGATGAATCAGTCACAGTAAACTTTGTGAAAGACTACCTATATCAGAAAGTCATTTACTAAGGCGCATTAACGACGCAGAAAGTCGGAAAAACTGGAGATTGCTCCGCTTCCGCTCCCAACTTGGACCGTTATCGACTGAAGGAATCAATCAGTCCTTACCCGATTGAGTCACAATGTCACCTCACACCTCCGAGATTCCATATTAAATGGCGCAGTTACAAAATCTTTCTAACTGACTGTATTTTTTATGTTTTTTTCCTCAGAAACTCAGATTTTTATTTCAAAAGAGTCCCATAGACATTTTATTAAAATCGGTTCAGTAATTTGTTTTTTTGAATCAAATTAACTGGAAAAAAATATGACGTCCAAAAAAGTGTTTGTTTACTTTTTTAGAGTTGTATTTTTTGAGGTCTGTTGTTTTTTTTAAATTGTTTATCAGTTTAACAGGTGCCCCGGATGATAGGACGTGTTTTGAGAGGAGAAAAGCTCGTATTAAATACTAGCTGTGCCCCGCGGCTTTACCGCGTTTATTAAATTAAAAAGTAGCTTATATATTATTCCAAAACCTAAATTATCTACATTCAATTTCATAAATATCGGATTATTCGTAAAGGAGATACGTGGTAACAATTAGTCTCTCTCACACACACACACACAAATTTTCGCATTTATAATATGATTAATAGTTGTGTGATAGGATAGGATTATTATCTGTACAGCTAATAAGTGGAACCGACTGTCCGCGTCTTTGTTTTTATTCATTCGGGAATAAAGACGCAGGAATAAGGTTCCACTCCTTACTTTAGAAGCTAAATTTGTCAATTTGTCTTTTTAGATGGTAAAAAAGGCATGGGGAAATTAACTTATGCAGTTCCTGCCCATACTCTCCTAAATGTAAGTGAAGTGCGACCTTACGTCGTTGTTCGAGACTGCATTTTCGACTAGCCAACTATCGGCAATAAGTCTTTTGCCTCGCATGTCAATAGCTTCTAGCCGGTACTTAGCGGATCCATCCCAGAGGTGGCTGTAGTCTTCCATATACGAACAGAATGCCGGAATTAGATTAACACCTTAACGAACATACAAACTGACAAAAGACAAAGTCAGCATTGTTAGCAATCGCTCTTACAATACTTACTTACCTTATATTCAAACTAGTACGTACTCTGTGCCACATTATCGTATCCTTTTTGCTACCCAATACTTAGAAAATCCGTACCTGCAAAGGAAAACAACCATTATTAGTAAACACATAAGGTGTTAAATCACCCTCAGGTGTGGTACCAGTCGGTGCCAGGTTCGGTGACGTAAGCGGTGTGTTTAATGAGTTATTTCTTGTTTACTACATGACTAATCTTGGTTAGATAAATCTCATGTTTTTATGCGCTTCTTGATAAAATAATTTAAAATGCTTATTATTTGTTATCTTTGTAGATTTGTACTTGGTAAAGAATGCTGTAGAATTATGATCGAAAGGTACAATCTGGGAGTCTTCAAATCTTAAAGTGTATAGGTATAATATGGGGTTGTTCAAGAAGAGAGTGAATAGGTATTTACTGAGCAAGCTTGCTCCATCTTCAACCGCATCGTCGCTCTCCATCAGGTGGTCAAACGCTAGCTTAGTCTCAAATAAAAAATAAAAAGGTATCTTCTAGGCAAGTTTACTTCTCGCATCGTCACTTAATTTCAAGTGTGTTAGAGGTCAAATGCTTGCCTATCTAGTATACAAAAATAATTATTCTTTACCACTTGTACAAAAATAAATGCATACTTATGTATCTATATTTTGATTGGATCGTTGACTTAATTACCGTAGAAATAAAGTTGAAATAGTTACTAGTACATTTCTGATTGTTGTTTTGATATATATGTTTACATCGATAGACCTTTTTGCGTCTAGACCCGCTACTTCGTGTTTTTTCCGCTACATTATCTTTCTATCTATAATTTCACAGACAAAAAACTTGATATTCCAGGTATCAAATACTTATTATCTGATCATTCGTCGAGGATTTTCCTGTTTATCAAGGAGATGGTTTTTGGGTAAATTATATCCATGACAGGTTAATCCATGAGAAAACGTTCTAAGCCTTTGGATAACAAGTACCTATATAGTTTGATATTATTATCCGACTTATTTTTATGGCATTTCACAAGCGACGTGAATTTACGCGAATACGGCGAACCAAAAAGGAGGGATATAATTTTAGAACCGTATTCAATACAATAACAAAGAAACTTATAAAGATAGGTACAATGGGCTGTCTTATCGCTAGCGATAATATAATAGAGCGATCTCTTCCAGACAACCTTTGGATGTAAATATAAACGACAAGATAATGTAGGGATGGTGATACGATAAAATAAATGAAATAAAATAAAAATAATAGAAATACTAACATTGTTTAAACTACATAAACAAAACATACCAATAGTATTAGCAGAATATATAATCAAGTAAACTAACATAAAATAAATAAATAATTACGTATAAGTACCTATATTTACAGATTGGACAAATAAAAATTGTTGACTTGAGTTTTCAATGACTCTTGAGTTTTCGCACGTTTGACATTCACAGGCAGAGCATTCCAGAGACGCACGGCTTCTATGGTAAAAGATGAATAGAAGAAGCTCGTGCTGTGCGCTGGCATTTGGAGACGCAAGTTTTCCGATAACCTTAGCAACAAATTGGAGGAGACAAAGAACTTAAAGTTTTTTTTCAGATGTGAAGGAGAGAAGGGATTAAAAAGAATGTTATAAAGAAGATAAAGAGTAGATATATACTTTTGTATCTATATATATATATATTATGTTCTAAAAAATCGATTGTATCGTAACGTATGGGGTATCGTTGAATTCGTCTCAATTATGCTAGATTTTTTTATAAAAACCAAAAGGCGCCCGATGTAAATGAAGTCATGACAAGAAAATATAAAAGTACTGATCATGATGGAACGAAAGAGATCTAAACGGCCATGTTAAAAAATATATCATGTGGTAATCATGTTGGATTTAAATAACAGTAAGCCATTTATTAATAGAAGTCGTGTTACAGCTTTAAAATGTACGTCTGGCTTATTATTGCAAATAATTAAAAAAAAATACTTCCACGCAGAGTTTAAATGTGAAGCTCGGGTTGAAATGCGTTATGGTCACCGGAATTTAGCCGGAAGTAGCTATTTTCAAGTTCAGACGTCGGGTTTTATAATATTGAGATAGAGACTTAACAATCCTTATTTAACTACCTACTTCAACCCCTTCCTCATACACAAACTCAATTCTAAAAGCGTTTCCAAAGCTTAATTGAATGACACCGCACACTCTCTATTAGTACAACAATCCTGAGCAACCTGTGGTTTTCTAAGAACACAACTTGCCACTACTAGCAAATAGTCGCAATTAGTGAACACCATTTATGTGCCACACGTGTTCACGTGGATGATTGAAGAGGAAAATTCTTAGAGTTATGGTTCAATATATTAAGTCAGAGAAACACGATACATAATATCCTTATGATGTTATGAAGATATAAGGATACAGATCTAGATATCATTTAAATATTTATTATACTTAGGTAAATGTAAACCTATAATTCTATAAATTTGTTTTTTGTTTGTCTTTATTTTTTGTCTCGGAATAACGATATTTATTCATACAAGTTAAAGAGTAAGGAACTATGTATTACAAATTATAGATATTATAACTGAAACATATACAAAATGTATACTAAAAGTCTACTGCCAGTAGGAAGCTTTCCAAAAATACTTATTATATTTTCATATATACCTTAATTTGAATATTAATACACTAAATGTTCCTGTTGTTAGGGATACATTTTGCATTGTAGTTTTGTTCCTGACCACGGGGAAACGAAAAGGGGTTAGAATATTACCGCATGCAAATCTATGAATGTTAATTTGTTCCCTTTCTCACAGTGTCCAAATCAACAACCCGATTGTAATATAATTATTTAAGATAACGTATGTCTCAATTCTCCGGATTTTCATAGGGTAGATTTTTTACAGGTCTCCTGCCCCCCCTATTACGTATCTTGGTTGCACGCGGTTTCTATTTGAATTAAGCAAAAATGGACCTTATTTCTTAGTAGTTATGTCATTTTAGTATTGAAACCGTTTGCAACAGAGATAGGTAATAGGGGGTCAGGATATACAATAAAGTTTTTTTATCTATTCTGCCTCGGTATTTTAGTGTTCTTTCATTTGTTATCCAAATGAAAGAATACTAAAATACCGTATTATATCAATTTCTATAATTTCAAACTAACTCAAACTCAAAATGATTGGTTCGAGGACCTTACAAGATATACTCCAGATGCCCAGAGAAAGGCGACCCTGACTAAACAGCACATAACCTGGGCACAAACAGTTGTCCTAGATTGCAAGCATCGTCTACGATGTTTACTGCGACACTAACGCGCCAGGATAAACAACAGCTTTCTGTTACACCAAGGACGACGTTCCACGAGCGTTAAATAAAATCATAGTATATATGATTTTATTATAGTGCTGTGTTAAATAAATCCTTATATTTTTTGACGAAATTACATATATCATAGATGTATAAGGATGGCAGTGGCAATAAACAAAGGTCCTTAAATAACGGTTTACAAGACTCGTCTGAACGGATTCCACATATAGCTCTGATACATTTCTTTTGTGCAATAAATACCCTATATTTATCCGTACTATTACCCCATATAAAGATACCGTAACGTAGTATTGATTCTATGTGAGCATAATAAGACGTGATTGCGGTTGTTTTATTAGTTATACTTTTCACTCGACGCAGGGCGTAAACAAATTGGTTTATCCTATTGCATAAGCTATCTACATGTTTTTTCCAATTTAGATCTTGGTCAATAATTATACCCAAGAATTTCGTTTGTGTAACCTCGTTAATTTTAGTTATGTTCATAGTGGTATTGTACTTAGCGTGCTTCGATTTATGAAATTGGATGTAATTCGATTTATTAAGATTAATTTTTAGATTACTTGATTCTAGCCATTCGATAAATTTGTCAATAGTATTATTAATGTCCATTTCATGATTATAGATTGTATTATTTTGTTTATTAGATGTCACAATAACGGAAATATCGTCTGCAAACAGAATACATTTATGATTAATTATATAAGGAAAGTCGTTTATGTATAATAAGAATAATATCGGTCCTAGTACGCTTCCCTGAGGAACACCACATTTGTTCTCTCTATAGCTGGAAGAGTAAGACGTAAGCTCATTATTATCTATTTTATTAACAACCACGCATTGCTTACGGTTTTTTAGATATGATGATATCCATTGATGTGCAAGCCCTCTTATGCCAATATTTTCTAGCTTTTTTAACAAAAGTTCATGGGAAACAAAATCAAAAGCTTTTGATAAGTCAAAGAAGAGCCCTGTCGTATAATTATTTTTGTTAATATTTGTTAAGATTGTGCTGAGTAGCGTAAATACTGCTAAACTAGTGGACTTTTGCTTTTGAAAACCAAATTGTTTTTTAGTTATAATGTTATATTTACTACAAAATTCTATAATTCTTTTATAAATACATTTTTCGAATACTTTCGATAAAATTGGTATTAAAGTAATGGGGCGATAATTATCAAGTTCATCTATTTTACCCTTTCGAGTGAACTTATTAGGTGGTTTACGACAGATGTATCTCAGACTATCCAGCGATGGGTGGTTCTACCGCCCTGTGCAACCAGTTTTTTTTTTAACCATGGTCCTTGGCACAACGTGGAGGGTTGTCCACGAGTGATATGGAATAACTATTGTCCCACTCCACTGCAGATGGAATTAGTGTAGTTTTTTCCGATATTGCATTTTTTTCGATATTGACTTCTATATTTCCAACGAATTTTAACTGTGTTATGGACGATAATAGTTTTCAGTAACGTTAGAATAAGACAGTGCGTGTGTGTGTGTGTGAACTGTGAATGTGACATGCACAGCTAGTGCAACGCTTTTGCAACAAACGCCTTAGCACTAAACACTGCTCGCAGTTTACGAAGTCTGTTTGTGAGGAATATTGCATTCGTGAATCTAATAGTTTTGTCTCTACTTCGCTGGAGCTACTTCGTTGTAACTAGTATGTAATCTGTGCTACTTACTATAAACTGGTCCTACGTATATCGTATTCGAATATCGACTCTATCGAGTATCTGTAATTGCGTGTCTCTTCTCGTCTGTCATTATAAAAGACCTTACGTCGTCTTTAGTAACTCTTTAGTTAATAAACAGATTGAAAACACGCCTGGTACATGCTCCACTGGCTGTTACTTTCCAGCAAGTGGTAAGATATCAGTAAAGTGGTCAGACGTTTGTCTATTTATTTTATTATGCTACTCGCTCAGCATGTCGCTCACCTGACTTACCATCAGGTTAGCGATATGCTTGTCCTACTTGCTCATAATTACAAATCAGAGTTAACTATAATTTTAAACTTATAAAAACACTTTCATACTCACAGCCCCACCGAAAACACATAGATCACACACACAGAATAGCAGCAAACCAGGCCAGCACCAGAAACAGACATTTAACTTGGGGAGAAAATTTGTGTTCCCACCGGGAATCGAACCCAGCACCCACAGCGTAGAAGACAGTCACATAACCAAGGACACCAACGGGCAGTTCAACAGTTCCAAACCCTGCGCGGCAATGCACTGCGCTCGTTACCTTGATAATATATTATATGTGATGTCTTTTAGCCCTTTGTTTTATAAAGCACAACTGTATTACTGCAATATTGCATGCAGTCTATCGCTTGTGCCTTTTACCCACATAATATAACTATTAGGTATAGAATGATGCGTTTGGTCATATAAGAGGGACAAGGTTGCGATTGCAATAGTGATTAGTTTATAAAGTTCCGTGTCCGCGTGTTTAATAATCACGTAATTTACGAGAATTTATTTACAAGTAGGTATATACATAATGCGGTTAATGCCTCTTCTCATCATAACTAGGAAATTATATTAAGGACTTAGTAATGGAATAGTCTTGTTTATATTTGCGTAATGGATTGAGGTGATACGACAATATTTTACATATCTATCTTATATCTTTAAACGAGCAATTCTTGTATATATATACATATGTAATCAGGATCTCGGAAACGGGTCCAACGATTTTCATGAAAGTTACTGATTAGGGGTTTTTCGGCCCAAGGAATCGATTTATCAACGTTCCAGGTCCGAGAAATGCTCGGTTCCCAAACTGCATTTGAAAAACCGGGTTTAAGAAACTATCAGCGCCATCTATTACGCCATGACCGATGTAGAAAACTGTTTCTACTCGACACTAGATGGAGCTTTCTGAGGCTACAAATTCAAACACATTCTACCAAAAACAAAAAACCGAGCAAAGCTCAGTCATCCGGATATTTTTGATATTGAAGTTAGGCCGGGTAACTACCCGGCCTAACTTCAATATCAAAAATATCCGGATGACGGACACTGGATAACTATCCAGCCTAACTATAGATATATGTATTATATTACTAATAGGTAATTTAACTATCTCTATTTGACCACGTGATTCTCAAATTTCGAAGAATGTTACTAGATACTTAGATAGTACTGTCAGCATAATTCTAAGCTGTTAATTCTTCTACGTTCATACATCGTATAAAACGAAGTCGCTTACTGCGTCTGTCTATCTGTTTATCCGCTAATCCATCAAACCAAGCAACAGATTTTAAACAAATAAACAAACGCATTCACACTCTCAGTCCCACACTAAGTTCAAAGACTTGTACCTTGGGTGCCGGAAACATTTACATCACATACACATTACACCCAGAACCAGAAGCACAAATATCCCTTGGGAAGGAATTTGTGCTCCTGCCGGGAATCGAACCCAGGACCCACGGCGCAGAGGGCGTACACCTGTCCACTGTGCCAACTGGGTTGTCAATTTTAATGCGGTTTTCACCATCAGATAGATCATTTTTCACGAAAGGTTTATATGTAGAAACAAATTTGATTAAGTTTATATGTAAGTAAAAAAACAATGTTTTACATGAAAGACGCCGTAAAAAAAACATTTACATGGCTTACGTAGGCTAAGCCTGAGATACATAAAAAAATTACTAGAGAATTGTAGTTCTTCTAAAATCCTAAAGAAAACTCTGCGATTACAAATCTCTATCCGTTACGATTGATTCACAGTAACCATTCCTTTATTTTTTTTGTCTAAATCCCCCGTGCAAAGCCGGGGCGGGTCGCTAGTTATTATATATAAACCAAATGTGAATATAAAAATGTTATTAGTAACAACTTTTTCAATAATTACACAAAAACTAATCGATGTTAGCTTAAAAGAACAGTGTTCAGTTCACTGAATTCGGCTGTGGTTATTCTGCGAGCGATTCGATATTCTCGCTAATTAAAGGTACAAAAAAAATGGTACAAAGTTACCGACGTCACACTTTTATAAGGTTTACGTTTCTTTACTTTATTCATAGACTATAATATAATATTAAAACTATCGTGAGTATTACACATTATGTTTCAATGTTATATTCGGCTTAAAACACGAAAATTTCGACACGAAAAACTCGGACGCCGAGCCAGCGACTGGTGTGCGGCGGGACGCACCACCACCACCACCACCACCACCCGATGCGACGCCCGCGCCCTCGCGTCTCCAGTCACGCGCCGAGGCCCGAGCCGCACGCCTCTGCGTATCGCGCGTCTGACTCATCCTAATGAAGGACAACTAATTTGTCCGAAACTAGTTGACTACAAAGTAAGTCGAAATTTTCGTGTTTTAAGCCAAATATAACATTGAAACATAATATAATATATTCAGAGATGTAGTATAGACATTGCTTGAGTATAGTATTGTCTCTGAGAATCATCCATAATTATCTATAATTCGAAGTATCATTCAAAGTATCGATAAACGATCGTTGCTACACTACGCTCCATAAACATAGGATCACACTTGCTCGAAGATGACTATCAGTTATTCAATCTCTTGGATATGAATCGCAAAAGTGGAATAACAAGCGGAATTAAAACAATTATAACAAAACAGTTCCGCTTTCACTCCCGCTCATCGCTACAACTCCCGCCCCACCCCAATCACGTCTTTGACCACCGAATCCACCGAAACCGAAGCACGCTTGTTCATACATGGCTGCAATATTAATTTGGAGTACAATAGCCGGTTTAATCCGCCCTTTGTGGCTTTTTAAATGAGAATTCTTTGTGCCCTGGGGGGTTTTTTAAGGTTCAATAAGTTGAGCAGAGAAAAGATTTCAAGTTCTTAGCGGATGATGAAACTTTTCCACGTCTCCTTGCATCTTAGCGCGATACAGTACACACGAAAACTGTAACTTACGCATTTATTATGGTAGTTTTTTTTTTTATATTATTGGCCGTTATGATGATGAGGTGACGTTTGATTGACGATAATTTAAAAAAAGCTAACATTATTGTCACACTTGTTTTTTATATTTTATATTTCTTACAAGTATATAATAAGTTTTTACTCGCTCATTCTTAAATTAACTTAAATCTAGGAATTGAGTCCATGTTTTTTTTACAGATATTTAATAGTTTCCTAACATTTTTTTTTTGTTACCGTTAGTATTTTTTTTACCACCTTTAATGAACTAGGACTTCACAAAGTGAACATTGCTATAGTTAGACCGCTCTACCACGGTTTGGGTATATGTGCGTGGTGAAGCGACAAAAGGACAAGGCAGGTAGCTCCACTATGTCAATTGAGCGTCAACGCCCGCGGCGGCGCCGTAACAGCGGCGGCGGTAGCTAGTTTTCCTCCCCCGCCTTGCCGCGCTTTCCTAAGGCGCGATACCTCTGGTAGAGTATATTCTTTTCTATGCGCAGTACTGTGGTTTCGATCAAACTATAGCTGCGTATTACCGTCTGGAAATAGCACCACAATTTGCTTCGCCCTCCACTACTTTCAATGTATTTTACGAAAATTATAAGAAAAATACAATCAAGCATGAACGTTATCAAATACAGAATAAACAAAGGCAATAAAATATATCTCGTTTACAGCTACGTGACTGTCAGCGGACAGACAGTCATTGTTGCAGTTTGGTGACCTTGTGGCTAATGAGGTGACAAGACTTCTTTGTCATAATCAGAAGCATTTTTTATCACAAGCAAGCAGACTTTTTTACATATATGTGCAAGCATTTGACCACAATTTACCTAATGGAAAGCGATGTTTTTTTTTAGGAACCAGAAAATCCAGGTTCTTGAACTCCAGGCTATCTACATACCGAGTTTCATCCGATCATTCCAGCCATTATAAAGATATCTTGTTTCTAACATACACGCACATATACTTCGGATTTAAGACATTAGAGAGGAATAGTAGTGATATACCTGAGATACTTATCGTTCAAATTTAAACCAACCCACTAGCGCTGTCGGCTAGAAGGGCCTGGTAACCTAAAAATGTTGTGAGCACAGATTTTGCAATAACACTTTTCACGTATTGCTTTTGTTCATAGCATTTTTCCGATACGTAACCCTGCACATTGTTATCTATTCAACCGCATCACCAAGTTGGCTCACAATGTGTGCAATATTTACTATCTGCGTTTATGCGCGTGCGCAGCGGAAGCAACTCGCTTCCTACGCCACTTCCGGGAGTACACACGGATACTGTGTCGATATACTTTATTGCCGTACTTGCACTTGAACTTAGACATTCATTTGCAATGTAATCTTTACACAGATCGAGAGCACAACCGTGCAGTTCTGTTAAAAATGGCGTAGTGCGACTGGTCCATCGTGACAAGGTTAAACAATATTCAGTCAAGCTAATGCTACGATGGGTCCGATTAGTGGATTTTCAAAAGGAGGCGGAGGGGGGTTGTCGATCCCGGTTATTTGTAGTAGTTAGTCGTAAGACAATAGTCGTTAAGCCATGTCGGATGCCTTCAGGCTGCCTTAAAATCCTGACGCTAGGACTGCCCACTAGTCTATACGACAAGCAAGCAAGCATACAAAAATTGAGCAATATAAATAAAGCAATTATATTATTACATTATACAGCCGTCGGATTTTGGATTGATAACATTTTAGGTTAGCAACCATTCTCACATACATTTTCAATACTTATAATAAACCTATAAAGTTCTTATATAATCACATAAGAAGTCTAATTGACGAAAAGGTGTCGAATAAGAAATACATCTATATATATACTAGCCGTGCCCCGCGGTTTTGCCCGCTATTATGAAGTTAAAAAGTAGCCTATGTGTTAATCCTAGGTATAATCTATGTACATTCCAAATTTCATCCAAATCCGTTCAGCCGTTAAAGCGTGAAGAAGGAACAAACATACTTACACACAAACTTTCGGATTTAAAATATTAGTAGGATATGTCGGGTTTGTTAATAACTAGAGAACTGATGGACCGATCTTGCTGAAATTGGGAATGTAGGTGGATAGGGGCCTGGAATAACATATAGGCTCCATTTTATCGCGGGCAAAACCGCGGGGAACTGCTTGTTAATAATAAAAACCCGACTGCATAAAACAATAAAAATAATTTGTAACGCGGAACAGCGGAACATAGTGAATCATTACTAGTAAGATTTAAGCTGGTCTAGATGTATAATGACCCCCCCCCCGACTGTTAAAGTCACTATGTTCTGCATTACAAGTTATTTTTCTTTTATTTAAATTAATTTTTAATTTAAACTTGCGTCTTGTTGAAGCTTGTTTTCAACCGAATTCTAACAAAGAGGTTCTCAATTCGACTGTAATGCGTTAATTCCGCCAATTATAAATCGATTTTGATGATGAGATTTTTTCGTTTGGTAGGTTATACTTCAGAGGTGGTATAAAGTTTATCGAGATCGATTAAGCCGAAACCAAAATATAAGTGGTGAAGTCGGTTTTTTTTAAACTTTGTTTTTCAACCGACTTCAAAAAAGGAGGTTCTCAATTCGACTGAATGTTTTTTTCTTTTTTTTGTATGTTTGTTACGCGATATTTCCGCCAACTATGATTCGATTCTGATGTTTTTTTTGTTGTTTAGTAGAGTATGTACTTCAGAGGTGGTCCCATATAAATTTAATCGAAATGGGTCAAGCCAAACTCGAAATAAGTCGGTGTTTTTAAGCTTTGATAGATAGATAGATAGATAAACACTTTATTGAACACCTTAACAAATACATGACAAGGAATAATAATCTAGAATATAAGTGTAACAACAGGCGGTCTTATCGCTAAGAGCGATCTCTTCCAGACAACCTTTGGATGGAGAGGAGTAAGCAATGAAATTGGACGTCGGTGTTTTGTATAAATATAATAATATAGAAAATACAATAAACATACATAAACAATAATATACCTAAATAAAACTATGATATAGAATACATAAACGTAATACATAACTATTATACATATTTGCGTGACGAATAGAATGTTCACCTTCAAATCATGACAACAAAGTAAATTTGTATTATTATGTTTGACCTGCAAGATAATGTATTTTGACGGAGTCTTTAAATATTGCTTGCGTTTAAATTATTAAAGTTAATTTTATCAGTTTTGTGACAGTCTTAGTGACTGTCACAAAACTGATTCGGTAGAAGTACTTAATCGTGCTTATACATTATGTATGTTATATTTATAATAATTATATTATTTATTCATTGGTCTTCCTGTTACAATCAGGCAAGCTACTTCTTTAGCCGTGTTTTTTTCAAAATAAGGTTAAAATGTTTTATCTACAATCACTAACTAAGGACAAATTGGTATCCGATATTAATTATTAAAAAAGGGTATTGTTTATAATATTTACGTAGGTTTATATAAAATATTTTTTATGTAAGTTTTTATGTATGTATGTATTAATGTAGATAGGTAGATAGGTATCTAAGTAAGTTGTATTTATGTCTATTAGTATGTTTTTACACCACCGACCTCATTATTTAAATTATCCCTCTCTCCATCCAAAGGTTGACTGGAAGAGATCGCTTTTAGCGATAAATCTGCCCATTGTACTTTAGTTTTTTTAAGATTACCCCTGTAACTAACTGTATTTGGTGTACAATAAAGAATTTTCTATTCTATTCTATTATAATTGCATTAAAATGCAGGTAAGTAAGCACTAACATACATTGGTAGTTATTATAATGATGACACATGCAAACAATGATTGTGTTAGGAAAACGTGTAAATATTCCACACTTTACAATTTAAAATCAATTTAAATAACAAAACAGCATTAAATATATAATGTAAACGAGAAGACCCGTGAAGGTGTCATTTTATTATTCATTCCTATGAAATAAATTTATTTAATACTATACAATAATATACCTAATGTAATATAAATGAATACGGAACAATACATATTACGTCAATATATATGGTTGAATAAATTGGAGAAACAGTATTGTTTAGAACAAAAAACCGGCCAAGTACGAGACGGACTCGCGCACCGAGGGTTCCATACAAAACTGTAGGTATGATAAGTAAAAGTAATGGTATTTTTATTGCTAAATGTAATTACTAATTGATGTAGGTAACAAAAAAAATATGCTTTTCGCAATTTTTCCTTTATCTGTGCTATAAGACGTTGCTTCGTACCAAACTTCAAGATTCTGAGTTCACGGGAAGTACCCTGTAGGTTTTGATTCCCTTGCGAGTGTCGAAGATAAGCAGCGTAAACGGCTTTATCTTTTGATTGCGTTGGCTTAGGAGTTTGATTTTTCACAGCTCCAAGGAACCTAAGTATTTTGATATGAATTTCAGCTTGATACCTCCACGCGCTCCTGAGAAAGAGGGTCTTGACAGCCAGACAGACGGACAACAAAGTGATCCTATAAGGATATATGAATTTCAGCTTGATACCTCCACGCGCTCCTGAGAAAGAGGGTCTTGACAGCCAGACAGACGGACAACAAAGTGATCCTATAAGGATTTCGTATTTTCCTTTTGAGGTACGGAACCCTAAAAAGATGAAAATTAAACTCAACATGTAAACCGGCCCAGAACTCGGGACCAGATTTTTTTCTTCCAAAATTAATTGCGTCAATGCAACGCTATTTACTCTTATTCAGTATTAATCTTTATACAAATTAATATGATAATAAATAATAATGGTAGCATTCTTGGACATAAAATGTATATTATAATCGTCTTTTACAGTATTTCACTCTAATTAATACTTTAGAAGATGTATCAATGGTCAAAACAACGGAAAAAAATATTCTCATCTAAATTAAAGGTGGCGACTCGACCGCGTGGTCGAGTGCCGGTCGGTCGAGATGACTACCAACCAAAACAAATCATTTATTCACCATTATAAAATGTGCGTTATACTAGATATGTCAATTTACATCAATCATAATAATAATTGTCAAATAATATATATTAAATCATCTATATATATCTATCTATATATATAAAATTCAATGCCACTTTTCGTTGTTATTTTATAACTCAAGAACGGGCTCACCTATCCAAACCAAATGTTTAAGCTTTGTTCGGACTATTTAGTAGATGGTTTACGTGAAGTTTGCACAAAATCGGTCGAGCGGTTCTTCATTTATCACACCCGGGCGAAGCCGGGGCGGATCGCTAGTTGATCATATATATGCATTAATATTAATCAAGTAGGTAATGGTAATAATAATAAAAAAAAAAAATTATATACAATTAAATCCAGCGTAACATTATTATTTTTAAAAAAATTAGATTTTTGCAATTTGAAAATCATATACTCATTAATATTACAAAAAATATTATTTAAAAAAAAAATTTTACTATCACTTTAAGTACGTTTTTGTTTAAAACTCTTATTGAGGCAGTTTATTGGACATTTTTATTTTTATACTTATTTATATCTTTTTTGTTTTTGAGCCTTGATCTCAAACAATTTTAAAAGCTAAATAAAATTTAAATCTCCCAACCAAAGCCCTGAACCAGCATCCATAAGACAAACAAACAAACTAATTATTCTGGAATTACATGAACAATTGCAGAGTGCTGCAGGGCCGCGATAACAACCGCGGCATCCATGAGCATTTCGCCGCCATTTTCGCCATATTTGAACGCTAAGCCGCCATTTTGTAAGACCGTTTGTGTTAAAAGGCTTAGGTCCTTGAGGACTTCAGTTAATGAAGTATGGGAATGGGCTGTGTGACTCCAAGTTTTACTGTAAATGGAATGGAAGCATAAGTGATATTCTCCGAAGAGATTCTTTATTCTTCTTTGAGTACCTCTTTGGGGCCCATGTGGATAAACGATTTTGATTTGATTTGTGAATTCCAGAACACGGCATAGATTTTTCATACCTTTTTTTTTCCTTTAAATTGACATAAAGCTTATGCCATTTCCTATAGGGGCGCGTTTAGTGTACCCAACAGTGTAAAAGAATAAGTTTATAACTTTCTTACAAAAGTTTAACTGAACTAATACCTGACTACTAGTATGAAATGGCTTTTCATAGATTACAATAAAAAAAAGTACGTTATAGGTACTTTATTACAACACGTGTTTTATACATTTTTAAAATGGTATTTTGGAGCTTTTTTTATAAGAGAAATACGGTCGCCATTTTGTGATTTTACAAAAAAACCTATCTTATGACACCCGTAGAATTGAGACAAATTCAACGATATTCTATCCGTTACAATCGGTTTATTCGTTTAAACGCTGCGCGCTGTAGGGAACAACAACAAGCGAACATTCATATACATGATATACAGTTCTAAAATCATAACCCTTCTTTTTGCTTCGCCAATCGGGCAAATTACACTTGTTAAATTAATAGTTATAATCCAAACTTGCGTCACAAACCTGTCTAATATTCACTGTAGCAAAATTCTCACGATCGCTTCAACTCTGACATTTTATTGTACATTTTAACAATACTCCGTTGTGCAACTACCTTAGCATTTGTCTTCACAACTCGAATAAAGTTATTAATTTCTGCTACATCATTAATATTTACTTTAAGCTGATTAAGTCATAATATATGTTTGTTATTATGAGTTATGATGATTAATAGTCCCATTTTTCAATCGTTTGATATCATGCGTCAGATAAAATCTAAACATTGAAAATATCCCCAACAACACAACAAGGTAAAATTTATATTATTATTTATGTATAAAACGTGACATTGGAATTAGCTGAAATAACATAGTTATGTTATTTCACCTTGCATGTTTTTTTTTATGCCTGATAGGCAAGCATTTGACTACAATCTCACCTGATGGAAAGTGACGATTCGGCCGAAGATGTAGCATGCTTGCCTAGAAGGTACCTATTCACTCTTGACTTGAATACTCCCACTCTACTAATTTATTTCTTTGTATATAAAACTATTATAAATGAAGCCGTGATGGCGCCGATATCAAAACCCCAGGTTCTAAACTTTTTTTATGCTCGTTATGCAAGCATTTGACAACTATCACACCTAATGGAAAGCGATGATGCGTCCGAAGATGTAGCAGCATTATAACAGTATAATCTGTTATTAGGTTAGTAGTTTAGTTAAATCTGTATTTTCTTTATTTATAAACCATTGATACTTTTATATGTATAATCTGGGAGTCTTCAAGTCAAGAGTGAATAGGTTCCGTCTAGGCAAGCATGCTACATCTTCGGCCGCATCATCGCTTTCCATCAGGTGAGATTGTAGTCAAACGCTTGCCTATCGTACATTAAAAAAAATCGTTTCGGGGAACAAAGACGCGGGCAATGAGGTTCACTCCTTTGTAGTAAGAAAGAAAGAAAGTCAATCATCAAAATCGAAGGTCGCAGTTTCGAATCCTACGCCGGGCTTAAGCTTCCCATGAAGGTAACATCGAGGTAAAATATATGGTGGTACATTATAATATTATCTCTTTCTGATCTAGCTTACTACCCTATACCGAAATACAGTTTAAAAAAAAAGCATGCACACTCACAGCCCCACACTAAGTTCAAAGACTTGTATCGTAGGTGCCGGAAACATTTACATATCACACACAAATACACCCAGAACCAGGAGCACAAATATCCCTTGGGAAGGAATTTGTGCTCTTGCCGAGAATCGAACCCAGGCTCCCGGCGCAGAGGGCGGAGACCTGTCCACTGCGCCAACTGGGTCGTCAATAAAATCGCATTCACACCCACAGCCCCACACTAAGTTCAAAGACTTGTATCGTAGGTGCCGGTAACATTTACATATCACACACAAATACACCCAGAACCAGAAGCACAAATATCCCTTGGGATGGAATTTGTGCTCTTGCCGGGAATCGAACCTAGGACCCACGGCGCAGAGGGCGGACACTTGTCCACTGCGCCAACTAGGTCGTCGTATTATAGGTAATACATATTTCATTTCTTTGAAACCTCGTCCACTGGCACCACGAAAAGTGCAGCTTCAAGACTTTGTGTTGACCCACTTCCCCACTTCCCATCGACATCTATTCGCAGTTTGCGTGACATATAACGCCACATGTGCGGTTATATCGAGCACGATGCGTTTCATAGACAAATTAAAAAATCAGCCAAATGCGAGTCGGACTCGCGCACGAAGGGTTCCGTACCATTATCTATAAAAACGGCAAAAAAAACACGTTTGTTGTATGGAAGCCCCCTTTAATATATGTTTTATTTTAATTTAAATATTTAGTTTTAGTAAATACATAACTAAATATTCTGCGAATATTTCAAGTACCTGTTGCTATTATCAATATCGAGCAAAAACGAGCAAAAAAATCACGTTTGTTGTATGGGAGCCCCCTTAAATATTTATTTTATTCTGTTTTTTAGTATCTGTTACACAACATTTAACGTTAAATACAACATCTGTGAAAATTTCAACTGTCTAACTATCACGGTTCATGAGATACAGCCTGGTGACAGACAAACAAAATATATACAATGTACTTACAATTTCCCTTTGCCTGCGTTTATTAAGTAAAAAAATAGCCTGAGTTAATCCTAATACGCCATCTGAGAGGTGGTAGAGCATTTTGTGAGTTGCTCGCCTGGCTTGCTACCAAAGTAGCTTACCACCATCAAGTTGAAAGTCAAATACGGTGTTCCAGCAGTTATCCTTGAGAGTTTGCGTATTCCAGGTCTAGTGTGTTTACCAGCTTCGATCACATCGTCACATACCATCAGGTGATATAGTGGTCAAACACTAGCCTGTCACAAATAAAAAAAAAAAATCTGCATTGCAAATTTCATACAAATCCGTTTAGCCGTTACAGCGTGATGAAATCAAAATCAGAATCGTTTATTCACATGGGCCCCAAAGAGGCACTCATGAAAGTTAATGATTCTATTGCCAGATTCGCAAAATTACAGCCATCACGAGAAGAACCTGGCAAGAAACTCAGCGGCGCATTTTTTTTTTTCATTAAATTTTTTTTTATAACATTCTTAATCTCTAATACATAATTTTATTAACCTAGGTGTTATTATGGTAGATGAGAAAACAAACATTACACACAAACTTAAAGGTTTATAATATTAGTGTGATTCCCTATAAAATAAAACTATAACCTCATAAACAAGCCTAAGTCAAACAACAGGGACGGCGGCGGCGGCGCAGGCGCAGAGCGGTACAAGCCGACGTGCACACACGTCCGTACAGCCTGTTGCACACAGGCTTTGTGTGTGCATGTGTGCGCGAGGCCGTGCCGGCCCGTGCCAGGCGCTGAGTACGGCAGGGTTGCCAGATACCGACGTTACGCAATAGAATGGTATTTCATTGGAAGGTTCAAGTGCAAATGTCAAAAATTGGTTGCTGTTTTTTCGTTGACGTCAAAGGTTTGACGTTATCTTGTAGGCTTGAGTGACACTTGTTATACTTATATTATATATCCAAAAGTTTGTGTGTAAATATGTTTTCTTCACGATATAACGGCTGAACGGATTACGATGAAATTTGGAATGTAAATAGCTTATGCCTAGGATTAACACATAGGCTACTTTTTAACTTGATAATAGCTGGCAATAAGTCAGTTTTAAATAAACGGCCACTCATCCAAAGTCTGTTTTGATTTATCTAAGTTTATATTATTTCCTGTTTTACTTAACAAAAAGATTTTCTATTTTTAGTAAGAATAAGTTAGTTTCTTTTTACTATAGTAGAAACGTGATCCTATTAGAATTATTATTTATTTGCTTGAAAGGATCTAGTCTAGTAAAAAATATCACTATCTGATTTTTTATGCTACTTAGGCAAGCCCACCACATTTCACAGATGCGGCCGAAGATGTAGGATGCTTGTCTAGAATATATTAAATTTACTCTAGACTTGTATGTAGCGATGAATGTACTTTGTACTTCATTCGTTCATGTCGTATTTATTAATAGGGCATACATGTTTAGTGAGTTAACATACAAACAAATAATTACCAAGTCATTTCAATCATGTTACTAATATTAAAACGTAACTGTTATTAACACGAATCTAATACTTAAGACATTAAGTCCCACATCCTCACACTAAGTTCAAAGACAGTACCGTGGGTGCCGGACACATTTACACCAGACACACACAATCACACCCAGAATCAGAAGCACAAGTCATTAAACTTAGTGTGGGGCTGAGAGTGTGTATATCTAGAACGTTATTACTTGTAGGTGGATTATTGTCTTGTTGCTAAACCTGATGATGAAATTTACTAGCCTCTACTGGGATTGGAAAACGACCTTAGTTGCTACTACAATCTCTGTCCATTCAAAGGTTGTCTGATAGAAATTGCTGAAAGCGATAAGACCGCCCACTGTTATGTCTTAAAATTTTCATTTTATAAGTTCGCATCTTTTTTGGTGTACAATAAATATTTTTGACGTGATAACGTCTTATAAATCGATAAACATCGGCTGCACACACGAATTAGTGTCACGTTTCGCCTTAGCCTGAGCGTGCAAGCGAGAGCGCGGAACAAGCGATAGAGAGGCACGATCGGCCTAAGCGTTCGTCTTATGACGTTATCACGCAAGATTATCGTCCGTAAACCGACTATACAGACAAGCAATTTTTGTATTGTACCTATTGTACGGGTTCTAATATCATAAAGTGAAGCTTTTAGCAGGGTAGCATCGTCAAACCAGTTCTCAGCCATATCAAATACTAGTTGTTTGGCGGAGCCCGACAGCCTCCGTTCGAATGATCGCCGAGGAGTTGAATACCCTCGTAATTTACACGCCGACGATGTTTTGCCGATTTTAATTGCCATCTATGGAATTGTACCAACAAAACTGGCTTGGTTTGATTTTTTGAGAGTTTTTAAGCACACGGCTCCGGGAGTGTCCTGCATTGCCTGCAACTGATCGTAATTGCCTCGAGAATTGAGACGAGAGGATGTCATTACAAGCTGGCAAAGACTATAATCCAGTTACATTATTGACCGAACGAGCAGCGCCAGCGAAGCGTCTCCGTTTCAGCTTTCGTATGTCCGGCGGATGTCCGGCTGTTCTCCTCCGCATGTCATTTTTCAAACGATTCTCGTGAAATTTTGTAAGCAAGTTCAATAATCATAAGTTACTAGCCGTGCCCCGCGGCTTCGCCCGTTATTATCAAGTTAAAAAGTAGCCTATGTGTTAATCCTAGGTATAATCTATGTACATTCCAAATCCGTTAAAGCGTGAAGAGGGAACAAATATACTTACACACTAACTTTCGGATTTATAATATTGGTAGGATTTTTGTCGATTCTGTTTTTGGAAATTTTTCAAAATGGCGGGAGATACGGGGTTGGAAAACGTAAAAAGAACCGTGAAAACAGTCATATCAGCCATTTCGAAAAATACGCGAGGTGTCCAGGCTCGCAGAGTAACTAGTATTACCATTACTGGTTATATCATTACAAGCTGGTGACGTGGTGTGGGCGCAGGCGAGATCGAGTCGATCCGGTGCCGGGAAGATGTGCGATGTGCATCAACCCTGATGAGTGCTGGTATGTGCAGATAGTCTAGCTAGACTTCTGAATTGAACATCATCCGTTGCTTTTTATTTTGATTGACGGGGAAGTATCGGGCTCAGACACACTGCGGTTGTTTGTTTCACCTATTGTGAATATTCTCTCGTAGGTAACTGGATGGTGATGTCCTGGTCAAGGGAATACAGTTTCACTGTTTTAACTAAAGCACGCTAGGCCTTAAAAGGGAACTGGCTATAAAGGAAAGCTACCGGAACACCGTTTGGTGCTTGATGGTAGATTTTCAACAATAATAAAAACAAAAATCAAATTAAATTTTTTTTTACACTTTTAAACCATTTTTTTCAACATACACAAACGTTATGCAATACAGAAATGAGAATAACAAAAACTTTAATATTCTAGGGTCCACTTAAGATTATTTACATTGTAACAGACAAATTAATTTGAAGAACTAAATAATATCAATGTAAACTGTATTATAGAAGTTAATAACTAATTGCCTATAAATACAAACCTATATTATATACACATTTTTCCGAACCTTGCTACCAAAGAGAATAAAGACATAAAACTAGTTGATGCTTCAAAAAGCATATTGTTTTCGTGAGGGGGGAGATACTAGCAGTCAACTAATTATTTAGTCTGTGCTTCCTACCTACGAATAGGTATTTAATGTCAAAAATGTGTCTCATGTTTGTGAAGTATCCTCATTGACATTGGAACAGCTGTTTGTACAGGTGGCGATGATGATTACATATACGCCATTGTTGAATTAATTCCAGAAACAATTATTGAGGCAATCAACTACACATCTACATTCCTATATTATACACTAGCTGCGCCCCGCGGCTTTGCCCGCGTAAGTCCCGGACCAGCCAGAATTCGGGGTTAAAAAGTAGCCTATGTCCTTTCTCAGGCTCTACACTATCTGTGTACCAAATTTCGTTTAATTCGGTGTAGTAGTTTAAGCGTGAAAGCGTAACAGACAGATAGACAGAGTTACTTTCGGATTTATAATATTAGTAAGGATAGGTATATGTTATTTTATATTTTAATAGAAGATGCAACATGCCTGCCTATAAGATACCTGTTCACTCTAGACTTGAAGACACCCAGATTGTACCGTTCGGAAAACAAAGACGCAGGCAATTAGTTCCACCCCCTCGCTGTAAATAATAATTATTTAATTGCTAAACCATCTTCAACATTTCTTTTTATAATTTGTATCTTTTTTGTTTTAAATGGATCAAATTGTGAATAGTAGATTAATATATCATTCGCTTTATTATAGGAATATTATAGTATCTTCGTTGGTAGAGCCTGTGAGATGTGTTAATTAAAATGAAATTGCTAATTATAATCTATATATAAAAATCAATGCCATTTTTCGTTGTTATTTTATAACTCAAGAACGGGCTCACCTATCCAAACCAAATGTTTAGGCTTTGTTCGGACTATTTAGTAGATGGTTTATGTAAAATTTGCACAAAATCGGTCGAGCGATTCTTCATTTATCACACCCGGGCGAAACCGGGGCTGATCGCTAGTTATTTATAATTAATGATATTGTAATTTCCGAATGCACTCTTTTAATTGTTTTATTCTTAAACACCGGCGTCCAACTTTATTGCGTAATTCCTCACCATCGAAAGGTTGTCTAAAAGCGACCGCTTTCAGCGATAAGACCGCCTTTTGTTACACTTATTTTATAAATCATTATTTCTCTGTTCTGTTTATGTCACAATTAAGGTGTTCAATAAATGTATGTAAGCTTATTAGCTACATAATTAACTACTTAACATTAATTATGACTTCGACTTAAGCCGTTTTTCAACTTTGTATGATTTGCCTACACTCATGAACGTTCACAAGTATCAACGGTTAAAAATGTACCATTACTACACAACACTCGAATAATCACAAGTTTTGGAAAATAATTCAAAATCGACAACGCAATTTTTTTCATTTTCTCGGATAAAAACCAATATAATAAAAAAAATTTTTAAGACTATGGTAAAAAATTACTATTTATCCCAAAACAGTTAAAACTGCTGCACATTAATTCGTAATTATTATTATTATTTTATTTTTTATTTTTATTTATGTACTACCACTTATATTGAGTATTTTATGTAGGTATATTTACATTACGTATATATGTATGTATATTTAGTATGTAATTGCTTTGATAGGTTCTTGTACTTTATTATTTTTCCTTGACTAGTGTACACCACCGTCTAACACATTCCAGTTACATTTATGTCCATACTAAGGTTGTCTGGAAGAAATTGCTATACGCGATAAGACCGCCAATTGTATTACCACTAAAAATATATAATTTCTAAGAATTGTTTAGTTGTACACTTTGAAAACTGGTTATACAATAAAGAGTTTTGTATTGTATTGTATTGAATAATATTTCAATTCGATTTTATTTTATAACTCAATTTTATTTACAACTCCAAAACATTTGTAAAACATGTTTTCATATTATTGAATGAATACATAAAATGTTAATAATGTATGGGCCTACTTTTGCATTTGAAATCAATTTATGTAGGAAAACTAATAAAAATACATAAGTTTGTGTGAATTTTCTTATGTACTTCTTTGCTTAAAAGTACGAGCATATACATAAAATTACATAAGAAGTAGGTACCGACGACTTCAGTTTGTTTAGTTCAGTAGTAGAGCAACGTCTGTAGCAATGAATTAAACAATATATAATCCACATTAGTCACGAAGTACATTATCGTGTGTATGTGTTTATCACCTTGGGGAGATAAATAATTTTCAGTGCGCAGAAATTATACAAGATAATTTCTTCATGCCCCTTTTACCATCTCACAACAATACAAACTTTCAACCGTCATCAATTTATGGTTGACATACCTCCAGTTCGCTCGAAGCGATTCACTTCTATGTTTATCATGCGTACGGCAGAGGAGTGGAACTTATTACCCTCATCTTTGTTCACGGAACGTTAGAACCTGGAAGTCGTACATTAGATACATCTTTGTCCGCATCATTACTTTCTATAAAGTGAGGTAGTGGTTAAATACTTGACTATAAAATAATTTAATAGTAGCAAGTACAAAAGTAGATATCAAGTACTCATATCATCATCATATTCAGCCTAATTCTTTCCACAATTGATAATAGGCCACTCCCAAGGCGCCACTAAGCATTTTCCAATCAATACCAGCAGTAGGTATATCGTTATTATGGCGCATAAAAAACATACATCATATAGCATAAATAATTTAAGTATTGCAAGAATTTACATTAGTAACAATACTATTGAATCATACATTCTACCATGAAAATGGTATGCAAGGATGCAAGCGGTTATTTCATATTAAGAGGTGGTTATAATCATTTCTTAATTTAAATACCTATAAAATAATTTATGTCAATATAAATATAATTATGAATATACATTTCAAAGAAATATAGAAGTCACGTTCATATCAGTTATGTCCATTGTCTGTAAGACAATGGAATGTGCACTGAATAAAAAGCTCCTAAGCTATCTTGAAGCCAATTCCTTCTGCTTGTAAGTCAATATGAGTTTCGCCAGAACTGGTCAACTGGAGACCTACTTGAATATGTCACTCACATTTGGAGTAAGGCCTTGGAAACATATGACCGAAGCACTTGTGGTCTCGCTGAAAGTCCTCAATTCAAGACTGAGTAGGTATCTTCTAGGAATGCTACAACTTTTGCCGCATCATCACTTTTCATCAGGTGAGATAATGGTCGCTTGCCTATCGAAAAATAAAAACAATCGTCGCTCCACCTAGTCATAATTTCACAAGGCGTCCTCTGCCTTGCTTACCGATACAGGCGACTGTCTTACAAATGCTGGCGACGTTTGGAGACAGTTGGAGCTGTGGGCAGGTCTGCAATCTGAGCCATAGGTCCTGGATTCCATTCTCGGCAGAAGTATAGTTTTCATTACCAAGGGACATTTGTGCTTCTAGCTCTAAATGTGATGGTGTGTGTGATGTAATTGTTTCTGGCACCTACGATTCTAGTATTTGAACATAATGTGGAGTTATTTATTTATTTATTTATATTATTAGATCACCAACATAGTGTACATCAAAACAGCATCATCTTAAAAATTTCAAACCAAATGTCACTATATTTAAAGGTGAAGACTACATGCATATGAATTTTAATTTGAGCGAATAACTTATTATACCTACCGTAATAACAGAGTGAACATAAAATTGCAAATTAATAATATAGGTAATAATAATAATTATACACAAGCGTTATAATGGACTAAATAAAAATAAAAAATACTAAACATAATCAATCTATTTTAAGTTTTTAATCAGGATGTCAGGGACTTTTTGAAAATATTAACATTGCCCATAAATATGTCAACTTGTTTGGTTTTAGCAAGTATATTATGGTGTCGAACCATTCTAGTCAACGGGGCATTCTGGCCTAGGTTAGAGTTAGCTCCAGCGACATGAAATGCGTTAAATCTCGAGGCTCTCGGTAATTTAGTGGGGGCAGAAATAGACACCTTGGTGAGCAAATTTGGCGTATCCATAATTCCATGCACTATCTTAAAAAGAAACATGTTGTCGATTTTGCGTCTCCGTTGCTCGAGTGATTCCATCTTAAAATATTGTAATCTTGAATCATAGCTCAATAATTCCCTACCGAGGTAACACGAGTATGTTAAATGCCACAGAAATCTTTTTTGGATGCTTTCCAATCTCTTACTATGAACCTCGTAAAATCCAGGCGACACTACAGTACTCTAATCCACTCCGTACAAATGAATGTATAATACATGTAATATACTTAAACTTTTGGCTAAACACAATCGATCTAACAATAAATACGTTATATTCAATATAACACTTTATTGACAACAGTACCGACGACACTTAGCATGGCTCTTCGTGCCTGGCTTTGGCATTTTGTACTCCAAGGCGCAAAATAAAAAATATACTCACACTTTTAGTACATTTTTCACCTTTTTCATTATTTTGATCTGTTGAGAACTATAATATATGTATAATCTATTTTAGTTGCAACTGATCTTATGATCAGATGGGAACAACAGTTATGATCGGTTATTGTGAAAATATTGATCGTTGAGATCCGTTGGGAAGTACCCGTCAAAACTACAAAAAATTAAGTCTTACCTCTTTTATAAAGAAATCATTTAAGCATTTAAATGCATACTTATTTTAATAAAATCAAAGTTAAGAAATGTTTTATTGTATATTGTATAGTATTATCAGATTGCTGTAAATTGTAACACGGCATGAGGTAGTTAAAGTTAACTGTGTTGTTAGTGTACTCACACTCGTGTGTAGTCTATGTAGACGATTGTGGGTCGTGACCAATCTTCCAGCACATTCAGGTGTCAGTAATCTTTGGCAAACGTCACGTCGATCATATTCGTGTCAAATTATGCATAATAAATATATATGATGTTTCGAACACGTCTCACAAAAACTCGGGAACAGCTGAAACGATTTGCCTAATTTTGGTATTAGAAATATTAAAAGCGTTTAAGTTTTTTTTTTTAAGTTTTAAGGTTTATTTTTGGAACTTTTGTCTTCATAACATTAGTTTTAGTAGGTATTCATATTTACCAGATAATTTTATTCAGTAGTAAGATAAAAGTCACTAGTCACCCAATCTTACTAATATTATAAACTAGCCGAGCCCCGCGGCTTCGCCCGCTATTATCAAGTTAAAAAGTAGCCTATGTGTTAATCCTAGGTATAATCTATGTACATTCCAAATTTCATCCTACAAACTCCAACAAACATACTTACACACTTATACACAAACTTTCGGATTTATAATATTAGTAGGATATTAAATGTAATGTTATTATAGGAGCTGCAACGAAGTTATAAAAGTCAGGATCTCATAAGAGTCAGGTTCCATTGGTTTTGTAATAGGTTCTTCGATGGAGGCGCCATTAAATCCAGTATTTATGGGTGTATTGCCATTAGCAAGATATCATTAACCATCATTAGTAAAACCTACTATTACTTCGATCACTAAATTTATTTAAGTAAGGTACGCTAGAGAGATAAATTACAGCACATACTGAAATAACATTTATATTGATTGAATTGCCTATACAATCGATTTACAGCGTGAAGAGACAAACATACTTACACACAAACTTTCGGATTTGTAATATTAGTGATGGGCACAGGTAGTGCTTTTGTTACAATATCATGTTGTCAGAAAACGCCCAGTAGTAGGTAAAGAGTTCATCTGTCATGAGGTTCTATAATGGTTGGCTGGAAATTATCGCTCTTAGCGATAAGCTCGCTTATACTTATATAATGAAACGCAAGCAAAGCTTATCTAATTAAACGCAATCAAAGCTTAAATAATTAAACGCAAGCAAAGCTTAAAAAAACCGACTTTACCGCTTTATCATCGGAACCTCGATCAGATTTAATGTATTAAACACGCATTACTGACTATAACTCAAAAACTAGAGATCAGGCCTTGATCAAATTTCAATGGGACTACATAAAAAGCACCAGCTTTCAAATAAAAGAAGAATCATCAAAATCGGCTAACAACGAAAGAAGTTGTGAGGTAACTTTAGAAGTCGTGTAAACGAGAACATCGTCAAAGTAGTCCACAAAATAGGCATTATTGATGATATTTCAAGAACTACTGATCAGATCTTGATCAAATTTAAATGGGACTAATTAGAAAGCAACATCTTTGAAACCAAAAAAAAAATTCGAAGACGGCTCACATGGAGAAAAAAAAATAATAATAATAAAGTCGACTTGAGTACCTCCTCCTTTTTTGGGAAGTCGCTAAAGAAACGACTTCACCTCTTTATCTTCGGAACTTTGATCAGATTACATGTAGGTACTAAACATGCATTATTTTTCAAGAACTATCAGATCTTTCGTTTTGTTTTTTGTCTTAATTAAGGTTTACTAACCGGCTGGTACTCGCGGCGGTTAGTAAACATTAATAATGAATAACACTCGCGATAGTTTTCAAACTTAATTAAGGTGTTCAATAAAGAGTTTATCTATCTATCTATTATGTTAGATGTTATTGAGTTGACATTTCTCACTGAGATGTAACAAACCATCTATAATATAATATTATTTCTAATTGCATTTCACATAATTAGCAGCTGACCTTCAGCTCAACTTTACTGCGATGTAAATTGTAAATTAAATAATATAAAAACGTTGACAACTTCTGCGCAAGAGCAGTTTCACCAACCTAGTGTAAAGGTCATAGGTCAGCAAAGAGCATAATAATATAAACCTTAACGCTTTCTGTTAAACATTAAATTCCAATAAATGGTTATAGCTCAAATAATTTAACTATATAGGTATTTTCTCCGACGCCACTCGCCATTATTGTAATGGCAGATACAGTCATTATTTTCTGAAATATTCTATTCTGAACTGTATTTTTAAAATGTCGTTATTTGCTCGTTACGTTTTCTAGGTCGCGAATCAAATAAGAGAACGAAAATAGTAAGCGCAGCACTTTCTTTTTACTATACTTTTTGTCTTGCGGTTGGGAGCCAGGTGGATAAGGAGGTAAGAAAATCAAGGGCAATTTTACGGACTGTAAGTTAAAAATATTACTTAAATAATAACAAAAAAATTATACAAGTGTACTTCATAGTTCAACACAGTTAAAATCGTATGTTAACTATTTCGTAATACATATAAAATAATACACAGTGATATTTATTTGTGACGCAAAGTTTAGAATGTAGTTAACAGGTTTTTTTTAGATAAAAAAAATCGGAATCACACCGACAGCCCCACACTAAGTACAAAGACTTGTAATTCGTGGGTGCCGGAAACATTCACATCACTCACAAATTACACCCAGAACCAGAAGCACAAATATCCCTTGAGAAGGAATTTGTGCTCCTGCCGGGAATTGAACCCAAGGCCCACGGCGTAGAGGGCGGAGACCTGTCCACTGCACCAACTGGGTCAGCAGATAGGTAATCGTTTTCCCTTTATCTCACGTGTTTGTAATTGATAAACGTGGTGTGAAACTCACGGTTGATCATATGCACATCATCACTAACCATCAGGTGGGACAGTGGTCGAATGTAATTGAATAAAAAAAACAATTCTGATGTCACAGCTTTTCTCCTTCTTTATAAAGTATTCCCACCAGAGCTCAGTCCACAACTTCTTGCAAAACTATTTCCCATTAGAAGCAGCTGCGCTACAAAACATTAATTAAACTTATTCAATCAATTACACCCCTAACTGATCACAAACTTAACTTTAACCCCTTGCCGATGAGCCAACACATTTTTTCCCTTCACTCAAAGTTGAAGTTAAGTGAATAAGTAATAGATAGTTCAGTTGCTAAAGTAACGTTAAGAACTTCGGATTATAAAGTATTATGTGGTGAAATAGCCTACTAATGTAAGTTTTCAAGCTACCATGTAATAACTGTAGTAACTGTTACTCGTAAGAGTTACTCCGTGATCATGGCGCTTGCAACAGTGCCGAAATATCGGAAACTCAAAACAAACGAAATACATGGTAAATATCCCGTTATTGATACAAACATTTATAGTAGCCTACTAATATTATAAATCTGAAAGTGTGTGTGTGTGTGTGTGAATGTTTGTTACTGTGTATCTCCATAACGAATAAACTGATTTTGATGAAATTTAGAATGTAGATTGTTTAGGTTCCGGAAAAACACATAGGCTACTTTTTAACTCAATTAACGCGGGTGAAGCCGCGGGGCACGGCTAGTCTTCTATATTTACTTGCTTACTGACTATTTTTTGCGTATATCTCGAGACTCATTTCACTTATGGATACGTACCGTGTCACAGTTACAGGCAATAAAGGCTTGCTATATCAAATAGAAATAGCATCCTCACCGGCAAGCAGAACATGCTTTCACTAGGTCCCCTCCTAACGTCATCGTCATGGAAACCAACTGATCCACTCAAAAGTCCGAACATGGAGCATGATTTATTCACTTCGGTTAGCAACGAACAGCCGACAATTTTCCACAGTGCGCCCATCCGGATCACAGTCAATGACCCAAAAGCACCACGTGACACTTTCACTCACTCACCTATCCATCGCCTTTCGCCTACTCCGCGGACCTAACATCACTCCATCAACTCTTCAATGGTTATCGCGTAATGCGAGTTTGTAGCGCGGATGGGTTTCCAGTACCGAGTTAGTTGACATTCTTTGCGTACGCGCATTCAGTAGGCATCGCGTTTCGAGGCTGTTTTTTGACATTGACAATGCAGCGAGGAAAAAATTATGCAGGTAGAAGGTGATGTTTATTTATAGGTGTGATGCGACCGGCATGCATATAATTGCTTTGTATTTTTTGGTATTTTGTTTTTGGCAATGATTTTATAAGCCGAAGGTTTCCGAAAACATATGTCATGTTTTGAAAACAAGAAAGTTTTAATAAATAGAATAGAATAATCATTTATTCCGACAAACTTAACTTAACTACCAATGATAAACCGAATGCGAAGAACGTTATTGTTATTCCAGTTTGCCGGAAAAGGACTGCAAGCTCAGCATAATGCTGAAGACAGAGCCTCAGCGCTGGTTTTCAGCTCCGACTTGTGTAGGGTGACGTACGGCAAGTCTAAGATATAAATAAAATTATTACATACAAAATAAATAAATTCATACATACACAAAAACTATAGATCAATAAGGAAAAACTGCTACTATACTTTTATATAAGAATTATATATAAAAAGAAAGATATTAAGTAAGTCGCAAAAGACTGTATGAAATGCGCATAAACATACTCCTGATTTTTTCCCTTTTATATCAACCGAGTTCGGCTATTCGATACACTATTACTGTCATTTGTTTTGTTGCTTGGAACTTCATCGAGGAGATGGGTTAAAACTTATTCCATACTTAATATACTTTGGACAAATTATTAGTATATTTACTTAGGCGTTGCACAATAAGTCAAAGAGTGAATTTTTTAGGTAAAAGTTTAGAAAACCCGGAAGAAGTTAACCGATTTGTTACCTTTCGATCAATAAAAGTTGTTGCACGCGACCCGTTCGCGTGGGCCGTGGATACAGCGGTAATTGCACTTTTCACATAATCGCCGGTTGCACAGCCAACACTTCCCGTCTTAT
Source organism: Lomographa bimaculata (assembly GCA_948107665.1). Classification (NCBI taxonomy): domain Eukaryota; kingdom Metazoa; phylum Arthropoda; class Insecta; order Lepidoptera; family Geometridae; genus Lomographa; species Lomographa bimaculata. The sequence continues at coordinate 18,385,121 of OX403598.1, read as the reverse complement.
GAAATCCGTAACACTGCTCATCTGTTTTTCTGTCTTCTGTAATTACTAATTAATTAACGTAATCAGTACTGCCACTGTTTTCAGTCAGAAGTTTATGCTTCCAAATAAAGTAAAGCATTTATTTATGCTGGTAAACGGGATATAATCAATACTGTTTTCCTGATGTACACGTCACTCAAACATAATAATATCTACGAAGATAATAATGTAGTATTAAATTATAAATTGTAATCAGAACTACGTCTGTGAAGTTAGCATCTCAAATGTTAGCATCTCACAAAGAAAATCAATATCAAGTGGCATCCAGCATAGTTCTACAGTTCTTGATAAGTTTTATCAATAGTTCCGTCGATTAAACCATTAATATCGTGTTTTTAAAAAATGAGATGCTAACTTCGCACACACATGATAGCATCTCATCACATTCCGAACACCTGACTACACAAGAGTCTACATTTGATGAGTTCTATGTTCCCAACAAGTTTTGACAATAGTTCTGGCGATAAAACTGATAAAATTGCGTTTTGGAAAAATGAGATGCTAAGTTCGCAAACAGATTGCAGCATCTCAACACAATCCGAAATCCTAACGCCACAAGAGTCTAAATCCGGTGAGTTCTATGCTCAAAATAATTTTCAACAATAGTTCTGGCGGATAATCAAATGAAATTGCGTTTTGAAAAAACTAAATGCTATCTACGCAAGAACAAAATGAAATCTAATCAAATTCCGAGAGTCAGACCAGAGCAATGGTTCTAGATGGAGACCAGCATCTCTTGCTATGAAATGACAAAGAGATATGGCTTCTGGAACTGTCACATATTTCTCCATCGAATTTAGCCTGCATCTCTTGCCATACAATACCATAGACTTTTTCCTATTCCTATATCGATTTTTTTTCCTTAAAAATCTCGTAATTAGTGAGATGCTAGCCTACTGTTGGGAGTTCCGGTTCAGAAAACGGTTCTAGATGATAACCAGCATCTGTTTCTACGAAATGCAAAAGAGTTCCGGCCTCCAAAACTTTATCCTATTCCAATATCGATTTTTTTCCTTATAAATCCCGAAAGTAGTGAGATGCCAGCCTACTGTTGAGAGTTCCGGTTCAAAAAACGGTTCTAGATGATAAACAGCATCTGTTTCTACGAAATGCCGAAGAGTTCCGGCCTCCAAGACTTTTTCCTATTCCTATATCGATTTTTTATCTTTAAAAATCTTGTAATTAGTGAGATGCCAGCCTACTGTTGAGAGTTCCGGTTCAGAAAACGGTTCTAGATGATAACCAGCATCTGTTTCTACGAAATGCAAAAGAGTTCCGGCCTCCAAAACTTTTTCCTATTCCAATATCGATTTTTTTTCCTTATAAATCCCGAAAGTAGTGAGATGCCAGCCTACTATTGAGAGTTCCGGTTCAGAAAACGGTTCTAGATGATAACCAGCATCTGTTTCTACGAAATGCAAAAGAGTTCCGGCCTCCAAAACTTTTTCCTATTCCAATATCGATTTTTTTCCCTGAAAAATCTCGTAATTAGTGAGATGCCAGCCTACTGTTGAGAGTTCCGGTTCAAAAAACGGTTCTAGATGATAAACAGCATCTGTTTCTACGAAATGCCGAAGAGTTCCGGCCTCCAAGACTTTTTCCTATTCCTATATCGATTTTTTATCTTTAAAAATCTTGTAATTAGTGAGATGCCAGCCTACTGTTGAGAGTTCCGGTTCAGAAAACGGTTCTAGATGATAACCAGCATCTGTTTCTACGAAATGCAAAAGAGTTCCGGCCTCCAAAACTTTTTCCTATTCCAATATCGATTTTTTTCCCTGAAAAATTTCGTAATTAGTGAGATGCTAGCCTACTGTTGGGAGTTCTGGTTCAGAAAACGGTTCCAGATGATAACCAGCATCTCTTTCTACGAAATGCAAAAGAGTTCCGGCCTCTAAGACTTTTTCCTATTCCTATATCGATTTTTTTCCCTTATAAATCCCGAAAATAGTGAGATGCCAGCCTACTGTTGAGAGTTCCGGTTCAAAAAACGGTTCTAGATGATAAACAGCATCTGTTTCTACGAAATGCCGTAGAGTTCCGGCCTCCAAGACTTTTTCCTATTCCTATATCGATTTTTTATCTTTAAAAATCTTGTAATTAGTGAGATGCCAGCCTACTGTTGAGAGTTCCGGTTCAGAAAACGGTTCTAGATGATAACCAGCATGTTTCTACGAAATGCAAAAGAGTTCCGGCCTCCAAAACTTTTTCCTATTCCAATATCGATTTTTTTCCCTGAAAAATCTCGTAATGAGTGAGATGCCAGCCTACTGTTGAGAGTTCCGGTTCAGAAAACGGTTCTAGATGATAACCAGCATCTGTTTCTACGAAATGCAAAAGAGTTCCGGCCTCCAAGACTTTTTCCTATTCCAATATCGATTTTTTTTCCTTATAAATCCCGAAAGTAGTGAGATGCCAGCCTACTGTTGAGAGTTCCGGTTCAGAAAACGGTTCTAGATGATAACCAGCATCTGTTTCTACGAAATGCAAAAGAGTTCCGGCCTCCAAAACTTTTTCCTATTCCAATATCGATTTTTTTTCCTTATAAATCCCGAAAGTAGTGAGATGCCAGCCTACTGTTGAGAGTTCCGGTTCAAAAAACGGTTCTAGATGATAACCAGCATCTGTTTCTACGAAATGCAAAAGAGTTCCGGCCTCCAAAACTTTTTCCTATTCCAATATCGATTTTTTTCCCTGAAAAATCTCGTAATTAGTGAGATGCCAGCCTACTGTTGAGAGTTCCGGTTCAGAAAACGGTTCTAGATGATAACCAGCATCTGTTTCTACGAAATGCAAAAGAGTTCCGGCCTCCAAAACTTTTTCCTATTCCAATATCGATTTTTTTCCCTGAAAAATCTCGTAATTAGTGAGATGCCAGCCTACTGTTGAGAGTTCCGGTTCAAAAAACGGTTCTAGATGATAACCAGCATCTCTTTCTACGAAATGCCGAAGAGTTCCGGCCTCCAAGACTTTTTCCTATTCCTATATCGATTTTTTATCTTTAAAAATCTTGTAATTAGTGAGATGCCAGCCTACTGTTGAGAGTTCCGGTTCAAAAAACGGTTCTAGATGATAACCAGCATCTGTTTCTACGAAATGCAAAAGAGTTCCGGCCTCCAAAACTTTTTCCTATTCCAATATCGATTTTTTTTCCTTATAAATCCCGAAAGTAGTGAGATGCCAGCCTACTGTTGAGAGTTCCGGTTCAGAAAACGGTTCTAGATGATAACCAGCATCTGTTTCTACGAAATGCAAAAGAGTTCCGGCCTCCAAAACTTTTTCCTATTCCAATATCGATTTTTTTCCCTGAAAAATCTCGTAATTAGTGAGATGCCAGCCTACTGTTGAGAGTTCCGGTTCAAAAAACGGTTCTAGATGATAAACAGCATCTGTTTCTACGAAATGCCGAAGAGTTCCGGCCTCCAAGACTTTTTCCTATTCCTATATCGATTTTTTATCTTTAAAAATCTTGTAATTAGTGAGATGCCAGCCTACTGTTGAGAGTTCCGGTTCAGAAAACGGTTCTAGATGATAACCAGCATCTGTTTCTACGAAATGCAAAAGAGTTTTTCTCAACAGTAGGCTGGCATCTCACTAATTACAAGATTTTTAAAGATAAAAAATCGATATTGGAATAGGATAAAGTTTTGGAGGCCGGAACTCTTTTGCATTTCGTAGAAACAGATGCTGGTTATCATCTAGAACCGTTTTCTGAACCGGAACTCCCAACAGTAGGCTAGCATCTCACTAATTACGAGATTTTTAAGGAAAAAAAATCGATATAGGAATAGGAAAAAGTCTATGGTATTGTATGGCAAGAGATGCAGGCTAAATTCGATGGAGAAATATGTGACAGTTCCAGAAGCCATATCTCTTTGTCATTTCATAGCAAGAGATGCTGGTCTCCATCTAGAACCATTGCTCTGGTCTGACTCTCGGAATTTGATTAGATTTCATTTTGTTCTTGCGTAGATAGCATTTAGTTTTTTCAAAACGCAATTTCATTTGATTATCCGCCAGAACTATTGTTGAAAATTATTTTGAGCATAGAACTCACCGGATTTAGACTCTTGTGGCGTTAGGATTTCGGATTGTGTTGAGATGCTGCAATCTGTTTGCGAACTTAGCATCTCATTTTTCCAAAACGCAATTTTATCAGTTTTATCGCCAGAACTATTGTCAAAACTTGTTGGGAACATAGAACTCATCAAATGTAGACTCTTGTGTAGTCAGGTGTTCGGAATGTGATGAGATGCTATCATGTGTGTGCGAAGTTAGCATCTCATTTTTTAAAAACACGATATTAATGGTTTAATCGACGGAACTATTGATAAAACTTATCAAGAACTGTAGAACTATGCTGGATGCCACTTGATATTGATTTTCTTTGTGAGATGCTAACATTTGAGATGCTAACTTCACAGACGTATCAGAACTAAAATCGTAAAATCAACACTATGTATGTAATTGCACCTAGTTCACCCTGTGCAGTGATCTGAAGACAATCTTACCTGACGATTAATGACTTTTTATAAGTACCTACTTATTTTTATAAATACGACCTTCTAAATACTTTTTCTCTTAAGAAAATTAATATAGTATATCAAAAAATATTATAACATACATACATAATGTGAAGGCGTTTATGAGATCATTTACATAGCAATGCTCCTTTATCAAAGTACAGAGTAATGCATGTATAATGATCATTGTCGCACCACCGATCACTTTCATTATACTTTATTATCCTCTCCATCCTACAGTTGTCTGGAAGAGATCGTGCTTAGCGATAAGGCCGCCGATTGTACTGCTATATTGTAAATATTTTATTAATAATTATTTTTCTTGGTGTGCAATAAACAGTATTAGTATTTGTTCGAGTCTAAAGTCATAATAAAAAAATATAAATTAATGGTTTAGGCGCAGAATGCCCAATTCCCAAAGTGGCAACTAAGACTTCAAAGCTCTCAAAATAATTAATTCTAGAATGGACTAATTCTACATAGGCCTAATTTTACCTAGTTATAGATAACTTCTATGACATACTTATCGAGATTATTTGTTATAGCTCGAAGCTCCTACTAACTCTATTAGTTATTTAGTGGTGACACCGTTGTATCTAGAAGATTCCGTCGCATAATGCGTGAAACTGCGAAGTATGAAGCATGCAAGTAGCACAAGTAGTTAGTTATCTGTGGTCCAGTGGACGCAAACACCGGTCGCCTAGCGGTTTGACAAGTTCAAGGGAATACCGGCGAAACTTGTTTCGCAACACCCCTCCCTTTCTAACACTACGTGAAAGAAAGAGAGAATACCATGGCTTAGATAAAACGATTAATATGCGGAATATACTTGTTTGTAATAATATTATTATTGGACATAGTTTGAACGTTTGATTAATTTAATAACCTTTTCATTAACTAAATTTAATCTATGTATATTACAATAAGATGTTGTGACTTGTGGTAGGCCCTCTAACTAAAGATGCAAGCAGGGCTACCTAAGTAATCTCACCTAAAAAAGACCTGAAAACAACGAAAATTACGATCCACTTAATTATTGTTTTTGTCAAAGCATTAGATATTCGCATCATAGGCTGAAACCAAATTTGACATGTTTCTAGCCAGTTGATCAAAAGTCAAATTTAAATACCGTCCTATCTATAAAAACTTTTAGGTTTACTCAAGCGAATTCAACAAAATCAATGTTTTTAAAATTTTATAATTAATCTGCTTCAGACTGAAGTCCTAAACACAAGTCGTTTTTTAATACAAATAGTAAAAAATATGAAAATTATAATATACTAGCCGTGCCCCGCGGCTTCGCCCGCTATTATCAAGTTAAAAAGTAGCCTATGTGTTAATCCTAGGTATAAGCAAATTTCATCCAAATCCGTTCAGCCGTTAAAGCGTGAAGAGGCAACATACATACTTACACACAAACTTTCGGATTTATAATATTAGTAGGATATACATAAAAATTAATTTAACTATAGTCAACGCAACTATTAGTTCTAACCAGTTCTGTATGTACCATCACACGTGCAGCTTATAACTTTTATGATTTCCACCATTTATTTTCGTTGTAATAGTCGGAGAAAGCGCACTCTCAAGTTTCATTGTAATTGTTATCACCGTGGCTGCCTACTTTTTAATAAAACCCATCTCGACGACTCTTGCGGTACTTTTAATATTTCTTTCAGACGTCGAGGAAATCTCATCTTAAGTACTGTTTATTTATACAAGGAAATGTCTCTGTTCCTCGTTCGTTGTCTTGCTTCTTTATGTTTTCCTTATTTTGTCGCTACAGCTTTGTCGTTTGCATTTGCAAGGGTTTAGGTACAGTCCAACGTCAGTAAAGTTGTCAGCAGATTTAATGAAAAGCAAATGTTTTTACCTGGACTGTTGTCGGTGCCGATTTTTCGAACGGATTTTAATAAAGGGGATTCTGATTTTATAGATATTATTATGACGATTATTTTGGTTTGAAGGACATGTTTGAAAGTTTCTGGCATTCGATTTTATGTTATTACATAAAATCGAATGTCAGAACTGTTCTATCTATTCTTTCTAATTTATTTCATGAATTATTTATTTTATTATTCATAAAATAAATTAGAAAGAATAGATACCAGCAATTTGGTTTCCTTAAAACATTGCTCTAGAAAAGATTATCGCAGAAAGAGACGAGTGTAAATTATAAATGTGCTCGGAATAATAAACAATTAATTAATTTTAACTGTATTACTTTTATCACCTTCTCAGTTTTAATATATAAAACCTGGTTAAAACTACATAATCTGCTTTCTTTTAAATGTAATGTATATTTTAATCACGCGAAGCGCACTCGGCATTAATTTCATTCTGAAACTTAATCCGCCGCCTTTTGCGAAATTAATTTTACCCGCGACATTTAAAGCCATCTTATTAAAATAGAGCTATGGTTGTTTTTCGTTCATAAACGTAAACCGGAAGTGGCTCATTGAGCGGGCAGGCACGTCGACTTATCGACTTCCGCCGGTTAATGTCACATCATCGTGTGTGCTAGAGTATTCTTCATGCTGTCAATTGTAGTTTATTGTTGTCCACTTGGAATCAGAGATTCGATTGGATAGTTGTAGGATATTCACCTTGAAAAAGTCGACTATATGTAAGACTGTAAAATGAACGTTAAAGGGATTGCAGTTGCTACCTTATTCGTTTGAAAGGAAGACGAATTATCACAGCCAAAAATTAATGAATTTTAACAATTTAAGTAATGTCATTTTTATGGCTCATTAATAAGTTACTAATGATTTAAGCTCGTTTTTTCAATACGTTTATAATTAAGTTATAACAATAGAATAATTATCGCGCGCACTCTGGTTGTATTGAAAAGACATCAACGAGCGCGCGCTGTTCTAGGAAGACCGTACTGACTAATAGGATATTATGTCTTCTGTGCTAATGCAACTAAATTACTGTTATTAAACTACAAGTTACCTAAACTCCTAGAAACCATCAACATTTCAAATAAATTTTATTCAAATTATAAAGTAAATTGATCAATATGGGAACTTTGGGAACAAATCGCCGCCGCGCCGCGCCGTTTACACACACACAAACAACAAATAAAAACGTCTGCAATATTTTTCATCAATAACAGATATCTCGGAGATAATGTATAATTTTAGACCTCTTCTGTGCGTTTGTGGAAATGTAATTTAATATATATATCACAATGATTATACTAATACTTATTATAAACCGTATATGTGTACCTACGTATGTTTCAAACTAGTAATCTATCAGCTGGACAGATTTTGATGAATGTATAGCTGGTACCTATATAGGAGTTAAGCAAAGAAGAAGCCGCAGGGCGGCGAGGCCAGCTAGTGCTTCAATTATGCAATTCATTGTACTTATCTAAACATTAAAGTTAGGTGCGTCAATATCCCATTATTCGAACTGTAGAATAAGTGATACTATCAGATACTCTGTGGCCATAACTTATTGTATTACTTATACACGAATAAGTTATTAAAAATTTTGATTTGATTCTTTTGGCTGCCTCGGTCGGAGAATTTATCTAAACTTTTGCGACTGTAAATTTCATGTTTTTTTGAGAAAACCGGGTCTTTTCACGCTTATTTTTTCATAAAAACACTAGCTGCGACCCGCGGGAATTCCAAGATATAATTTTCTTTTTTAAGAACCTTCTTCTGACTATAATTAACATAACAAAAAATATATTTTGCGAAATTGTTCCTTCCGTTCACGCGTGATGCGATGACCAGGGAAATAGAGATAAATTTGTATATAATCCTACTAATATTATAAATCCGAAAGTTTGTGTGTAAGTATGTTTGTTCCCTCTTCACGATTTAACGGCTGAACGGATTTAGATGAAATTTGGAATGTACATAGATTATACCTAGGATTAACACATAGGCTACTTTTTAACTTGATAATAGCGGGCGAAGCCGCGGGGCACGGCTAGTAAAATATATATATAGATTATTTTGACTAACTTCGACGTTTCGGCAGGGTTAATTTTTAATTAAAGGTATTAGATTTCATCTCACGTGGATCCTCGATACACCCAAGTTAACTGGAAGGAAATGCTTTTGTAGCTTTGAGTTGGCCTACAACATTGTTTGTGCAATAAATAATTTTCTATATATATAAATATCTATCCATCTAATTTACTGCGGACAAAAGCATTAAAAATCAGACTTGAAACTTTTTCATCATGCGATGCAACTCGCTGTCTGCAGTAGTAGTAGTAGTCTATGTATTAATTCTGTGCTATTAATTAATCTTAATAATAAAAAAATCAAGCAAGTTATTGGTAAAATTTAAAAAGTCATATGTGAACTAATTTGCTACTTACGAGTATAAAAAATAAGTGAAAATAAATTTAAAGTCACACCTATACCAACTCAAGACCATTTCAATGGCTCGTAACGTAAATGCCAACTCAGTTACCAAGATGCGCCAAAAGAAAATAAATCGTCTTCAGTCAAGAAGCACGGAACAAGCGATTGTCGCACGTTTTAGAGCTAGCTCAGCTCGACAATGACCCCGATCGCGTTCTACAAAACGAGAGAATACTCTTCTCACAATACAATAACTTATCTAGAGCATCTAGAACTTTAAAACTCACTTGTCTAACTTAACTGTCAAGTTACCGTAGAAATTGTAGGTCTCACGCCGAATTTACATCAGAAAGTGGGTTGAAACAATATTCGAATTGAATACCGTTATTATAATGGCTACACGCTCCTTTCAAGGCATTTTAAAGATTTTTTAGACTGTTGGTAAAGTTGTTGGATTTAAAATCGTATGTGATGACTTCGAAGTTTATTCGGATCGGCAAAAGTTGCGTTAAGAAACTTTAAAACTGACCTGATAAGTGCCTTGTATCTTGCTGCGCTGCAACCGCTGCGGCCAGCAGAAGCAGGCAGAACGCCTCCCAGGCGCTCCGCATTTTCACTTCACCTGAACACTCATCAACACAGCACAGAATCACACACACAGTTTTTGGATCGCGATGAAAGTGGCACGCTGGAAAGTTTGGTGACGTGTCTCGGTTGTGCGCTCGGTGTGGGACGAGCGAGCGAAACGGGCGCGGGCGAGCAACTGAGCCGGCCGGCTTCCAGGTGGGGTGGCAAGCGTAGGATTTAAGGCTGCTGAGTGCATGAGGAAAATTCATGGAATTATTAATAAGTAAAATAACATTGTCTATGAGTCAGAATAATAAGTTACACAAGGACAAAGAACAAAAACTTAAAGATGGATCAGTAGGTAAGTAATTTTACACTTTGGTCAATAAAGTCGAAATTGGCATTGGTTCGTAGAAGCTGCGTCAAACCGAAATGTAAAATGTTTTAAGCTCTTATTACGTGACGTTTACCTAATAAAATTTTAAGACCTTTAATTTGTCCAGAATATCTTTATTCATTTTATATCTTGAAAGAAAGGGTTATATTATTGCCACTATCTTTCAGTAGTTTTTTTTATCACTTGAGCCCGAGTTCATCCAGATAAGTTGAAGCTCCGTTACTTCATTCAGAACTACCCGCTGAAAAGTTTGATAACATGTCTGCCTTCTACGGTCCCGGTTTCGATTCTATATGTATGATGTGAATGTTTCAGACATTCGCCTTACATGTCTTTAACTTAAGTGTGGGGCTGTTAGTGTGAAAATTTTTGTTTTTGTTAATTATCGGTCAAGTCTTATTTGCCATTCATGTGAAGACGTTTGATATTAGCCGTGAAATTGCAATGAAATGTTGAATAATATTTAACCACCATCCCTTAGTTAAACAATCGTTATTTCTGGAGTTTGCTGAACTTGAACTAAAATTGGTGTAAGAAAAAACTAAAATAATATAATTATTATAAAAGTATAACCACAGGCGGTATTATCGCTGAGAAATTACGATCCCTTCTAGACACCTTTCATTATAATTAATTACTAAATTAAATAAACTCATGACCTATCCAGCCACCTTTACTGTAAAATCTCCCCAACAACTCGGGTAAACCTGCACACTAGCAACCCACGCGCTCACACAGGTGGTCGCGACTAGCGACACAGAATACGCGACAATCAGTATAGCGGGCGCAGGTAGCGGCGATTGAAGCCTCGATAGAACCTTCTTTACCCCATTCGTACTTTTAGAGGTTCTAGTGTCTTAATCTTGGCTTTTTCGATGATTGGATTTCTTCGGTTCAGTGATGCGTCAACTCCTACACGAAAATGCCCGTTAATTTCTGCTACTGTTATTTGTCGGCTGATAAAAACGGGAAAATATTGGTTACATACATAATACTATTCTAAGAAAGACAAAAACCAACCTGACATCACGGACTTCAAAGGAATATAGTATTTTTTTAATTACGTGCCTGATAGAAAACAAATAAAAATCGGTAAAAACAAGTAAAAACAATAGAGAAACGGAAAAACAAATTAAATCGGAAAAATTAAATGGACATATAAATAAATTCATACTAAAATTTATGATACAGACTAAGTTCATTATAATAATTTAAAAGCAAGATAAGCTTACAAAAACTACTTCACCGCTTACATTTTGTTTTTTTTTTATTTTCTCCAAAAGTGCTGAATCAACTTCGATAAAAATTATATGGGAACACCTCTGAAGTATGATCTACCAAACAAAAAAGAATCATCAATATAGATTTGTTTAAAACCGACTTCACCGCTTTATCTTCGGAACCCTTGATCAGCTTAAATGAATTAAACACGCATTACTGAGGATGACTAAAAAACTACTGGTTAAACCTTGATTAAATTTAAATTGGACTACATAGGAAACACCAGCTTTTAAATAAAAAAAGACATCTAAATCGGTTTTCTTAATAAAAAGTTCTGAGGTAACAATGGAACATAAAATAATTAATCGCAAGCGAAGCTTAAGTAATTAAACGCAAGCAAAGCTTTAAAAAAACCGACTTCACCGTTTTATCTTCGGATTTTTTTTATGCCCGATAGGCAAGAATTTGACCACAATCTCACCTGATGGAAAGTGATGATGCGGCCGAAGATGTAACATGCTTGCCTAGAAGATACCTTTTAACTCTTGCCTTCAAGACGATTATACCGTACGGGGAACAAAGACGAGGGCACACTCCACAGTTCCACTCCTTCGCAGTACGGATTATAAACGTAGAATCGAAACGCTTTGAGCGAACTGGAGGTATGTCAACCATATATGGATGACGTTTAACTTTTTGTCTTGTTGTTAGATAGTAAAGCGGAAATCGGGGAATTAAATCGTGTAATTCCTGCACACACTCCAAAATGTAAATGGTAGAATACCGATAGGCTTGCGACCTTACGTCGGTGAACGAGACTCTGCAATTCGATTCCCGGCTTGCCTTGAACACATCTTTTTCATCCTACCTCACCAAAAGAAAATCGTAGTTCTGGGTGTGATTGTATGATATTATGTGAATATTTCCGGCTCGATACGAGTCGCTAGACTTAGTCGTTTAAGTGTAAAAAATCCAAGTTTTATCTAAATAAACATAGACGCTTTCACACTCACAGCTCCAAAATAATTTCGATGACTTCTGTTGTGGATGGTGAAAATATCCATATCACACTCACAATCCAGAACCTAAAACACAAATTTCCCTTGGGGAGAAATCGGTTCCCGCTGGGAAACAAAGCCTTTACCCACTGTTTAAAAGGCGCATGCGCGTTAACTATGCCAGCAGGCAGTTCATATAAGCATAGATTCACGTTAATTATATAATAAATTTGGTAGATATACGGAAAGAGCATTAAACATTAATATTTATCTTATTTTGTCTAACTAACAATTACCAGAAGTATAAGGTATATTAACTATAGACGTAAGACTAAAGCTCCATCTAGTTTCGAGTAGAAACAGTTTTTTACATCGGTCATGGCGTAATAGATGGCGCTGATAGTTTCTTAAACCCGGTTTTTTCAAATGCAGTTTGGGAACCGAGCATTTCTCGGACCTGGAACGTTGATAAATCGATTACTTGGGCCGAAAAACCCCTACATAAAAATCGTTGGAGCCGTTTCCGAGATCCTGATTACACATATATATATACAAGAATTGCTCGTTTAAAGATTTTAGATTTAGTTTTCACTGCAGTAGATGTTCTTTGTTGGTAAAGTTACCACTTTACAAGGACTTGACTATGACTGGATCATGACTTCGCCTGTGACTGGTAACTAGGAGACTAGGACTACTCGTAGTTGTATTAACTACACATAATAATTGATCGAGCTAAGCGAGATCTCTATGTTGACTTGTGTTGTACAACATTTGTTCGTTCGTCCGTCCGTCCGTCTGTCAGAGGCATCTATCGTCCAAACCATATAAGAGAATGACTTCTAATTCTCATAGAATATGTAAAACTACGGCCCAAAGCCAGAAACTACATTTGAAATTATATACATGAAAATATTAAGGGGGCTCCAATACATGTAAGTGTAGAGTTTATTTTTTTTATTATCTATCCTTGTGGGTTATCGTTATAAAGGGCTTGACAAGTAGAATACAAACCCGGTTTAAAAAAAAAACTATGTTGGAAAATAACGATTTGGTAGGCCACCAAAGTCTCTGTTTTTAGACGTATTTTGTCCCGGGGTCTATCTCAGAAACGGCTTAACTCTGAACGCCGAAACTTACGTATAATATCCGTTATATCCTTTACTCGAACAACAAATACAGAAATCAAACAACTATTAAATAGCAAACAAGATATAAGCAAGTAACCTCAAAAGTTTTGCTCTATGAGGCAAAATGTAGGCGCGAGATCTCAGTTCGGCGCGAACGGCTAAACTCGATTTCAATATTTATTAATTGACTAACATTATTTTGTAAAGCAACCGGCAGATGGAGATGCACAGTTTGCTACTGAAACTGCACAATATTTTATTTTTATTGCATAAAAACATTATTTATTTCTATTATATTAGTTATATTTTATACATTTATTAGTTTATTATACTTACTATTTTATTTATGTCTTCATGTAGTGATAGTAATAGTGATATTTTTTATCTGCCCCACCATCTGAGGCAGATAGCAGTAATGACAGCTTTGTAAGTTTACCATCTCTCTTTGATAGCTTAGAATCTGAATTCTCTGACGTGCCGAAAAATTTCAACGTAATTCATATCAATGCCCAAAGTATTCCGGCTCACTTTCCCGATATGTTAGCATCTCTTGACAATAACAAAATACAAGCCATTTTAATTTCTGAATCTTGGCTTAAACCCTCTCTCTCATCCATATTATACCCTTTGCCTGGTTTCCGACTAATCAGAAATGATAGAATCGGCAGTGGTGGCGGTGGGGTGGCGATCTACTTACGTTCCCATATCTCCTTTTCTATTATTAACGTATCAGCGCAACCTCCGCCACCTAATGCCGGTGAACATCTTTTCATCGAAGTTCTTCTTTCCCATACAAAAATTCTTCTTGGAGTATATTACTGCCCTTCCTTGCGTGTCAATTTCTTTACTTCCTTTGAAAAACTTCTAGAAGATATTCTTCCTTCCTACAGCCACACCATTCTGATGGGAGACTTCAATACTTGCCTTTTAAAAAATGACTATCGTTCTTCCCAGTTTAAATCAATTATTAACTCAAGCAATTTGCACATGTTACCTCTCAGTGCTACTCACCATTTTCCAAATTCAACACCATCCCTTCTTGATGTTATTATCGTATCGTCATTAGTGCATGTTGCCAAACACGGTCAGTTAGCAGCTGACGCTTTTTCTTACCATGACTTGATCTTTTTATCTTACAAAATTCGTCCTCCTAAGCCCAGACCTACGATAATTCTGCAACGTAACTTTAGTGGCATGAATATGAAGGAATTTGTTGATGATGCAAATAAGATTGATTGGTCGCCTATTGAGGAAGCAGAATCTTCAGACGAGCAGGTGTTAATTTTTAACACGTTTATAACCCGATTATATGATGTACACGCTCCTTTACGTCGTATCAAAATTAAGCATCTGCCTGCACCTTGGCTTTGTGATGATATTAAGTTGCTCATGCATAAAAAATCTGTAGCAAAGACCAAATACAAACTTAGTCCAACCGATGCAAATAAGGAAAACTACGCCCGGTCTCGAAATCGCTGCAATAGGGTGTGTAGGGATGCTGTACGTCGCCATATCCATAAATCTGTCGAAAATGAGGACCAAGCCAAAGTTTGGGCTTTCCTTAGGTCGCTTGGAGTTGGTAAATCACGACAAGATTCTATACCTAAAGATCTGGACATTGATGCTTTAAATATACATTTTTCTTCATCTTCCCATATTAGAGACTCTAACAAATTAATTACTTTACAACTTCTTTCTACTTCTGCCTCTCCTGACTACCCTTCTTTTTTCTTTGGTCCTCTCACCGCTGTTGATATTAAGAAGACTATACTGTCTATAAGTTCAAATGCGGTCGGAATCGATGGAATAAGTCGAAACATGATTATCCCAATCCTCGATATTATACTGTCAGTACTATGCCTTATTTTTAACCACTCTGTTACTAATGGAACGTTTCCCTCTATGTGGAAACAGGCTCAAATCATTCCTCTTCCCAAAAAACTTAATCCTTCTAACTTTTCTGAGTACAGGCCCATTTCCATCCTTCCTTTTCTTTCTAAAATCTTAGAGCGTCTTGTTCATAGACAGATCAACAGTTTTCTTGTATCTAACAACCTTTTAAATCCCTTTCAGTCTGGATTCCGACCAGGACACAGCACAGTAACTGCTTTAGTAAAGATATCCGATGACATTCGCTACGGAATGGAAAATAGCCAGCTCACTGTTTTGACTTTACTAGATTTCAGTAACGCCTTTAATACAGTAGATTTCGACGTCCTCCTTGCACTACTTCGTTCGATTAACTTATCGCCAGCGGTGATTGACTGGTTTCACAGTTATCTGTTTGGTCGCCGCCAGCGAGTTCGCATAGAGGATTCATATTCCTCTTGGTGTAACACGACTGCTGGTGTACCGCAAGGTGGCGTACTATCCCCTCTCCTTTTCGCAATATTCATTAACTCTATCTCTCAAAATCTCACTTCTTCCTACCACCTCTATGCAGACGATCTTCAAATATATTCCAAAGCTACCCTTGACAATATCACTAGAGCCGTAGACACTATAAATATTGATCTCAAAAAAATCCATTCATGGAGTGAAGCTTACGGATTAAAAGTGAATCCACTGAAGACACAAGCGATAATTATAGGTAGCTCACGGACTATTTGTAAAGTCGACTGGAACACATTACCGCATGTAGTTTTCGATGGAGTAGACATACCTTACAGTGCAACTGTGAAAAATTTGGGAATTATTTTCGACAAGTGCCTAACTTGGGGCCCTCAGCTGGAAGCCGTTAGCAAAAAAATGTATGCTTCTGCGGGTTCATTAAGAAGACTCCGGAACTTCCTACCAACTGCTACTAAGGTTGCGCTCGCACAATCTCTTCTTCTCCCTATTCTGGATTACGCGGATTCTTGTTATCTGGATCTTACGGAGGACCAGCTTAATAAACTTGAGCGACTCCAAAACTTTTCTATCAGGTTTATATTTGGCTTGCGCAAATATGACCACATTTCTGAATTTCGTTCCAAGCTCAAGTGGCTTCCTATTCGTGCTCGCCGAAATGCTCATATCCTGTCTTTACTTTACAACATTCTTTTTAACCCCTCTTCTCCTCGCTACCTCCGGGAGCGTTTTCAATTCTTCGACTCTTCTAATTCCCTATCATTAAGGTCGTCAGAGAATCTTAAGCTTAAAATTCCCCAACACACAACCACATTCTATGACAGCTCCTTCACTGTCGAAGCTGTTCGACTGTGGAATAAGCTTCCTATTGAAATTAAAAGAGCTCAATCATTGGCAATATTTAAAGACTCCGTCAAAATACATTATCTTGCAGGTCAAACATAATGATACAAATTTACTTTGTTGTCATGATATGAAGGTGAACATTCTATTCGTCACGCAAATATGTATAATAGTTATGTATTACGTTTATAATTAGTAATTTAGGTATATTATTGTTTATGTATGTTTATTGTATTTTCTATATTATTATATTTATATAAAACACCGACGTCCAATTTCATTGCTTACTCCTCTCCATCCAAAGGTTGTCTGGAAGAGATCGCTCTTAGCGATAAGACCGCCTGTTGTTACACTTATTTTCTAGATTATTATTCCTTGTTATGTATTTGTTAAGGTGTTCAATAAAGTGTTTATCTATCTATCTATCTATCTAACACTGGCTATATGTACATAGTTTGCGGAGCCAATATTAAAAAAAAACTACTAGCACGCTAGCGTACCCCTACGGTGTACGGTGGTCGCAGTAAAATTGTAGGCGTTACTATAGTTATTACCAGTATGGCCACCGAGCATAATAATTATGGTATGACTGAAATCTCACCTGATGGTAAGTGATGATGCGATCGACGATGGAGCATGTTTGCCTAGAAGATATCTGTTCTTTCGTGACTTAAAGACTCCATTTTGCCTATCGGAAAACACATACTCAAATACTTTAACGTAAAGCCGTTTTTTGTAAATAATGTAACGTCGCGTGTTGTCTGGAATAAATTTATTTTCTTTCTTTCTTCTTTGATATATATCCCGGGACAAAATAGCTGTAAACACAGCGATTTTGCTGGCCTTGAGAATGAGAACCCATCTTCACATAAAAATAATTGTAGGGACAGATTAGGCACATTGTGTTAACATTACAGGAAATCAGATAGTGGTACACCATCCTATCTATACTAATATTCTATACTAATATTATAAAGAGGTAAAGTTTGTTTGTTTGTTTGTTTGTTTGTTTGTATGTAAAAGGTAATCTCTGAAACTACTGATCCGATTCTGAAAATTCTTTCACCAATAGATAGCTACACTATCACTGAGTGTCATAGGCTATGTTTTGTCGGGATAGAAGTTAGTTATCAGTTCGAAATAATAATATTCGTAAGACAAGTCGGAGAAAAATTTGCTAACTCTCCGCTTTATCGGCGTACGCTGACTAAACGGTAAGACATAGTTGAATACAATGTATGGCAAAAATGTTGGCCTTCATGAGTTTTACAAAAAAGTCCGCGACAGCATATATCTAACATGTATGTATAGCTCAGAAAATATACTTTTCTTTGTTAAAAATCTGAAAAAAAAGCGGCCTCTGTTTAGTTGGCTTTTTGAGACATTCAGTATTAATCCTTATCAAAATAAACTATTTCATCGTCTTACGTAGTTCATGGAGATACATTTTGCTTTTTACTGCATATGATTTGGATAAATAGTCTATGAGAAATCGTGAAATTAATTTCACGGGAGCCCGCCCGTGAACGGGACGGGTCAGAAATGTACAGAAACGTACTACGAATTCCTGCACTAAAAAATAGCGGCTTCTATTTCGTTGGCTTTTTTTAAGTATTTAATATTAATTCTTATCAAAAAAACCTATTTCATCGGCTTACTTAGTTCAGGTAGATGCAATTTGCTTTTTACTGCACATAATTTGAACCCATAGTCTAGGAAAAATCGTTAAGTTTATTTGAGGGTGAAAACGGTGGATACGTCTATGTTTTGAACCGACTAACATAAGAAGGGGGATATAAATTCGACTGTTTTTTTTTGTTTAGTCTTATCATTGAAGTTTGAACTGCCCGCTAGCGTAGTTAGGTGGGCGTTTGCCTTTAAAGCACCGGGTTTGATGCCCGGTGGGAACACAGGTGTTTTCCCACGGGAATTTGTGTTTCTGGTTTTGAGTATGTTGTGAATGTTGTGTGAATCTTGGATGTTTACAGCCCTTTGATACAAGTCATTGAACTTATTGTGGGGTTGTGAATGTGAAAGCGTTTATGGGTATGTTTTTTAATATTTACTACCCGGCCGACGCCCCGCCAGGCGGGTCGTTCCTGAACTTTGAATTGCTCGCTGGCGTAGATGGGTGCGCGTTCGCCTTCAAAGCAGCGGGTTCGATTACCGGTGGTAATTTACCTAGAAAATTTATCTCCACGATAAATTTGTGTTCCTGGTTTTGAGTATGTTGTGAATACTTTGTGAATCTTGGATGTTTACGGCCCCCCGATACAAGTCATTGAACTTAGTGTTGGGCTGTGAATGTGGAAGTGTGTTTATTTGTATTATTATTTTTTAACCGGGCGACGCCGGGCGGGTCATCTTTTGAACTATCTACTCGCGTAAATGGGTGCGCGTTTGCCTTCAAAGCAGCGGGATCGATTCGCGGTGGAAACAGAAGTTTTCTCCCTACGGGAAATTTGTGTTCCTGGTTTTTAATATGTTGTGAATCTTGGATGTTTACGGCCCCACGCTACAAGTCACTGAACTTAGTGTGTGGCTGTGAATGTGGAAGTGTTTATGTGTAGATTTTTTAACCGGGCGACGCAGGGTGGGGAATCTTTGAACTTTGAACTACCCACTGGCGTAGATGAATGCGCGTTCGTCTTTAAAGCAGCGGGTTCGAATCTCGGTGGGAACACAATAACAAAAGTTTTTTCCCCACGGGCAGTTTATGTTTCTGGTTCTGGGTATGACGTGAATGTTGTGTGTGTGGTGTTAATTGTTTACGGCCCCACGACACAACTTATAGTACTTTTACAGTGGGGCTGTGAGTGAGAAAGCGTTTATATGTAAGCTTTTGTTTACCCGGGCAACGCCGGGCGGGTCAGCTAGTAATTTTATAAAACACAGTTTATCTGAACCCCAAGACACAGGCCACATCCTTGTTTCAAACGCAATGAAAACGTACGGCAAATATAAAAAATAATATGTATCGGTTAACATGTGAATAAACCACGTATTGTGAACTTTTTGGAAAAATATATATTATAATTATTACTAAGGCGCAAAAAAAAATTCAAATTAGTTTCTTATTATTAATTGACGACCCAGTTGGCGTAATGGGCAGTTTGCTCTCTGCGCCGTGGCTCCTGGGTACGATTCCCGGCAGCAGCACAATTGATGCTTCTGGTTCTAGGTGTGATTGTGTGAGTGTTTTTTTTCATGCTGGATAGGGATTTGACCGCTATTTTACCTGATGGAAAATGATGATGCGGCCGAAGATAGAACATGCCTGGACTTGTACCTTACTAGCACGTGCATTGGATATATATCTTTCGAAAAGTGTGCTATCGTCTGTATACCCAAAAATACCGGGCTTGAGCAGATCGTTTATATGTAGCAAGAAGAGCGTCGCTGAAAGAACCGACCCTTGAGGTACACCGGCATTGATGGCCATTAGATCAGATGAGCAGCCGTCAACAACCACTCGAATTGATGGTTCCCTCAAGAAATCCGATATCCATGCACATAAACCAGGAGGTAAAACATAGGCAGGAAGCTTGCTTATAAGGCTATCGTGCCAAACACTGTCAAAATCCTTGGATATATCTAGGCAAGCGCTCCGCCGTTTTTCTCCAAAGCTTCACTCCAAATGTGAGTGGCATATGCTAGAAGGTCTCCAGTTGACCGGTTTCGGCGAAACCCGTATTGCCGGTCATTTAGGAGGTCATTCGCTTCTAGATTGCCAAGGAGCCTACTATTCAGTACACGGACCTAAGGCACTTTTTTTTTCGTAATTATAGCACACTAGTGCCCCGTGCCCCGCGGCTTCGCCCGCTATTATTGTAAGCATTAACTGTCAAATTATACCTGTTGTTATAATTATAACTTCACGAAATGTATATCGGTACCTTCGTTATTTATTTAATGTAAGAAAACAACCGAATCCACAATCATCAGGAGTTTTTATGAAGTGGCAACACTTAGTGTGTCACCGACCAATCAGCGTCGTCTACCCCCACCATAGCCTATGATGGCGTGACGCAGTGTGATATAGCTCCTGATTCATCCTGGCTTAGACGCTTGGAGGTGACGGACGTTG
Organism: Lomographa bimaculata; assembly: GCA_948107665.1. Lineage (NCBI taxonomy): Eukaryota > Metazoa > Arthropoda > Insecta > Lepidoptera > Geometridae > Lomographa > Lomographa bimaculata. The sequence continues at coordinate 18,364,636 of OX403598.1, read as the reverse complement.
TTACAGTCCGATTAATGTGAAAGCGATATGTGCCTCATCCCGGCTTCGACGTTTGGAGGTGACGGACACTCTTACAGTTCGTTTAATGTAATCGCGAAGTATATCTCGTAAATATAAGAGTAAAGGAATGGCAGTGACGGGTGAGTGTTGACATGTTATTAAGGAGTCCTAGAAAACTGACATCTGGAGTATAAGTTCACACTTCCGCGATTGACTCGCGGCACCCGCACGGTGATATTCTTATTGTGCGTTACAGTACAGATTTATGGATTAGTTAGTAATCACTTCTGATACCTGATGATACATAAGTGGGTAATCTACCCTACTTCAATATTATTGTTACATGTTCAGTATCTTCTAATTATACATATACATAAGCTGAGTTGTGAAGAAATAAATAAGTTATTGTATACTTCTTGAGTTTTACTTAAAGCTCAGAAGAGGGGTCAACGAGAATTGGTCAAAAATAAACAAATCTCTCGTATTCACGCCCACGAACAAACAAAAAAGTTAGAAATACATACAGTAAAATGTTATCTCGAGTTATCTTACAAAAAAAAAACACACTGTAACAGTTGTGGTCTAGTTAAGTGTGCAGTTTACAGACTCCAGTAAATATTATCTTTGAGATGAGTGTGAAAAAAAAAGAGATTTTTTTTCTTTCAATTTTTTTTGTGAAACCTCGCATTTATTGCTTTGTGTTATTGGATATGGTTTCAAGCAGCTTCAGACTTTCTTTTTATGGGTATCTATGGTTGGATACAGGAGCATTTATTTATAAAAATATAGTGATCAAAGTAACAATAATTATGCGTATGAGATTGAAGCTATAGTTATTTGCTTATAAAGTTTCTCAAACAGTGAACAAAAAAAAACTTACTACTGGTTTTAGACATGTTAGTAGTGGCCAAACGCAGTTCATAATTTAGAATGTAAAGTATCTTGTTTAAAAGTTTTCGAGCTCGTCTATTGAAATTAATTGAAAATGTGTTGTATCTTTATAACTTAAAGATCACGCACGAATAACTATAACCATTATGTGCATAACGTTTATGAATACAATATGTTAGTAGGTGAGAACATAAACATTCAAAGATAAGATGTTGAATTGTTCCTATGTGAGTTATCGCATCAATGCAACATGATCTGCGTAGGGGTGCCGCAATCGCACTGCATCTCGGATTGGTCAGTCATGCTCCACCTTTACAGGTTGCTCTTACAGCACTCGACATGTGTTGAGTCTGTTCGGTTTCCACAAAGGCAAAGGTAAAGAGTCAGAAAACGATCAGTGAAAGGGTAATTTTCACAAACAAAAGCTCAGGGCAGATGCTTATGAAAAGGTTCACTATATATAGAAAACAATAAATTGGTAAAAGTACATTGTGAGAAAGTTCTTCCTATTTTTGTTTTTATAAATTAATATTTTTAGTTTTTTTAAGTTTGTATAAATGAAACATGAAGCTGACTTAACGCAGCTATAGTTTTTGTCAGGAGGAAGTACGCGATGGAAGAGTTTTCGGAGCACGATAGATAGTTGTCGTAACGCAATAGGAGAACGTTTTTGAAGTACGACAGATAGTTGTCCGTAACGTAGCAGGCAGTTCTTGTGATGCGACAGATAGTTGTCGTAACGCAATGGAAGAAAGTTTTTGAAGCACGACAGATAGTTGTCCGTAACGTAGCAGGCAGTTCTTGTGATGCGACAGATAGTTGTCGTAACGCAATAGAAGAAAGTTTTTGAAGTACGACAGATAGTTGTCCGTAACGTAGCAGGCAGTTCTTGTGATGCGACAGATAGTTGTCGTAACGCAATGGAAGAAAGTTTTTGAAGCACGACAGATAGTTGTTGTAACGCAACAGGTAACAAGTTATTGTGATGCGGCAGATTGTAGCACGACAGATAGTTGTCGTAACGCAGCAGGTGGTTATTGTGATGCGGCAGATAGTTGTCGTAACGCATCAAATAGTTTGTGCCGCGGCAAATTGTTGTTATAAACCGGCAGATAGTTGTCGCGAAACGACATAATATAGTTGTCTCGATGATGGTACGATAATATATAAACATTTGTTATGAGGACATTCCAGTTTTATTTATGTCTACATTAGGGTTGTCTGGAAGTAAATTGCTCTACGCATTGGGACCACCGATTGAATAAGCTTTTATAATCAATTATTCCTATATTATAATTATTATGGGATGGCCTTTAGTGTGGGATGCAACATGTACACTTTAGCTTCGTCAACGCGTGATCAAAATGCTGGTACTTATTTGGCTCAACGTATTAGCATTGCAATTCAGAGAGGTAATGCCGCCAACATGATGGGAACGCTACCCACTAGTAGTGGGCTTGAGCACTTGAGTTGCCTGTGGGCTCGATGTCTTATAGGTGGCTTGGGTCTTTGCTGTATATAGTTTTAGTTTAGTTTTGGGAAATATAGGCGATTGGCCCGTAGATAGACAAGGATAAAAAAATATTCCTAATAATTGTTTAGTTGCACAATTTTTAAACTGGTAATACAATAAAAGGTTTTGTATTGTAGAGTATAAGCAGCGTTGGTGTATACCGAACTGGAGCTAAAAAAGTCGAAAAAAAAGCTTAAGATTATGCAATAAAATTATACTGAGCACCAATTGCGACACTAGAACAACATATCAGTGGATAGCTTTAAAATATTGTGACTTTGAAGTACCATTATTATAGCACAAGACTACCACAGCGCCATTACGGAAAATGTTGTTAACTACTTTTAAAATAGGTAGTCATTATGTTTTATTAATCAAAATTAGGTTAGTTAATGAAGTCGAAATGGAAAGATAATCTTATATAATATCATCAACACAAGTTGGATCACTTATTAGCATTGCTATTTAGAGAGGCAATGCTACCTGCAAGATAGAAACATTGATTATTATTGATTGAACATTCGATTTGCTGGTATGCTTGGTGGCTTGTAGTGCGCGTATAGGCTTGAGTCTTTTGCTGTATAGATGGATGTATATGACTTTGGTTTCGTTTTGGGGGTATGGAGATAGGGTATATAAAATAGGTAGTTTTACAATAACGTTGTTAGTAAATGTTACGGTACAAAGAAAAAAAAAAATATTTAAAGTTAAATAGCTATCTTTATGCAGTTCCCGGCGAAGGGACTCGCCTTATTGTAGGTTTGGCCGAGCGGTAAGCGCTATACTGAACTTGAAACATTTTTTTTTCTGTTTAAAATTTTAGAAATTTGTAGTCGAAGGGACTCGTCTAATTGTAGGATTGGCCGAGCTGTAAGCATTAACTGTCAAATTATACCTGTTGTTATAATTATAACTTCACGAAATGTATGTCGGTACCTTCGTTATTTATTTAATGTAAGAAAACAACCGAATCCACAATCATCAGGAGTTTTTATGAAGTGGCAACACTTAGTGTGTCACCGACCAATCAGCGTCGTCTACCCCCACCATAGCCTATGATGGCGTGACGCAGTGTGATATAGCTCCTGATTCATCCTGGCTTAGACGCTTGGAGGTGACGGACGTTGTTACAGTCCGATTAATGTGAAAGCGATATGTGCCTCATCCCGGCTTCGACGTTTGGAGGTGACGGACACTCTTACAGTTCGTTTAATGTAATCGCGAAGTATATCTCGTAAATATAAGAGTAAAGGAATGGCAGTGACGGGTGAGTGTTGACATGTTATTAAGGAGTCCTAGAAAACTGACATCTGGAGTATAAGTTCACACTTCCGCGATTGACTCGCGGCACCCGCACGGTGATATTCTTATTGTGCGTTACAGTACAGATTTATGGATTAGTTAGTAATCACTTCTGATACCTGATGATACATAAGTGGGTAATCTACCCTACTTCAATATTATTGTTACATGTTCAGTATCTTCTAATTATACATATACATAAGCTGAGTTGTGAAGAAATAAATAAGTTATTGTATACTTCTTGAGTTTTACTTAAAGCTCAGAAGAGGGGTCAACGAGAATTGGTCAAAAATAAACAAATCTCTCGTATTCACGCCCACGAACAAACAAAAAAGTTAGAAATACATACAGTAAAATGTTATCTCGAGTTATCTTACAAAAAAAAAACACACTGTAACAGTTGTGGTCTAGTTAAGTGTGCAGTTTACAGACTCCAGTAAATATTATCTTTGAGATGAGTGTGAAAAAAAAAGAGATTTTTTTTCTTTCAATTTTTTTTGTGAAACCTCGCATTTATTGCTTTGTGTTATTGGATATGGTTTCAAGCAGCTTCAGACTTTCTTTTTATGGGTATCTATGGTTGGATACAGGAGCATTTATTTATAAAAATATAGTGATCAAAGTAACAATAATTATGCGTATGAGATTGAAGCTATAGTTATTTGCTTATAAAGTTTCTCAAACAGTGAACAAAAAAAAACTTACTACTGGTTTTAGACATGTTAGTAGTGGCCAAACGCAGTTCATAATTTAGAATGTAAAGTATCTTGTTTAAAAGTTTTCGAGCTCGTCTATTGAAATTAATTGAAAATGTGTTGTATCTTTATAACTTAAAGATCACGCACGAATAACTATAACCATTATGTGCATAACGTTTATGAATACAATATGTTAGTAGGTGAGAACATAAACATTCAAAGATAAGATGTTGAATTGTTCCTATGTGAGTTATCGCATCAATGCAACATGATCTGCGTAGGGGTGCCGCAATCGCACTGCATCTCGGATTGGTCAGTCATGCTCCACCTTTACAGGTTGCTCTTACAGCACTCGACATGTGTTGAGTCTGTTCGGTTTCCACAAAGGCAAAGGTAAAGAGTCAGAAAACGATCAGTGAAAGGGTAATTTTCACAAACAAAAGCTCAGGGCAGATGCTTATGAAAAGGTTCACTATATATAGAAAACAATAAATTGGTAAAAGTACATTGTGAGAAAGTTCTTCCTATTTTTGTTTTTATAAATTAATATTTTTAGTTTTTTTAAGTTTGTATAAATGAAACATGAAGCTGACTTAACGCAGCTATAGTTTTTGTCAGGAGGAAGTACGCGATGGAAGAGTTTTCGGAGCACGATAGATAGTTGTCGTAACGCAATAGGAGAACGTTTTTGAAGTACGACAGATAGTTGTCCGTAACGTAGCAGGCAGTTCTTGTGATGCGACAGATAGTTGTCGTAACGCAATGGAAGAAAGTTTTTGAAGCACGACAGATAGTTGTCCGTAACGTAGCAGGCAGTTCTTGTGATGCGACAGATAGTTGTCGTAACGCAATAGAAGAAAGTTTTTGAAGTACGACAGATAGTTGTCCGTAACGTAGCAGGCAGTTCTTGTGATGCGACAGATAGTTGTCGTAACGCAATGGAAGAAAGTTTTTGAAGCACGACAGATAGTTGTTGTAACGCAACAGGTAACAAGTTATTGTGATGCGGCAGATTGTAGCACGACAGATAGTTGTCGTAACGCAGCAGGTGGTTATTGTGATGCGGCAGATAGTTGTCGTAACGCATCAAATAGTTTGTGCCGCGGCAAATTGTTGTTATAAACCGGCAGATAGTTGTCGCGAAACGACATAATATAGTTGTCTCGATGATGGTACGATAATATATAAACATTTGTTATGAGGACATTCCAGTTTTATTTATGTCTACATTAGGGTTGTCTGGAAGTAAATTGCTCTACGCATTGGGACCACCGATTGAATAAGCTTTTATAATCAATTATTCCTATATTATAATTATTATGGGATGGCCTTTAGTGTGGGATGCAACATGTACACTTTAGCTTCGTCAACGCGTGATCAAAATGCTGGTACTTATTTGGCTCAACGTATTAGCATTGCAATTCAGAGAGGTAATGCCGCCAACATGATGGGAACGCTACCCACTAGTAGTGGGCTTGAGCACTTGAGTTGCCTGTGGGCTCGATGTCTTATAGGTGGCTTGGGTCTTTGCTGTATATAGTTTTAGTTTAGTTTTGGGAAATATAGGCGATTGGCCCGTAGATAGACAAGGATAAAAAAATATTCCTAATAATTGTTTAGTTGCACAATTTTTAAACTGGTAATACAATAAAAGGTTTTGTATTGTAGAGTATAAGCAGCGTTGGTGTATACCGAACTGGAGCTAAAAAAGTCGAAAAAAAAGCTTAAGATTATGCAATAAAATTATACTGAGCACCAATTGCGACACTAGAACAACATATCAGTGGATAGCTTTAAAATATTGTGACTTTGAAGTACCATTATTATAGCACAAGACTACCACAGCGCCATTACGGAAAATGTTGTTAACTACTTTTAAAATAGGTAGTCATTATGTTTTATTAATCAAAATTAGGTTAGTTAATGAAGTCGAAATGGAAAGATAATCTTATATAATATCATCAACACAAGTTGGATCACTTATTAGCATTGCTATTTAGAGAGGCAATGCTACCTGCAAGATAGAAACATTGATTATTATTGATTGAACATTCGATTTGCTGGTATGCTTGGTGGCTTGTAGTGCGCGTATAGGCTTGAGTCTTTTGCTGTATAGATGGATGTATATGACTTTGGTTTCGTTTTGGGGGTATGGAGATAGGGTATATAAAATAGGTAGTTTTACAATAACGTTGTTAGTAAATGTTACGGTACAAAGAAAAAAAAAAATATTTAAAGTTAAATAGCTATCTTTATGCAGTTCCCGGCGAAGGGACTCGCCTTATTGTAGGTTTGGCCGAGCGGTAAGCGCTATACTGAACTTGAAACATTTTTTTTTCTGTTTAAAATTTTAGAAATTTGTAGTCGAAGGGACTCGTCTAATTGTAGGATTGGCCGAGCTGTAAGCATTAACTGTCAAATTATACCTGTTGTTATAATTATAACTTCACGAAATGTATGTCGGTACCTTCGTTATTTATTTAATGTAAGAAAACAACCGAATCCACAATCATCAGGAGTTTTTATGAAGTGGCAACACTTAGTGTGTCACCGACCAATCAGCGTCGTCTACCCCCACCATAGCCTATGATGGCGTGACGCAGTGTGATATAGCTCCTGATTCATCCTGGCTTAGACGCTTGGAGGTGACGGACGTTGTTACAGTCCGATTAATGTGAAAGCGATATGTGCCTCATCCCGGCTTCGACGTTTGGAGGTGACGGACACTCTTACAGTTCGTTTAATGTAATCGCGAAGTATATCTCGTAAATATAAGAGTAAAGGAATGGCAGTGACGGGTGAGTGTTGACATGTTATTAAGGAGTCCTAGAAAACTGACATCTGGAGTATAAGTTCACACTTCCGCGATTGACTCGCGGCACCCGCACGGTGATATTCTTATTGTGCGTTACAGTACAGATTTATGGATTAGTTAGTAATCACTTCTGATACCTGATGATACATAAGTGGGTAATCTACCCTACTTCAATATTATTGTTACATGTTCAGTATCTTCTAATTATACATATACATAAGCTGAGTTGTGAAGAAATAAATAAGTTATTGTATACTTCTTGAGTTTTACTTAAATTATCAAGTTAAAAAGTAGCCTATGTGTTAATCCTAGGTATAAGCTATAAGCATTCCAAATTTCATCCAAATCCGTTCAGCCGTTAAAGCGTGAAGGCGGAACAAACATATTTACACACTTGCACACATACACAAACTTTCAGATTTGTAATATTAGTAGGATTTAGAATTAATTTAGAGAAAAAACAATTTGTCAAGTTGGTGCGTCACATATCTATCTAATGATACAACCAAAAATATCGAGAATCCATATGAATTCTTCCAATTGCATATAGAAACATTACATGCGATTTATGCAGGGAAGAGTTCACTAAACGTGATTTATTTATCATCTTTAGTATGGAGGGCATAGCCGCGGAGCACAACTAGTTTTCCACAATTACGAACATATTAATAATTTTATTTAACTTCTTAATTTATGTTTCAGATAACTCTTATTTGAACGGTTAAAACAACCATTTATTTTGTAACCACAGTCTGACAATAAACGATATTCTGATTCTGATAATTTAAATCTGTTCACTACAGAAATAAGATTGCTAGTTATATATGTAATTAATTACTTTTATTTTATACCGACATTAATATCTAGGTAGGTACAACTTATACAATCAAAAACCCCTTCAATAATTTGGAAAAGTATGTGTATTTGTTTTTCTGAGCGAGTGTAAATGTTTAGAACTATTTATGTAATAGCGAAGATTTTTTATGCATGCAAGCGAAGCCATGGGGCAGAACTAGTTTCATCTAACATTCAGTATTCAAGCCCATCCCAATGAAAACATAGAGGAAGTAAATAAACATGTATAAAAATACGATCATAAGGTTGGCAGCATTTGGTCGAAGAGAACCAAGGATGTTGTAGCTTTCGTAGGTTTGTTTCCTATCTCGATGAAGAGAACGGATTTTCGATTTTTTATATTGGCAGGTTTTACCTGCAGTTTCAATTTGGTTCGTTCACCGAAAAAATTATTCATACTTCGTTGAAGTTCGTCCTTTCAGAGGGAGACGATAATGTACGACCCGTTTTTCACGGCCCGATTTTGTACAGCTAATAATGCACACTTGATAATACATGTACATGGATTCAAAATATCAGGTTGTGCATTCCCAGGGCGCCAATTATTGCCTTTACAAATTCGGCCCGTATCGATAATGTACGGCCAATAAGGTACAGGCCCTAATTCATGTATATGCCAAATATCCGGGTGTGCAATACTGTGCGTGCAATACTGGCTGCGTAAAATCACTATGTGCCGATATTGTACGGCCAGTATGGCACATCTAATAATTGGAAGCCAACCATAGAAACACATAAACGCATAGAGATGCGATGCCTCGTTTGTTTAGGCGAGTTGCTAGGAAGATTTGGCACAGACTATTAAAAAGTTCTAACCTAAGAACATTAAAAACATTTGCTTATCTGTGGTCTTTATAAAAGTGGCTGCAAGTCTATATAGGTTAGGTTTGGACTGCGACAAAACAAAGCGCAAGCCGAGCAAGCGAAGCGAACAGGCTGTGGCAGCGGCCGGTAAAGCACACAAAACTAAGTTTTTAAAAGAAAAAAAACTATATGACATATAATAAACAAAAAGACAAGCGTGATATATCAAAAAAAGTCATTAAAAGTTCTGCTATTCATCGATAGATGGCAAAACTAAAAAGTATCACCGCTGTGCCGGTCGGAGTGGGGGGGTGTTAGGTTATTTTCGTTACGGAATTTCTGGATTAGGTCTCCACGCTCAAGGCCCGCGATAGAAGCTATGCAATAGCTTAAAACATACTTACGCTTTTCTTTCGAATATAAACAGTTTGTATGAAAACTTTAAACAGTCATATCTTGTCCTCTTGAAATTACTGGATCATCCAAACGAGGCTTTCACATTTGAATGTACTCGAATTATCGGCCGTGCATTATTGGCTGCACATTATCAGCTCGTGCTAATTGTATCCGATGTGTACGGCCAGTATAGCACGACCTGATATTTTGTTTACATTGAATTCAAATATTGGTTGTGTTTTCCTGGCTACGTATTATAGCTGTACAAAATCGGTCCGTGTTGTTATTTCTCATCCAATAATGTACGGCCCGAATTGCACAACCTGATGATTGCAAGCCATGTCACGGAATACTGATTCCGAATTATTGGCCGTACATTATCAGGCCATGCATTATTGGTCGTATAATATAGGGACTCCTATCAGACACTTAAAACGGAGTGATTACATTATCTTTGCTAAAAACGTTGAATTATTATAAATGTCATTGGTGCTAATTCTGTTGAGCACCGAACTTACCTAAACTAAACTAAAAATAAACCGAACTAACCTAAACTAAACTAATTTTAAGCACCGAACTAACCTAAACTAAACTAAAAATGAACTAATTTTAGTCAAAGAATACCTAAACGCTATTCTTTCAAGTATAAGATCACATTAAAAATAATCCAGATCCTTTTCAGGCAGACTAATTTGAGTTAATTTTTTTTATTTTTGGTCTTTATTTGACGTAAAACATGTACATCAGAATAAGAATTTGGTCATTTTCACTAAATAGAGTAACTAAACTAACTTAGTCCTGTCAAACTTAATTTTAGTCTAATCTTGCATTTTCTGAATAGGTTTTGGACTAAAGCAGGACTAAAACTAATTTTAGGCTAGTTTAGTCTAATTCTGGACAACAGAATCGGCACCATTGTTAGATAAATGCACAATGGTGCTAATTCTGTTGAGCACCGAACTAACCTAAACTAAACTAAAAATGAACTAATTTTAGTCAAAGAATACCTAAACGCTATTCTGATTTTACGTTGAACCTTATTTAAAAGTTGAAATGATTGCACGTGTTATTCTTTCAAGTATAAGATCACATTAAAAATAATCCAGATCCTTTTCATACAGACTAATTTGAGTTTAAAATTTTTATTTTTAGTCCTCATTTGACGTAAAACAAGTACATCAGAATAAGAATTTGGTCATTTTCACTAAATAGATTAACTAAACTAACTTAGTCCTGTCAAACTTAATTTTAGTCTAATCTTGCATTTTCTGAATAGGTTTTGGACTAAAGCAGGACTAAAACTAATTTTAGGCTAGTTTAGTCTAATTCAGGACAACAGATTCGGCACCAATGATTGCGAATTCAAAATTAAAGAAAAATCCATATCCAAACCAAATTCCAAAATGAATGTTCACATTTCGCAGTTGCTTGCGTTACGGGTCCATAGCTGTCTCTCTTACACCTACTCTTAAAACTTCTCTGTGTCTTTTTCATACTAGTCATGCTTTGCAATAACGCTAAGAAACTATAGACGGATACAAACAAGAAAATAGTGAAACATTTTAAAATCGATTGAATTTGTTGATGATTGTGTGTGTTTTTTATTTATTTAGATTTTTAATGAAATAATGCGGTAAATACCTTTTATAGTTATCATGTCGACTTCAGAAACACCGGATCTTTTATTTTTCGATACATTTTCGCATGACACCTGTGAGGTAAATATAAAAATGAACCTGTTTGCAACTCATAATTATTTCAGATATAAAGCAAAGTAAGTGAATATTATGTGTTCCAGGAGTTGAATTTAGACCTCGTACAGTTCCCGAAGTCTGTGTACGTACGGGAGATTCGGATAATCCCTCTCGGCGCGCGTGTTGAGGGTGATTTTCCGGGCGGTGTTCGTCTCGGGGCGACTAACCCCACGAAGTTCCACATCGACTTCTTTGTGAATGATCTGAGCAAGCCGGGGGCGTCTACTTTTGAAGCTTTGGGTAGTTTAGACTACTGCCAGAATGGACAGATCCATATGGAGTGCAGCGCAGAGCTTGAACAGCCGAGGATACCTACTGATGGACTTGTGCTCAAAGGTTAGAACCACAGCTTCTTTAATGATACATCTAAATACTCATAAAGTGCACTTACATTGGTATACATGCTGATTTCCCTGTAACATACTTTATTTTCTATTGAGGTTGGTACTTTAAACAGAGGAGACATTGTGTTAAAATTCCAGCCCAATTTAAATAATTTTAATTATATGATCACTGGTGCTTACTAGCATAGTTGAAAATGTGTTTGCGCCTCCTAAGCTGCGGGTATCGAGCTCAATTCCTGGAGGAAACACAAGTTTTCTAACTTAGGCAAAATGTTTCTGGTTCTAGGTGTTATGATGTGAACATTTCCAGCACCCTAGCTACAAGTCTTCAAACTTAGTGTAGGGCTGTAAGTGTGAAAGCATTAAGTGTTTAGCGTCATGATAAATTTCCGTCTATTGGTTCAATACAATACAATAACAATAATAATATATGCATTGAAAAATTTTATTGTCTTATTGACAAATCCTACTAATATTATAAATCTAAAAGTTTGTGTGTAAGTGTGTAAGTATGTTTGTCCCCTCTTCACCTAGGATTACCTAGGATTAACACATAGGGACTTTTTAACTTGATAATAGCAGGTGAAGCACCGGGGCATGGCTAGTCGTTTATATTTTTTGGATCTAAACTATCTGATATACACATGAAAATCAGGTACATGACAAAGTTAAAGGAATAAGTGACCTATAATAATTGCCGTGTCTTTTCCCTGACCAGTATAATCTGGGAGTCTTCAAGTCTAGAGTGAATAGGTACACTACTACATCTTCGGCCGCATCATCACTTTCCATTAGGTGAAATAGCGGCCAAATGCTTACCTATCTAGCATTAAAAAAAAGGGTAAAATTCTAAATTGTGAAAAATTTCTAACAACTATTGTAATCCAATATGGCAATTTTAGTATAATTATAACAAAGAGTTAATTATAGGTCTCCACTCATAGATAATGAATAACTTAAAAAACATGTAGGATATAACTACTTTATTTAAACACTAAATTAAATAACGTAGCTTTTTTTTCAATAACCAGTGATGAATAATCACTGGGAACAAACAAAAATTAAGATGAACCGCACTCACTAACAATACAGTATAAGTATAATAGATAAATGAAATGAGATTATTAACGTTTATCTGAGCAAGTTAAACTGCAGGCCCATTAAATTTTTTTACCGACTTCAAAAAAAAAGGAGGAGCTTCTCAATTCAACAATATATGTTTTTTATGTTTCGTTTGAAGTTTTTTCTAGGTAATAAACCAATTTTGTTGATTCTTTTTTTATTTAGAGCTGGTGCTTTCCATTTGAATTTGATCAAGATCTAATCAGTATATTTATTAATTTAATCTGATCAAGGGTTCCGAAGATAAAGTGTTGAAGTCAGTTTTTTTAAGCTTTGCTTGCGTAAATTTATTAGATTTACGCAAGATTTATTAGATCTTATAGAGCACTATTAAAATAACAAGTTTTTGGCGTCTCCTGAGGCGCCTAAAGCGACATAGCGTGTAAATTGCATATTTAATCATGTTTAAATTAGTTTTTTCTTTAGCTTCTTAGTTAATAATATTTGTTTTTTATCTGCGGAGGCTTGTAAATGACTACTTGTCATATATATTAAGATTTATTTTGTATCAATAGCTGTAAGCCCCCCAAACATCATGAAATAAAATAAAAAATAAATAAATAAACATTTATTTTACATTTGACATAGGCACGCCTATGAAGTTCCTAAATTGTTGATAGGCAATCATAGACAAGATAAATAAAATACCTTGTGGACATCATGAACATAGACTCCAATATCGTAACTTCCAAAAATAAGTCTATCAAAGATATAAAAAAAATACAAACAAACTTATTTATATTTATGACAGTAAATATTTTTATGTCAGTACAAAATTAGAAAATTAACAAATCGTTTTATATGTACACTTCCATATTCCAGGCTGGTACACAACAATCACCCTCGCAGTTTATGGCAACCTCACTCAAGTTATTCCCGAAGCCCCCATCGGGGTGAACCCGCCCCCTGTAGTACCTCGCCCCTCGGTGGCACGAGAACCTCCGCCGATACAACAACCCGTCGTTCAAAATCAAGAATGGACACAAGAACCCGCCAACCCAATACCCGCATACACAGGCAACGTCGCCGTGGCCAATCCAGATGTATATGGACCAAATAACTACCCAGAAAACTATGACAACCCATACAGACCTGATTACTACGAACCTGATGCACCAAAAGATCCACGGACCTACCATCACATAGAAGAAACGGAATGGGATAAACAAGACATTAATTGTGAGAGAGAAGGTGACAGAGTTAGGCGCAGTTCACGGTCAATGGAGCTCGAGAGAGACAGAGAAAGGCGAGACGGTAGAAGTCGAAGACGGTCGACCGATAGACGAAGTCGGGAGTCATCTAGACTACGCGATAGAAGCAGAGATGAGAGGCTGGACCGTGTCCATTCTCGATCCAGGAGCCGCGACAGAGATTACGTTGTCAAAGGAGAGTACCGACCGGCCAGCCGCTCGCGATCTCGAAGTTTGGATAGATTGCGAACGTCTGCCGACCGCGACTGGGACAGAGGTTCTTACAAGAAAGACGATTACAGACGCCACAGGGACACATCGTACGACCGGTCTCGCGCCGGTTCTTACGATAAAGACTCCGCGTCTTACGGTCGCCGATCCCCCTACGACAAGCGTGCGCCGTCTTACGAACGGAAAGGTCCTTACGAAAAACGCGTGTCGCCGTATGAAAAACGTGGATCATCTTACGAACGGCGTGCGCCTTCATATGAAAAGCAAAGTCCATATGACAGAAAGCGACATTCCCCCTACAGTCGTATCAGAGGATCGAGCTACGGTAGTAGGTCGCCGAGTCGCGATGATCCTAGGAAAAGACCTAGGACTCCACCTGGCGAGAGCAGTCGCAGACCGCTATCTCCTAGAGAGGGAGAAGTTTCCAGCCCTATCAACTCAATTCGATCAGAAGAAGCCGTGGACTACGATAGGAGCGGCAAACAAATTCCTAGAGTTGACTTCTACCACCAGAGCTATCGACACAAAAGCTCCATTAGAAGTCCGTCGGAAGAGGGCGAGCGCCCACCGTACGTCGAGCCGCAGCATTCGAGTCTCGTCACTGTCCCAATTGTTGACACTCCTCCGGTGAAAGTCATTGAATCTCCTGTTCGCCAGGAAGAAGACAGGTCTATGGATGGTGAACAATTTGAACCAATCCTTTCCGATGAGGACATCTGTGATGACCTTGAAGGTTCTTCATACATGGAGGTTGACTACGAAGGTAACGAGTACTGCGGTGTGGATGATATCATTAAGTATTATAATCCCTTTAAAACAGAATGGAACAAATATGAATATGTCAATAAAATTCACTTTTTGAATACCAAGAAAGATGACTCTAAAGATGTTCTTACGGCATCTTTCGAAGAACTTTGTGATGCCAGTCCAGACTTGTTTAAATTGTCCGAAATGGCGAAAGCAGCTAAGAAAATGGAGAATAAATTCACAACGAACAATTTCGCCGAAATCGAAAACCCTTTGCGAGAAGACTGGGTCCATCAGTGTGAACAAGTATTCGTCTCGTTGACGAATATTTGCAAGAACAGCGATATTATACTTAGAATTTTGCCTACAGATAAAAGCAAAGAAGATACTGAAGAATTCTCAGAGATTTATGACTTGTTAATGACATTTTGCAAAATTGGACTGACGTTTGATTTCGCTTTGGCTCAGCAACAGCCGACATATAAAATCAGGCACATGAAATGTGGCATTCGCCTCGCCGAAGCACTTACCTCTCATCAACATAATGAGAAAGTTACGAAGATTCTACTGGATTCTGGAATTGACCTTCCCATATTGCTTTTGGAAATTTACTCCAAGGAATACATGGCGTTGAGCATTCGCCTCATGATCCTTAAAGCGTTAAATGCTTGTCTGTCTTCAAAGTTAGCAATAGATAATTTTATGAAAGAAACCGCTTTTCCCAAGTTTGATAAAAATGAGAGCGAAAGGAAAGCGAAAAATGGCTACCAAGCACTTATTTCTATCATGAAAACCAACCCACTGACAAGAATCAAGTTTTCGATTAATGCTCTTATCAAGAAACTGAATGTTTACGAGATGTTGGGTAAATTACGAGATATAGTGTTGAAAGTAAACAATTCCACTGAGAAAGCAGAACTTGCTGAAAGTGATACAAGCTTCATCGTCGACGCATTAGATGAAGTCCTCTACATGTTCCGATGTCAGTGCTTCCACATCTCACAACCAAAAAGATTTCTCCCTGTTTCGGCTCAGTTCGATATCAACAAAGAGTGCTCCAACGAAGCCCTTCTTGAATTTTTTAACATACACCAGATATTGGAAGTGTGTCTCTACCTTTTAACAAGCCCATCCACATATAACAACTTGGTGGTGATCAGTCCAATCCATGACTTGATATATGAGCTGGTGCATTCTGAAAATGGCCTGAACTTTTTGTATAAAAACATGGAGTTGAGCAAGTTGCTTTTCAAGACTCTCATCCAGCCGTACGGTCAACAAAATTCCGAAGAATTCATCTTCCCTCACGATTTGAGCAGCTACACCGATCTGCAAATTTTGGGATTAGAACTAGCGTATAGACTCCGGGCGCTATATTATTTGCAGTCCATCTGCGACTTGCAAGCAGGTAAAGCAGACGAAAACGAATTGATTGATAGACTGCAATCGCTATACTGCCTCAGCTTCGGAAGCATTGGAAAGACTGCCGTTCCAGATGTGATCGTGATGGGAGACCATCCGGACTGTCTAATGGAAGTCTTCGAAAGTGATTTAAAAGTGAAGGGTAAAAACGAGACCCCATCAAAACAAAAGTCGCCAGCTAAGGGATACGCTATAGAACTGATCGTGTCGGCGATTCGATATTCCGCTCACGTGCCCTTTCTCAAGAAATATGGTCAGAGACTCATCAATGTGTCGAAAGAACATGACAGATTTGAACCTAGCGTCTCGAGCGTGTTACAGGAAGTGATACCTTATCTAAAGCCTATAGAGAAACCGACGGTGCTCTCCGGTGAGGACATGACGGAGTTGATTGAGATTATAAAAGTGAGCTCAGAGCACGCCCCAGATTTGCCGGGAGAACTGACCACCTGTCTCAGAATCTTGAGGCATTTTTGCGTATCAGATTATGACAAAAATATTACTATCGCTAATGAAACGGCAACAGAGGAGTATGTGGAACTGAAGTACAAGTACAACGTGCTGCAGCTGTTCTCGCTCGACGGAGTGGTTCATTTAGCGGGGATATTGGAAAAGTTGGCGATACATTTCGATCAACCGAGCATGCATACGTCTTTCTTTGCATCAGTAAAAGGGTTGCAGCTTGCGCAAATGATGCTGCCTTGCTTAAGACTCGTAGACGAAATGCTCGCAAGAGTGGTGCGATGCCGAGGCCCACGGTTCCGAGATTTGACCGTCGCACCAGTTTTACTGAAAACGTATGGAATCGCTAAGGCTTTTCCCCTGGGTTCCGTGGGATACAGAACCGCCGCGAAAGCAGGCGAAGGAGCCGTTAGAGCTTTATTAGCTTATGCACAACCGATAGCCGACGACGCGAACGACGGGGATTCCATTCGACGCGGACCATGGACGTCTCTCTGCTCCGAAGTGATATCCTACACCATGACCGCTCCTTACACATTCGTCCCAGGATTACTAGTGTTTTCAGAGTTACTACCGCTTCCATTACCCATGCAAACGAAGACTACACCTACTGAAAGAGAATTGGCCGATGCTGCGAATGAAAGACGATTGTGGTCTGCGCATCTTCACGCTTTATCGAATGACCTGACAGACATGGTTCAAATAATTTGCATGTCCACGTACAGACCCGTAGTGCACATGTTGAGACGAGTTTGCGTTCAGATAGCAGACCTGGCGCCGAACACCGCGGCCACAGTGGCGAGGGCCGCCATCGGCGCTGTGACTAGAGAGTTGAAGGCGGGCGAGCCGGCGAATGCTAGCACTGCGCGAGTGTTAGGTTTCCTGGCGTGTCTGGTGTCACACGCTCCTGTCAAATGTGCAGTATTACACGCTATGAATAGCGGCGGAGCGCGCGCCAATGACGTCCAAAGCGCTCTATGTGGCGTGCTGACGCTAGCGAACGCGTCGAACGATCACGCGGCCGCGCAAGAATTCGTTGCACACGCTCTAGCCGCATTCTGCGACATAGAAATCACCCTAACGCCCTCAAATTCGGAACTTCTGATAGCTAATTCCTTACCGAACAGGGATGCCCTAGCGGCTTTCTTGGAAGCATCAGCCGATTGTTTGGAATCTACGACCAAAACTTGCGCCGTAGCTCAATCTATTTTGCGGGCTTATTTCGTGCTGACAGATCACGAGTACGGATTCCAGCAGTTCAGAAGATTCGTCTCGAAAAAGAGAGAAGCTTTGGGGAAGTTCTTCAAGTGGACATTGGAAAGTTCCGGGGATGACCGCGCGGAGTGCTTAAGTCTTTATATAGATCTGATCAGGATATTAAAAGGGGAAGAGGGGGAAGGTAGTGCGGCGGGGAGGAAGACCGTCCTGACGTCACACGAGATGGCGGATATGGTGGGGTACACCGCCGGAGATGCTGATCATCCCATCATGAAGCTAGAGAGCACTTTGAAGGTAAGTTGTGCCATTTTGGTGCACCGCTTATTAAGTTAATTACTAGATCGAGGAAGTCCCAG
Source organism: Lomographa bimaculata (assembly GCA_948107665.1). Lineage (NCBI taxonomy): Eukaryota > Metazoa > Arthropoda > Insecta > Lepidoptera > Geometridae > Lomographa > Lomographa bimaculata. The sequence continues at coordinate 18,346,516 of OX403598.1, read as the reverse complement.
TCGCCATACGCTAACATAGGCTTTTAGCTTTTGTACAGTAGATTACTTACTTGTCTAATTTTTTCTCTGTTCATTCATGAATTGAGTATTGTGCAACGTCAAGAATTGCCTACTGCTTTAGAGTCGGGGCGTTAGTTTGAATGGCCGGTATTCTAAGTTAAACCGGAGGCGCTAGCTTCATTTATTACTATAATAGAAGAATAATAATTATGGCAAAGGGACATACAAAGGGATAAACATCTTTGGGAAAAACTGGCGTAGGGAGAAAAAGTTGGCAGGCCGACTAACTAAAATTTTGCTAAAATCCTTCGCGCTCCCTCGGAGCTCCAAAGAGAAAGAATACACTGTCGACAGACTGCACTGTCTATCGGCCCGCCTGATGCAAAACGAACAAATCGTTAGATGTGGGCTTTAAGCAAAATGTGACATCGTCCTTTTGCTGAACAGGTCCAAACAATGTGTTTCAGGAGCGTAATTCCGAAGAAGACGCAGCCGCTGCCAGTTTCGTGGCGAGCCACCTCCGCGGCGGGTCCCCCTCGCGCGGCGCGGAGTCCCCCGAGCCGGCGTCGCTGGCGCCCCCTGCCCCCGCGGGGCTCCCCGCGCAGTTCCGGTCGCGCGCCGTGCACGCGCCGGGCGGCGCCGACGACCGCCTCACTACTAGCTACTGGCTGAACCTGCCCGTCGCTACCGAGGACGATGACGCTCATGATCATGATTTGGTGAGTGTCGAACACCTAATCGGCCTGAAAAGTCTCAGTCGTACTTAGCGGGGACGGTTGCCGTCTGTGTATCGGACGTAGCACTCACATACGCACGGCGCGCGAGGATTCGCGCAGCGTTTTCCGAAACAGTATTTGGATTGTAACGTTGTATATATATGGCGCCATATACTTATGCAAAAATGAATAAAATTCTTGACATTTTCAATTGCACAAGATATATCTGCAAAAAGAAAATTACCAAATGGCTTCTTAATTTGGATTACTCACAAACTGAGAACCTATTACGGATTGCTAAATAACATCACGCTTGGACCGAATGCTATCTTTTATTATGATATACCTTCTCCATTCAATCTCACAGATACACATATACACACACACGCACATTCACACACACAACACTACTTTTATAAAGTTAGACACAACACAATGAACAAAAATTTTCAGAAAATTTAAACCAAATTATATTATATATGTATATTATCAAGTCAACAATAGCACAAACGGGAGAAACTGGTCCTCATAACACAGGGAATCCTAGTATGAGGTCAGTGTTAACCAGACAGTAATTGCAGTTCAAGGAGCTTCATCTTTCCTATAATGAATAGATACTTTTCTACTGTATTACTGCATTAGGTGCATGTGCAACAATGATTTTACTTGTTCATACCTACTATATATCTGTAGATATACGTACCGATATTTTTGTGAATATTTGACGACCCAGTTGGCGCAGTGGACAGGTGTCTGCCCTCAGCGCCGTGGGTCCTGGGTTCGATTCCCGGCAGGAGCACAAATTTCTTCCCAAGGGATATTTGTGCTTCTGGTTCTGGGTGTAATGTGTGTGTGATGTGAATGTTTCCGGCACCCACGATACAAGTATTTGAACTTAGTGTGGGGCTGTGAGTGTGAATGTGTTTGTTCCCAGGTGTCGTGCGACCTGGTGGAGATAGCCAACTCGCACCTGTCGGTGTCGGGCGGCGGCGAGGCGCTGTGTGCCGCCGTGCGGCGCCTGGCGGGCTGCCTCGACGCGCGCCCCGAGCCAAGGGCCTCCGACGACAAGCGGCCCGCCGGTCAGTCACTCTAAAGAACACTTTTTAAGGACCTTTTTAAAATTATTTATTGTATGTTGACCCCATTGTATATTCTTAGTTACCGATTTGAAAAAGGAGGAGGTCCTCGATTCGACTGTATGTTTTTGATTTATTTTTTTATATGTGGTCATCGTAACTTCTTTCTGGTGAACCGGGTTCTATGTTTTTATGTATTTTAAAGTTGGTACTTCCCGTGTGGTCCCATTTTTTTGGTAGTTTTTGAGTTTACCTCAATAATGCGTATTTAATTCATTTAATCTTATCGAGGGATTAATTAGATAAAACTCACATTTCTTTATTTTAGAGTTTTGTACCCAAAGGCCTGTTATGTGCTGCTATAACAACAAATACTAAAAAACAGAATAAAATAAATATTTAAGGGGGCTCCCATACAACAAACGTGATGTTTTTTCGCGATTTTGCTGGATATTGGATGTTGTCAAATCCGATTGATATAGCAGAATCATTTAATAAATATTTGATAGACTTGACTAACTTATCTAACCCCGTGCAGAATACTTCTAAGTATAATTTGTGTAGCAGTATTTTTCTTAGGCCCTTCAGTTATGATGAAACATACAAACTTATTATATCCTTGAACAATACAAATGCTGAAGGATATGATGAAATCTCGACAAGCATTCTAAAGCAGTGTTCACAGATCATTCTTCCGGTACTTACTTACTTGATCAATTTGTCGTTTACTGAGGGTTGTTTCCCTGACTCTTTAAAATTATCTATTGTTAAACCTCTCTTTAAAAAGGGAGATAAGTCAAACTTAAATAACTACAGACCAATAACCTTGATCCCTATCTTGTCTAAAATATTTGAATCAGCCATGCACAGCCGTTTATTAAGTTTTCTTAACAAACACGAAATTTTAAGACCTCCGGTCTTAAAATTTCATATATATGCAATACGGGTTTCAGAAAGGAAAATCAACGACTTTAGCTTGTTTTGACCTAGTAAGTAAAATTTCTAAAAGTCTAAATGGTGGTGATCTTGTGACTGTTGTGTTTTTTGATATGTCTAAAGCATTTGATTTTGTATCACATAAACTACTGTTGGATAAAATGGAACGATATGGCATTCGTGGACCTGCACTATCATGGCTACAAAGTTACCTAGAAAATAGAAAACAATCGGTTGAAGTGACGAATATTAATGAAACGAAAGAACTACAAAACTTCAGGTCTAAATTTAGAAATAACAATTTTGGTGTGCCACAAGGTAGTGTTCTGGGACCTTTACTATTTTTATTATATTATAATGACCTTCCGGAAGTTACTGACAATTCGTGTATTTTATTCGCTGACGACATATCTTTAATTGTGACATGTAAAAATAAAACTGACATTAATAAATATAATCATGACATAAATAATTCTATAAAATCAATAATCAAATGGCTTATGGATAATAACCTTCAGGTTAATCTTGGCAAAACAAATTATATGCAATTCAGCACCTATGGTAAAAGACATTTAAAACTCGATATTTGCCACGGGAATAATCAATTATCTGAGGTTGAGGTATCTACATTCCTAGGTATTACTATGGACAAACATTTAAATTGGAAAGCACATGTTGAAAAAGTTTGTCATAAATTAAATAAATTTGTTTATGTGCTTTACAAGTTGCGTGGAACTTCTTCTCGGGAGACCGTATCAACGGCATATCATGGTTATATATCGTCTGTTGTAAGCTACGGCATACTAATCTGGGGTAACTCAACTGAGGTCCAAACAGCTCTTCTAGCACAAAAAAATTGTGTCAGAGCAATCGCTGGAATACCACCGTGGGAGTCATGCAAACCTCTCTTTAAAGAATTTCGCATATTACCACTGCCATGTATGTACATTCTGGAAGCAGCGAAGTTCATTAGATCACACCCAGATTTATTTAAAACAGCAAAGGAAATCTACCCAAGGAACACTAGGAATCAGGATAGAATTGTTTTGTCAAAGGTTCCTAAAACATCTATGTATTTAAACAATTGTTATGCGATGTGTGGTCGCGTTTACAACGCCCTTCCTAATGATGTTAAAGCAATGCCTACCTACACATTAATAAGGAAACTAAAAACATTATTATTAGAAAAGTGTTACTATTCGATAACGGAATTATTTAAATCTAAATAACATTAATTTAACTGCTTGACATTGTAAAAACTATTATATGGCATTGAATCTATAATATTTAATATAAATTGACATAGAATTAATTGTGACATTGTTTAATGGAATTTAATTTTGTAATTAATTTGATATTGTATAATTGAATAGAATTGAAATGTTTAAAATTTGCACGCCGTGACACGGCAAAATATATCTGGGACTGTACTAATCATTTCCACCTTACTAACCTACATTTTAAGCAAATAAATGATTATGATTATGATTGATAACGACAACAGGTACACGCTCGAAATATTCACAGAATCTTTAGTTATATATTCCCTTTAAAAATAAATAATTAAATTATAATAAAACAAATATTCAAGGGGGACTCCCATACAACAGACATGTTTTTTAACGGGACGGTACCCTTCGTGCGCGAGTCTACTCGGACATGGTCGGTTTTTTTTTTTAATGGTACATGTATTATCTAAGTTATTTTTAATATTATTTTTCTTTGTTATTTTATTTTCGAATAAAGAGTTAATCAAATCAAAATCGTTTATTCACATGGGCTCCAAAGAGGCACTCATGAAAGTAAATGATTGTTGTTGCAGTGGCGCTGTCCCGCGTGCGCGGCGAGGGCGTGGTGGACGCGTTCCGCAGCCGCCCGCCCAACACGTCGCGGCCGCCGTCGCTGCACGTCGACGACTTCACGGCGCTGCACCACGTCTACACGCACACGCACGCGCCGTCAGTACTGCTATACTATACTATACTATACTATACTATACTATACCAACACGTCGCGGCCGCCGTCGCTGCACGTCGACGACTTCACGGCGCTGCACCACGTCTACACGCACACGCACGCGCCGTCAGTACTGCTATTGTACTATACTATACTATACTATACTATACTATACTATACTATACTATACCAACACGTCGCGGCCGCCGTCGCTGCACGTCGACGACTTCACGGCGCTGCACCACGTCTACACGCACACGCACGCGCCGTCAGTACTGCTATTGTACTATACTATACTATACTATACTATACTATACTATACTATACTATACCAACACGTCGCGGCCGCCGTCGCTGCACGTCGACGACTTCACGGCGCTGCACCACGTCTACACGCACACGCACGCGCCGTCAGTACTGCTATTGTACTATACTATACTATACTATACTATACTATACTATACTATACTATACCAACACGTCGCGGCCGCCGTCGCTGCACGTCGACGACTTCACGGCGCTGCACCACGTCTACACGCACACGCACGCGCCGTCAGTACTGCTATACTATACTATACTATACTATACTATACCAACACGTCGCGGCCGCCGTCGCTGCACGTCGACGACTTCACGGCGCTGCACCACGTCTACACGCACACGCACGCGCCGTCAGTACTGCTATTGTACTATACTATACTATACTATACTATACTATACTATACTATACTATACCAACACGTCGCGGCCGCCGTCGCTGCACGTCGACGACTTCACGGCGCTGCACCACGTCTACACGCACACGCACGCGCCGTCAGTACTGCTATACTATACTATACTATACTATACTATACCAACACGTCGCGGCCGCCGTCGCTGCACGTCGACGACTTCACGGCGCTGCACCACGTCTACACGCACACGCACGCGCCGTCAGTACTGCTATTGTACTATACTATACTATACTATACTATACTATACTATACTATACTATACCAACACGTCGCGGCCGCCGTCGCTGCACGTCGACGACTTCACGGCGCTGCACCACGTCTACACGCACACGCACGCGCCGTCAGTACTGCTATTGTACTATACTATACTATACTATACTATACTATACTATACTATACTATACCAACACGTCGCGGCCGCCGTCGCTGCACGTCGACGACTTCACGGCGCTGCACCACGTCTACACGCACACGCACGCGCCGTCAGTACTGCTATTGTACTATACTATACTATACTATACTATACTATACTATACTATACTATACCAACACGTCGCGGCCGCCGTCGCTGCACGTCGACGACTTCACGGCGCTGCACCACGTCTACACGCACACGCACGCGCCGTCAGTACTGCTATTGTACTATACTATACCTCTCATCTGCCATCTGGCCTCATTTAGCCTGTAACGTGGTAACGTCTTGTAAATCGATGAACACCGGCTGCACGATAGTGTCACGTTCCGCCTGAGCCTGAGCGTGCAAGCGAGAGCGCGGAACGAACGATAGAGAGGCACGATCGACCTTAATGTTGTCTCATGACGTTATCACGTAAAATTATCGTCCGTAAATCGACTATTAATTATAATATTTTTTTTACAGACTTTTATTTTACTTTCGATGTGTGTTTGTCCGGGTGGAATCTTGCTACTCAATTTTATATTGATATCTTCGACCGCTAAATTTGAAATTTTGTATTCACGTTTAGTTTGGATGACGATGCCCGGTTAGCTGTGTGACGTCATTCTAAATCCAACACGGCGGAACACCCAAAATGGCGGTTAATTTATTTTTAATGCACTCCTACGATATGAGAATCAAATTTTTAACAACTTATTTATTCTGTATGACGAAAGTTTGACCCGTATCTCACGCACGCTTTCCTAGAAAATACCTATTCACTCGCGACTTGAAGACTCTCATATTGTATCTAGCAGGAAACATCAACTCGGACGAGGAGTTCCATTCCTTTGCGGTTGAATGATGAAACAATGAGTTCCACTCCTTCACTGTACGAATGATGAACGTAGAAGTGAAACGCTTCGAGCGAACTGAAGGTAGGTCGACCATAAATTGATGACGTTTGATAATTTGTCTTGTTGCTAGATGGTAAATGTTGCCTGTATTTGGCTAATGAGTAATTTTATTTTACTTAGATTGCTAGAGTCATCAAACAAACAAACAAAGGTTATTGTTTCTATTAGGTAAGACACTTTGTTTATGTGTGTCGAGCAGCTGGGGGGGTTTCGACATTCACATGACACGGTTCGTGTTGCGTGGGAATATGTTCTTGACTTAGGTGAACAAAGCGATGCGTATATACGTACGTTGTTTGTTTCAGTCGCGGCATGCGGCGCGGCATGGGCGGCGGCGAACGCGGACGGTTCCCATCGCAACCACACAACCACTACCGACACATGTGAGTACATACACACAACCACTACCGACACATGTCAGTACATACACACAACCACTACCGACACATGTGAGTACATACACACAACCACTACCGACACATGTGAGTACATACACACAACCACTACCGACACATGTGAGTACATACACACAACCACTACCGACACATGTGAGTACATACACACAACCACTACCGACACATGTCAGTACATACACACAACCACTACCGACACATGTGAGTACATACACACAACCACTACCGACACATGTGAGTACATACACACAACCACTACCGACACATGTCAGTACATACACACAACCACTACCGACACATGTGAGTACATACACACAACCACTACCGACACATGTGAGTACATACACACAACCACTACCGACACATGCGAGTACATACACACAACCACTACCTACACATGTGTGTACATACACACGGCCACTACCGACACATGTGAGTACATACACACAACCACTACCGACATATGTGAATACATACACACAACCACTACCGACACATGTGAGGACTGGACAGTATGGTAAGCGACGATTCGGTCGACGATGGAACTCGCTTACCCAGAAGATATCCATTCACTTGCGACTTGAAGACTCACATATTGTACTTATCAGTTAACCAACTATGCTTTTTTATTGACGATAGGCAAGCATTCGACCGCAATCGCACCTGATGGAAAACGAACGGTGCGGTCGAAGGTGGGACATACTTGCCTTGAAGATATCTGTTCACTATTGACTTGGCCAAAATCATACTCGTCGGGCAACAAAAATGAAGGCAGGTTGTTCCATTCCTTTGCTTTAATAAGGCATGCCTTTCAGTTAGAAAGAAAGACATGTTTTGTCAATTTATTTGACTGATGTTCCTCCCACGTAGTTGATAAAGGAAATGAATGCATCTCTCTTGGGAATCAGCCTGCTGTCCCAGCAGTGGGAAATGAGAATGCACGACTCTTTACCAGGGCTAAAAGTAATGTTGTTTGTATAATTGCAGGCGCGGCCGGGGAGCGTGGGAGATGGGATCGCATTTTGGACATTTCGCGCCGTCCTCTCAGTACATGATGGGTGAGATAACTTTGTGTACCTGTTTTATTATCCTCAACGTATTTATTTCAACTCTCGGCTCTATCCCGGTCTTTGATAGACATTAGCGGAGCCGTAGCCAATGCTAAGAGAACCTTAAGTATATTGCTTTATTTTGATTTGTCACGTGTCTGCATATCAAGCAACGGGTATCGGGTTCGATTCCCAGTGCGAACACAAATTTCCTCCCTAAGAAACAGTTGAGTTTCTGGTTCCGATTGTGTGTGTGATATCAATGTTGCCGGGACCCAAGACACAGTCTTCAAACTTAGTGTGGGGCCGTGAGTGTGAAAGCAATGGAGATCCAAGATTCATTCAGAAGTCTTGCACTGGTGAAAAAAGTTTATATTTCAAAATTAAAAATAACGTAATATACAGAAAGGTTCCCTTAGCATCTGCTACGGTTTTTTTTTTTTATTCATGATAGGCAAACTTTTGACCACTATCTCACCTGATGGTAAGCGACGATGTGGTCGACGATGGAGCGAGCTTGCCTAGAAGATACGGTTCCGCTAATGCCGCGCACCCAAGCCAACGGGCAGTTCATTATATTTATTTATAAAACATTTTTTTCAATTAATTTACTATTTTCAGGAGGAATGGGTTGGGGCGGAGGACGCATGCGCGGCCCTCGGCATCGCTCCTTCATGCGGTAGTGTATAGTATAACTCGTGTAGGATTAACGTCTTTACAACTAATTAGAAAACAAGTAAATAGTAAATTAAATATGTATAACTGTAAAAATGGTTTTATTTAAATCTTTTCAAAAGAGGAAATAGCAATGACAGAAAATGTCTACAAAAAAAGGCTGGCATATCATCCAAATCAGCTGGTGTCAGATCTGCTGAAACCGAGCACAAGCAGGCGCCTCAAAAGGCAACACATTCCCCAAGTTAAACAATAATAACTCGCTTTAAGTGCCTTGCTTACTGGAGCCTGGCACTCAACACGCTAATAATGAATACACCACATTTGCTTATAGCTTGATAGAAGATAAAAATACAAAAAAAAAAAATTAAAATCTTTTCTAAATTCCATAGCCACCACTCCAAACCAGCTCTATGCTCGAACTAGCCTTTTTACCGACTTCCCAAAAAAGGAGGAGGTACTCAAGTCGATGTGTCCTCATAATTTCTCTCCACGTGAGCCGATTTCGAAAATTTTTTTTTAGTTTGAAAGATGTTGCTTTATAATTGGTTTTTATAATTGGTCCCATTCAAATTTGATCAAGATCTGATCAGTAGTTCTTGAAATATCGCCAATAATGCCTATTTTGTGACGAATAATGCGTACTTTGACGATATTCTCGTTTACCCGACTCCAAAAGTTACCTCACAACTTCTTTCGTTGTGAGCCGATTTTGATGATTCTTTTTTTATTTGAAAGCTGGTGCTTTTTATGTAGTCCCATTGAAATTTTATCAATGTCTGATCTCTAGTTTTTGAGTTATAGTCAATAATGCGTGTTTTTACATTAAATCTGATCCAGGTTCCGATAATAAAGCGGTGAAGTCGGTTTTTTAAAGCTTTGCTTGCGTTTAATTATTGGTTAGAAAAATGCAACCTCGATCATCTATCCAATACTTGGATATCTGCCCCGGTGAGAAGTACTATCTGACCTCAGATGTAACATCACAGTTATTATTTGAATGCGTTCAGACGGCCTGCCAAGCCTGCAACTAATCCATACGCTGTATATTGCAGTGCCACGTGTGTATCGCTTATTTAAATCTACGGCTAGCACTGCAATGTTGTAGGTAAAAGTGAGACTTAACATCAAACGGGCCTTGAGCCTTGAAATAGTCGAGACCTTCTCGCAATGCAAGTACAGTACAGGTTAAGGGGAAAAACAAAACAATCATAGCAAATTTAGAAACAAATCAACTTTATTTATCAAGATGAAAAAGATCAAATCATATATTATAATGATAACATATAAGCTTACGAAACAGATATGTAAACCGCGGGAGCATCACACTCTCACTAACATAACCCTTGCTTATATACCTTACTGCAAACGAACCGACGGCGACGGCGACGTCTCTATACATACGTATTATATATTACATATACATAAACGAAAACAAATCTATCATTTCACAAATCGCATTTCAACTAAATATTAAAGATGTAAAATTTACAATTAATATTATATTATTTATTATTAACTCCACCGAGAATTTCCCATTAGCGTTTCCTATAATTGTCTTTGTTTTTTTTTTCTTATTTTCGTTTAATTCATTAAATGATAAAACATCTCACTAGCATAGGTTTATTTACAAGGCCCTCGGGGGGCCGCAGTCTGTTCCTTGTATAAAAGTATCACTCGCACATGGCACGTGGCGGCAGACGGGCCCGGACCCGCCTAGTCCCCGGGGTGCTCCGGGCACGATCTGTTCACTTCGAACCATTGGTCTATACACCTGGAACAAAATATTATCATTTAGCATACAAGAAATATATACAATGACAGGTTGGCTAGTGTTTAAAGTTATCTCAGTGATGTGGTCGAGGCTGGTGCGCACGGTAGGCTTAGATTGAGAACGCTCTCAAGGATAGTAATTAAATAGACGAAGAGATTTATCTCAGGGTGACGATCCCAATGGTTTGCCGCGGCTATGTACTATTTAAGTTCAAAATCTAGCACTCAACTGTCATAGGCAAGCGTGAAGTTTTTTTTTTTTTTTTATTTGTGACAGGCTAGTGTTTGACCACTATCAAACCTGATGGTAAGTGACGATGTGATCGAAGCTGGTAAACACACAAGACCTGGAATACGCAGGCTCTCATTTTACCATCAGGCGAGCTACTTACTCGTGCAGTCTTTCGATTACATAAAAGAAGCTTCCTGAATCACAGAATAGCAGAAGTACAGAAGCATCTCTCCACAGAAACATTTAAATAAATTACGACTCATGTGTCGACGCAATAAAGTGCAATTGCTCTCACGGCGCTGTTTGCCATGTAACATCTTTGACTGCATGACTCCGTTTTTTCGTCGCCAATACAACAAAAGCGCCACCTCGTGAAGAGTATCGTCATTACTCCTTCGCAACAGGTGGCTTGACCCATTTCATCAGCACTTTACAGGAATATTAAAACTTATTGAAGTATCTTTATTGTCTGTTTCAGATATATTAAGACCTATATAACGTTTTATTTGTTTGTTAACATTAAGTGAATCGCCCTTGTGTATATTAAGCTTAGAACTGCCCGCTGGCGTAGTTGGGTGCGCGTTTGCTCTCTATACAGCGGGTTCAATTTCGGGTGGGTACAAGTTTTCCTCCCAAGAAAAAAATGTGTTTCTGGCTCTGGTTGTAATTGTGTGTGTGATGTGAATGTTTTCTGCGCCCACGACACAACTCATTAAACTTAGTGTGGGGCTGTAAGTGTGACATCATTAAAATACCGAATACAAGAACTAAGTGTTTTCACTTTACTAGAGACAGTAAAAAAATTGTGTCCACATTCTTAGTATACTACTCTACTTAGCAGTTTAGGTCAAAATTAAATTTCTAAGGCTAGATCGTAATTCCAATGATGTAATAACTACATCATGTATGACATTGTTAAAAAAACAAATTATATGTAGGGGAAATATCCCTAACAGTGTTATTAGTTTGGTATTTGGTTAAGTCTACATCTTACTTTCATATTTAAGGCATACGGAACCAAAACTAGGGCATGATCATTTTAAACGTAAAAGCAAAAGCTATCTGAGACGTTTAAGAAAGCTTTTGAGCTTGATTATCTTAAATTGAATATAGCCGTGTTTGAATCGTAAATTAAGGCACATAATTACCTAATAGTCCTTACCTATGTTAGGTTTGCCTATACCTGCCTGCCTATAACTAAGAACCCTAACACTTAGCCTAATAAAGATCCTATCTATTAATATTTTTATTTACAATAAAATTGTTTCACCGACGCCATTATAAAATATGAATCAATAAAGACTCTAGATCTAGCGACAAGGACATCCCCGCTCTCTTTTTCTACCACAAAGTTCGATATTACCAACACTCCAGTTGCCATAGCACCGGCCTGCCAGTACTAGGTCATCGTTGCAGCTCATGAATATCGCGCCCTAGATCTAGGCTGAAGCTAGTACTCGAACTATCGAGGGTCTGTGCCCTTTGGTGGAGAACTACTCACGAAGTGGAGGCCTTTGTCGATACGATAAGGGATAGTCTCGGAGTGTGTGGATACTGTTACGTTGGTATTGTTCGTGCTGAAAGCAAACTTGATGGTTTTGCAAACTATGCGGGATTTATTTTATAGAGCATAGACCTGTATATCACTGACTATATAAAAAACTATGTGAGATGTCCTGTGCTTTGGTAATTAAATGTATACAATGTGAGTGATCTATGCCTCGCGGTGCTGCTCGTCTACACTTTTTACATACTAAATTTCATAAATCATGATTGTAGACTTTGTATTATTTTTAAAGCTTGTATTTTTTCGTGCGTGTACAGTACAGTTAGTGAACATGCGTGAGTGAAGACAAATCACTCAAAATTGAAATATTCGATATTTGTTTTCGCCGAAACTTATTGTAAAGTTTCCACCACTTTACTAGGGTCCGACTTGACTATGACTGGAACATGACTCAATTAGTTGGCTTAAACTGTAATCAGGATCTGTTTTACAATGTTTGGCTAAATGAAGTAGTCGTTCGAAGCCAAAACCAAAAAAAAAAACAACGGGTTGCACTCCGGGAGTGCCGGCAGAATACCAAAGTTCTTATGTTTTTCTTTAACCTTGCTTCTTCCTTGCTTCTTTCCAAGAATCATATTTCTAGGTCTACGAGATAGCTATTGTTGCCGCATAAATGATCTTATTTACTATTACGTCGACATATAAACTAGATTTCTTTACAGCGTCATGGCATTACAGACTATACAGTCATACTATACAAACAGTTTTGAATATTCATTTAAATTTTGATACCTCCACGTAATACAGAGAAAAATAGTCTTGACAGACAGACCCAAAAAAAGCCTAACAATGAATAATGTAAGTAAGTTCTCACCCCTTATGGTAGATGCAGAGGCACGGCAGGCGCGCGATGGTGTCTCCGGCGGACAGCTCCTCGAGGCAGATCACGCACTCGCCCTTCGAGTCGCTTAGCACGTCCTCTGGAAAATGCAACCACGGAACCGTTACTCATGATGATCAGTAATATCCAATAAAAGCGATGTTTTTAGTTCATAGGTGGACAGAGGGTTGTGGGTGGTATGATACCTAGCTGTCCAAGCACCTCTGGCCATTCTAACGTGGGACCAGTGGCTCACGCACACGACTGGTCATAAAAACTCCATCCAAATCTTATTCACAACATGGATACGAGTAAGTGAAGAATACATTTTTCGATTATATTCCTATTCAAAGAATAGTGAATTACTGTATTTCGGATTGAAGGTCAATGTTTCGAGTGAAATTACATTGCTTAAAGAGATTTAACATCTAACATTTTGACCCTAGTGGTAAAAGGGAAAGAATGATGATGGTAATCAAGGTCGGCAGCCGATCGCGTTGCAAAAATAGCATCGTGACAAAATCCATGTAGGTAAAAGATTCGCAATGCTCGCCTGACTAGCTTCCTTGATCAAGTCGAAATAACTGACACAACGGTGTTCTGGTGAAAATATTTTAAAGGCAGTTCTCCAGCATGATTACTACCGAATACATCATCATTACCCACTGTTGATATGTATAGCTATATGAAATTTGAATGAGGAATATGTCAAATGTTGGCACTTATACATTTTTTGTTTTTGCAGCTTTTAAGGAAGGCGGAACTAAAGTAGTAAATGTGTAGAAAGGAAAACTATCGCCTGTAGTATTCGTCGCTTCAGGTGGGGCTTGGATAGCTCAGCGATTAGAGCAATATACCATGGCACCCTATGGCCGCGGGTATAAAACCGAACACTAGTGATATTTTTACTTTTTAAAAATTTACTATATTAGTTGGCACTTTTTCATGCTTGACCACTTTCCCACCTGATGGAAAGTAATGATGCGGCCAAAGATGTAACATGCTTGCCTAGTTGATACCTTTTCACATATTCTTTGTTCGTTGTGTGTGGATTGAAAAGATTTCTCCACGAAATATAATTATAAGCATTAGGAATACTTTGTTCAACACATACCATGTCACGTGTCTTTAACATAAGTATAAGACTAAGCAAAACTAGTCAATGACAGTTTTAATGCATTTTCATTACTTAGGTTATTCATAGATGTTGAATCTGTAATTATTTCGCAATGGAGTGGAATGAATTCAGTAAAGCCAGAGCAAAGATCACTAAGCTAAGAATGATGGACGGTTGGATCGCTGATGATAGCTATTGTGTAATGTTATAGAAACATATTTTGTCTCACAGTAGATCAGTGTTTGAACCACACAATGTCCGCTGATAGGCGTTATCATAACTAGTTTTGTTATCGTTTAATGAAGAAGAAAAGAGAGGTGATCCTCCGTCCTTTTTTCGCAAAGCAAGTGCACTGTTCTGTAGTCTTAGTACATACCTACGACTTATTAAGGTTTGTTGTATTACGGTGCACGTAAGTCTTGACGTCATAATATACTGAAGTTCGGCATGAAATTAAAATGCTTATAATCTACTTCCTTATATAGGAACAGATTCATATTTCATTACCTTTTTATGAAGCAATAAAAATATATATCGGCAAATTATTCTATTGTTATGTTAATTTTGTGATGGTCCATGGTACATACCGTTATATGAGAGCCTCGGCCTGGTGAGGCACATGACGAGGTGGCATTCGATGTCATCGGGCAGCACAAACTTGCTGCACACTGGACATTTTATACCTGGAAACAAAGAAAAAATCATATTAGACACAGATCACCACACTTAGTTTAAAGATTTGTATAAACCCTAGAATGAAAGAGTTATTGATTACGCAGATCTGTGAAACACAGGCGGATCTTAATTAATTATATTATTACTAGCTGCGCCCCGCGGTTTCACCCGCGTTGATAATGATGAAAAGTGATGATGATGATGATGATGAAAAATAGATGTTGGCCGATTCTCATAGATACCGGATAAGCACAAAAAATTTCATCAAAATCGGTCAAGCCGTTTCGGAGGAGTATGGCAACGAAAACTGTGACACGAGAATTTTATATATTAGATTAAATCTCGCTTGACACCATGCACGTTTACCTACCAAACGTATACCAAATAGAAGGAAATAAATAATACACAATATTACTTCTTCTGTAAATCTCGAGTGAACAGGTATGTTCTAGGCAAGCAAGCTCCATCTTCGACACTTTCCACTGTCACTTTCCATCAGATGAGATAGTGGTCAAATAATCTTTTAAGAATTTTTGGAAGAGAAATCCTCTCCCAGAAAGACTCCCCGAGACAGGGAATCCTAGTGGGGATCTATTGCTCAATTTCATACAAAATAAATGCTTGTCCATCTTGAATAAATAAGTATAACCTGTTAAACATCAAGCTTATACATCCGTATACTTCTAAAGACCAAGAATAATACCAAAATCAATTTTCAACAAATGTTGTACATAGTATAATATAAATGTGCTCGTAAGTTAGCGACAGGCGACATGGCAAACAGACCGAGACGACATCGGCAGAGGCGTCAGGCAAACATGTCGCCGGAGGGTTACGCTATCCTTACACTACACACACGGCGTTAGTCAATATACGTTCTGTTACCGACGATACCGAATATTTATGCTACGAATACATATTGATATGCAGGGGAATTTGTAAAGTACCGGAAACCTCTTGGCACATCATTCCGACCATTGACTAAAGATCAACGTCTTTCGTGGTACGGCTATTGTCAATTCTGTCTTTGTGCATATTACGAGGCGCAGCGCGGAGTTCCGTTCTTTGTGGAACATTGTAGTTTAAACAACTTACCTATCATAAAAAAAATAGATTGTACAGAATATATATAACTATAAATATACAACTGTAATATAGCTATCTGGTATTATACAAATAACCTTAACTCTTGTGGAGTAAAGCCTTCTTAGTTTTCAAAGTAATTGGCTGCTTTTGGTAATATTAACGTATTTCTTTTTAACTAGACCACAATTGAAATAAACCAACGTGAATATTAAAAGGCTAAATAAATATGCAATTGTTATTCAGGAGAGAGTCAATAGTCACTTTATTCATGAATTAGTAAAGAGTTCGGCTTCCGAATAAGCTTTCATTTTCCAAAATGAAATTTTCTTCTTCACCGAAAGCTTGAATTCGTAAGAAATGTCGCCGACATCAAACATGCATAGCAGTAGGTATGGAAGCCTACGCACCAACGAACGAGTCGAGGTACGTTCTATTTCATCTTATTATTTTGACTGAAAAGAAAATCTCTGATAGTCTAAAGACAGTAAGAAAAGTATTATTGGACAAATTCTTAGTATCTCTTCTTGAAGTTTAGGTCAAATTAAAATTACTTATTAGTCTTACTTAGATCGCAATTTCAATGGTGTACCTAAATTGGTACGTCATTAAAAAAAACGACTGAGCTATCACCGCTCCAATCTATTTCATGTATCATCCGTACTATGGTAATACGAAGGTGTGGAACTCGTTGTCCGCGACCTTAACAGTATAATCTGGGAGTATCCTGGGAGTTTAGAGTGAATAGGGTATCTATCTCGGCAAGGATGTTACTTCTACGACATGCATAGTCACTTTTCATCAGGTGAGGTGGTGGTCAAATGCTTGTCTATCTATCATAAGGAGATATGCAGATATCTAAGAGAACGCCTTGAAACAGAATGTCACGCAAAAGATGCTTGTTTTCTACCTTTTTGTAATAAATCAATAGGTTGTTTCGGCATCTCATCGAGCACCAGGTCACGTAATACATCTCGGAGCGACGACTGCCGGCTCTTTGTTAGTGTTACCAGGTAGCTCATTATCTCACCTGCTCGTTTGTTTTACACGCGTGTGTAATCGGTAACCGATTAATATTTATAAGGCAACCGTTAGTCTTTCGATATGGTTGCAGGCAGCTTGAGCATCGCCGGATACCTCAAATGTTGCTTCTGAATGAATTATATTTAATCAGACCCTTCGCAGTCTAGTCACGCGTCAACAATTTGTTGCAGACAAAAGATAACAGGCAAATGTCGCGATTTATCTGCATAATAAAGTTTTGATCTTCCTTTTTTGTTTGTTTTTAACTGCACAAGGCATTACGTTGACTGCAAATTGCATTAATCTCGTGTCACCTTCTCTGTTAGGTCTAAGTTAAATTGTTGAAGGTTTATGGTGCACTTATAAAGCGAGCGAATGTGTGCTGGAATTCAGCTGGCGTCTCAGGGTTGTGAACGGAATTTAATGATACGAATGCTACTAAATGTAGCATTAAAGTAGGTCACATTGCAGTTCTGAGTAGCTACTCGTAGTCCATTCAACTATTACTTTTTTTATTTGGTTCTTTTATTACGTTTAGAAATTCTGTTTACTCATCATAACATCAAGTACAAGTTTACACTAGAAATCAATTTGATCTTCATATATATATATTTTACAGTTCCGTGGTACAGGAACGATTTAAGTCAACTAGCCTGGCTGCAACATCTTCGGCTGCATCATCGCTTTTCATCAGGTGAGATTGTAGTCAAATGCGTGCCTATTGAGCATAAAAAAGCTCCTCCACGAGCGATGCGTCAACTCGATGGTGAATCATACCAACCACCAACACATACTTCTTTTATTGGAATGAAATAGAAGAGCGCAATACGACAGTCGTTTTTCTGGAGACTTGTATGTCCCCGTTATTTAAATTTTGATGTGGTTTGTTTCTTTTTATTCAGTTATATATTTTTTGATTTTATACATTTTAAATTTGATAGTATTGTTTAGATGTAAAATATGTGTGGATGCATAGCTCCTGTAATGGCTACCCGTAAGTATAATAATAAACTTTATATATTTTGCCGTAATTGTATATTTCTTGTATAATAACAGGGGATAGCCATCAGAACAGGATATAATAGAGCTACAAAACATAATCGCCCCTTATCCCAACCATTTGCACATATTCGACGGTCACGATACTCATGATCTACTAAAAGTCCGTCGTATAGGTATCCTCCAAGCATAACAATAGTCAATAACCTTCGAAATAATGGGAGGCAGGCACCCGACCAGCGCCACAATACGCATTCTTTAACATATTAGGAGCTGCCGGATAGTGTTACGAATTAAAACGAGCGATATGCCCGGACAGACGAATGTATGATCACATGACACATACTTCGTAGAACTGTTTAGTTAGAGGAACTTTTGTTTGGGTACAGGAAGTGGACTATTTATAATTTATGGGCACAACGAGTGTTATGCCCATACATTAATACTAACTCAGCCTGTCTGCAATAGGCAAATGACCTGCTGATAATATCGTGTATAACAAATGAATAGAGGGAAAAATAAGAGATTTCGTAAACAGCGGCTGCACTCCCTTTCGTTAAAAGTGCATCTCACACCAGACCCCGGTAGGTAATAGACCTATCTTTGTTGCAAACGGTTTTAATACTAAATTCCTCCGAAACTCCTAAGAAATAAGGTTCATTTTTAGTTAAATTCAAATAGAACCGCGTGCTACACAGATACGTAATATACATATATCAGCTACGTAATATCAGTATATATGGGGGTCAGTTCACTGCCATCTTGAAACTGAAAAACCGGCTCTATTTTCCTCACGGAGACGCAGATAGGTTGTTCTTCTGACGTGCGTACCTCTCCTACCCAGGGTTCACCCTGGAGCACAATTTCAAACCGCGAGCAGGAGTATGCTCCATCGTCACTTAACATCAGGTGAGATAGTGGTCATAGGTTTACCTATGACAGTTAAAAAAAAACGTCTAATGAAACGCCATAATGATGATGATTTTGAGCAAATATAAAAAAAATCTGTTAATGTCTTATGTCACAAAACAAATGTGTTGAAAAATGTAAGTTTCTTAGCGAGACCCCTTTAAGGAAATTGAAATTTCCAATGTGATATTCAAAGCATGGTAGAGGAAACGAGTTTCCTGGAGGCTTGGCTGTGTGGCAACCTTCCTTCCTGTAGCTGAAGACAAAATCAAGATGTTATAGCTAAGAATAAGTAGCTAGATATCAGTTATTTATTAAAAGAATAATATACATTTTCAAGAAAAGCTGTCCGGATTGTAGTCAATGCCTTAATCCTATTCCATTATACTTGTACGTTGTTTTATGAGCCCATGCACATGTCAGATAACAGATATAACTATTTGAGCATATAAATAATATATACGAGTTAAAAAGACTATTAAACGACTTCAATCACTAATATCTCCGAAACTCTTCATCAGATCTTGATCACCTGGGAAGTACTAATACCCTTTTAAAAATAAAGAATTTCTCGAATAGGTCCAGGCGTAACCAGGAAAATACATAAAAAAAAGATATCGACGATTTGAGAACCTCCTTCCTACTTTTTTTGAAGTCGGTTAAAAAGACATACAAACCCAGCAGCAAATCATGAATTCTAAAGTAGGATCTAGTCCTGTTCAAATTAGGCTTTCAGTAACATTTGCCGGGCGGAATCAAATACTTCCAGCAGGCCGAGCGCGATAATTGACTCGTAACCACCCTCACCCCTCGGGCCGCGGGGTTGAGATGTAAAATGCATCCCTTTGTTCGCACAGTGGTGATTTGCATGAAACTTTTGTGCCAAGTGACTCGTCTAGCTGAGAGGTTTAATTGACTGAAATGTCTACAACGCAGCTAGTAAGTGAACATTTGTCGTTTGCTAATGTAGAATGACACGTTTTATAAACGGAATGATTATTCTTTTAAGAAATAAAAAAAAAGGTAGCTTAACGCTGCAAATAAGATACTAAAGTAACATGCTAAAAAGATACAGCTGTTGATGGATTATACCAATATAATTATATCAAGCAATATTAACACGGGTAAAGAAGTAAAAACTACCAGATGGCGCGACAGCGAGCCGTCATATTGCTTTTGTTTTAAAACTCAACAATGTCGTCAGTAAATTTTCAATTTTGAATTCCAAACTTGGATAGGTTTTCTTTCACCTTCGTAGGCGTTATAGCCTTTGCTGTTTGTACCAGGGGAGGCTACATCCATGTTTTTCATCGTAATAGACATTGGTCCTAAAACCCTTTCAAGTCAGACAAAACACAAACAATTAATCTAATCGTCTATAACAGTTATTGTCTTATTCCTAGAATATCATAAATCTGCTGTAATTAAAGACAACATTGAACATCATTAAACTTGGAGTAGTTTTAGGAGTGTTTGATAACTCAAAAGTAATTAATTTACAAGATTTATCGAAAGTAAACATTAAGTCGAAGATTTTGCCAGCGTTTAGATGGAAAATTAAAGATTGTTTCTTTTAAATCATCCGATAGAGGAGACGAGCTACTCGCTCCCCTGAACGTCAACGTCACGCTTATCTTAAAAGTTGTTTACTTTTTACTGCCACACAAAATCCTGCGCGTCATCCTGATACAATAGTTGTTGAAACTATATATTAACACGAGCGCTTTCATATGTGCTCTTTTGCTTCTAAACTCACTGGATGAAAATGTACGTTAGCTATGAGACACTGCACAAAAGAAAAATGTTTGTAAAAAGATCTAACTTAGGTGATTACTAAGAAACGATATTTGGAAACTGTTTTAAAAGATGATTTGTATAGAAGTTCCGTCACACGGCTAACGAGAATGTAAAACCCAATGGCTGTGTAACAAAAATATTATATTACTTTACCCTTTTTATGATCTTATCGGAGAGACATAAAAATAAAATATTTCGCCACTCGCGCGAACTGAGTTGGCTATAAAGTACAAAACATAAAACTTGGCGCACGCAAAACTAGAGAACAATATGTAAACAGTGTACAAACACACAATGAGGATCTAATAATTAATAACTTAAAAATTCTGTTACAAAGTTTGGAGCATTAATTAAAAAGTTAGCGTAAACTTCAAGTTACGACTATCATTTTCCAGAGTAATTAATGTACTGATCGCCTTAATTTTTAATGATGCCGCTCTTCCTGCGATAATAGAGAAATATAAGTTTGTAGACAAAAGAGACATTTTCTTTAGTGAATCAGGAAGTTTGTTAAAAAAACTGAGGAATGGTAAGATTACTTTTCACAAGTATCGTTGTATGATTAATGAAATACTAGTATGTTGTGGAAGATGCCATGGAAGCTATCATCAATATCAGAGCTTTTCTTTATTTAATCGGTTCTTTGTCATACGTATCACTGTTTGCTTCATCGGGGCGGGCAGATAACGAACTTGTATTATTAATCAATTCTTCGTTAAGGACTAATTAATGTCTTCCCTTTTTCAAAGAATATTATAATACTTAAGGCGATATACCAAGGTAAACAGTAGAGAAGACGAAAAAGCAGCATTCTAAATGCGTGCAATGTGTGTTATATAAATTAAACAATAGTGAACGAATGTAGTACCATTATGAAACTTATTTTTAAATTCAATAAATGCAAAATATATGATCGAATATCTCATTTATCGTCAATTTAAGAAAATAAAAACGCTTCAACTTTAGTATATACATGGAGCCAGTATTATTGCCAACAAAGTTAACGTATTTTTTATTTGTATTTCTCACTGAAGTGTCATAAGTCAATATTTTTAACATATAACAACAAGAAGACAGCACCTGAAGATAAGTCTTAACAGAATTATTCCTAAGTGAAGAGGGTTGCTCTTATGAATAGTTACGAACTAGACAAGTGGATCTTCGTTAACAAGTGAACCAGTCAAATTTCTTACAGCGACGCCATGCGTTCCATCTTACTGACCCTGTTGCTCCTCACACCCTCGGCCTTCGCCGAAGTCGACTGTCGAACTGCCTGCCACAACTGCCACGAGAAGGAGGTGCCTACGGAGATGCTCGAGATCTACTGTGCAATGTGCTTGGAATGCAAGGAGCGGAGAAAAGACCGAGTTAAAATGAAAATAAAAGCAAATCAGGTGCAACATAGACTAGGTAAGACTCATAAGGGTATGAGGAAAATAAAATTCTTGTTTCGGCCCACAAGACCAGAGAATAGAAACACTCTAAAAAAGAATCGACTTGGTAGGACTTCTTGCGAATCTGGGGAACAACACTCCTTTGCCAAGCCGCCGAATAGCAAGACTGATTCCGGCTGAAAGAACTACTTGCCAGTGTAAGTACTGGGCTTATACACATTTTACAACACCTCAAGTCTCAGAAGACTCCCAGAGAAAAGAATCATTGCAGTAACGCGGATGGCACCAATGCAAGAAAGGGGAACAGAGAGCACGGCTATAACGTGTCTATAAGAACTCATTATACGTGGTTGAGTGAACTGAAAAATAAGAAGCAATGGAGAACAAAGCTATTTAATAGTTTTAATACAACTAAAATATCACTAATAAGTATTGAATTGTTCTACAGAAAGTGAGAATTGTATTAAAATTTATATAATTATTTCTCTCTTTACAGAGCCAAACGTTGAGCCAAGTCTTGAGCCGAGCCTTGAGCCGAACCTTGAGCCGAACCTTGAGCAAGAACAATTAATACCAAAAGGATGTCCGACACCGCCGCCGTGCCCCGATGACGAGGAGCTTCAGTGGAAGCAGCCCTTCGACCCGAAGAACGCGCATAAAAATATCACAAATCCAACTATGTGTCAGTCTAATATACCATGCAAGAGTCGGCCCCAACTGGCGCCACCGCCTTCGCCATATTTAATTCCAATGGCACCTTGCAACATGTGCCCACCACCACCGCTACCAATACCGCTACCGCTACCGCTACCACCACCGCCGCCACCGCCACCACCACCACCTCCAACACGACCACCGCCACCTCCATCACGACCACCACCGCCACCGCCACCACCACCTCCACCACCACTACCTCCACCACCTCCACCACCACTACCTCCACCACCGCTAATGCTTTCACCTCCACTTTTTATGTACCCGCCTCCACCACCGCCTCCACCACCTCCGCCACCCCCTCCACCACCTCCACCTCCACCACCTCCACCACCACCTACAACTCCACCTCCACCACCACCGCCTCCACCTTCCCCGGTTACTTGTCCACCTCCCCCAACTGCTTGCCCACCTCCCCAGATTGTTTGCCCTCCACCGCCACCTCCACAACTTATTTGTATACCTCAGACACCTCCCCCGTTCATTTGCCCACCAGCGCAACCTCTCCATATTATGTGCCCACCTGTACCAACTTGCCCTCCGCCACCACCTCCCCTGATTCCTTGCCCTCAGCCACCGTTACCGCCGCCGCCTCTGCCACCGGGCTACGATCTACCAACACCATGCCCTCACGCCCATAACCCCCGGAGGCCACCTCACATGCCGCGTGAAACCACACCTCTCTACTCAGTGCCGGAAGACACGGAAGAACTAATAACGACAACGGCGGACCCAGACTACGTTTACATGTACGTTGGAATACCTAAAGACACGTTGAGACACGGACGAAGTGGAAAATACCAAAAACAAAATCGTAATTTTATTCAATGGTAGATATTACTGAATGTAAAATCTTCTTGCCGCTCATTTATTACAATGATTCGAAATAACAGAATTTCATATAAAACCGGTATATTATATGTTATGTTTATATGTGTATAGTTAAACAGGTAATGGTGCTAATTCTGTTGAGCACCGAACTAACCTAAACTAAACTAAAAATAAACTAATTTTAGTCAAAGAATACCTAAACGCTATTCTGATTTTACGTTGAACTTAATTTAAAAGTTGAAATGACAGGACTAAAATTGATTTTGATAGCCAAATTTAATTGTATTCACAAGAGCCGCAATCACATATTCCTCCATTATAGACTTTGTAGGTCAGTATTTGCTTCATTGATTGTACGTGTTATTCTTTCAAGTATAAGATCACATTAAAAATAATCCAGACCCTTTTCATACAGACTAATTTAAGTTTTAAATTTCTATTTTTACTCTTAATTTGACGTAAAACATGTACATCAGAATAAGAATTTGGTCATTTTCACTAAATAGAGTAACTAAACTAACTTAGTCCTGTCAAACTTAATTTTAGTCTAATCTTGCATTTTCTGAATAGGTTTTGGACTAAAGCAGGACTAAAACTAATTTTAGGCTAGTTTAGTCTAATTCTGGACAACAGAATCGGCACCAATATGATTTTATAACAAAATGCAATCATTTCAAGAAGTGAAAATAGAGAGAAAGGTAATGCGGTAAAAATATATAGCATTGGTGATTTATTAAAGTGAAATGATATTGATCCAAGAATTGAGAACAGGATGAAAAAAAAAATCCTGTTTTTAAATAAGTAAATTTAATAGGCGAAACTAGTTACAGATCTTGCTACTAACAACTTCCAGAGTTAATTATGCTAAATTATAAATTGTAACTGAGTTAATGTATAACTACACCTACTGGACTTTAGTCGCTGATAACATCTTACCACCAATTACGTGCTTTAATTAATAACATCGCGCTGAGTATTCCACAGCAAAGTAAACACCAACATATAGTAGAATAATGTCCACGTACAAAGCACACAAAATGTCTAATTTTGCTGATGGCTCGTATCGTGTTATTGTCTGTATACGGCGATAACGTATCGACATTAACAGTATCGATGACGTTAGGTAGCAGCACTACAATACTGTGGTTAGTTAGTGAGGAGTAGACATTCATTATTTAATTATATATAGGTTACAGGAAAGCTGTCAAGCTTGACAAGTATCATAGATCCCTGACACTAATAAACATATCAGTAACTTTTCAGTCTAACTAGGTTTTACTTTTAAAATTTCATAATTAAACTAAACCTCTTGGGATGTAAGACCTCACCCCAAAATGAGATTAGATTTACGTGACTAATACAATTCTGTCATCTATTTATAATTAACATTGATAAGATGTCTCTCGTTACATAACTGTGCCCACCAACCTCATCCGTGTTATTTTTCAACCACTTAAGTCTTAACTCTTTTTACACCAAATAAAGTACATTTAATTAGTTATGGATAAAAAAAAAACATATTTGTTATTAAATATTTAGGGACTTAAAAACATATATTTCTATGATTTAGAACATTGATATAGTTGCTTGTCGAGATGACAAATAGAGATACCTGGCCACAAAAATGTAAGGCTACCTCAAGCCGGCATTCATATTTTGTAAGAAAAGAAACTTTACATAATTTTTTCGTCGACAGCGGTTCCATTTCTTTTTAGGATTTATCAGCTCCTGTTCGCAGGGTTGAGGGTTTGATAACGCAAACGACTAGTAGAGCTTTCGACAGATAGGGTAGAATCCTTAATGGCGGAAAGAAGACTTATCTTAACAACCTGCCCCTCGAATAATTCGGGAGTTCCCAGCTCGTAATGGTACCCTCTCTGGATCGCACGCGAACACTTGTTGCGTCACGTCAACGACAACTGGCGACAAGAAAACATCGTCGATCGATGTCATGACGGATTAAACTGTTCGGTAGATAAGGTTATCTATTATTAGGCTTGTAGGTTTGTAGGACAGGTGTGGAAAGGACAAATTATAGCGCAAGTAATGTACCAGTACTTACACCGAAGGTTATCGAAGGCATAACGTCGCAATTTTCAGGAGTTTGTACTTTCTTGACTACTCCTAATCCTAAAGTTTTCACCTTATAACCACACGGAACTAAGTCTTTTGTTCTGGGCATCAGCTCACCCAACCATGTTCTGATGACACTGGCAACTTTGCCCATCCAACCAGAACCAGTCCTTATCTACAGTGCAGCTGTACACGCAAAAGGTTGCTATCATACCAATCAGACTCGATAAAATATATACTTTTTTGTAGTAGTTTGCGTTTCCGGCGCAGTGATCAGCGGAGGTATTTTGGGCGTGCTTGGATAAATAGGTACACTTTAGAAGTGTTCCCATCGAACATGCGTTCGATGCATGACTGCGTGAGTACATGAGAACACAGCCTCTAGAGAAGCAGGCTACACAAAAGCAAATTAGTGATTGGCTATAAAGCTTTCGTTGAAAACGAAGGCTTATTTTACACACTTTATTATATCCTTCAAAAGTTTTCATCTTAAAAAGTACTTGCTTAGTATCCGAGTTTAGTTAAACAATGATCCGTCAACAATAACTATAAAACGAGGAAAACTTCATACTCTTTTAATGACCCATAATAATATAAGATCGTTAGTAATTATTTATTACCTACACCTTATTACTTTGTATGTCGCTTCTGTTATTCTGACGAGATGTCTCAGCTTCCTGTTATTGCTTTATATACCTACTTAAGAAAATACTTCTCAACATTGAGTACCGAGAACCTGACACAACTTATGGTTAATTCTTATGTTATGAACCTTAGTTAGCCCAACATGGTATCAGGTAACCAAGAGTTCTGAACTGGTTTCCTGCATCTTAAGCAATTACTTGAAAGTCCTATTTGAGTTATTCGTATTATTTTGTCGCATAATTGCTACTGTCTATGAGAGAAGAGAGGAATGCCCAATGGAACATTACTAAATTTTACCTATTTAATTAAGTATTGTGTGACGGAGTCACCTACAGATTGTATCAGTCAGTGTACTAAATAATAGAAGTAACTGGAGAATGTTTTAACGGAGACTTATGTAAACTCTCTACTGTCATAGATACATATCATTTCGTCAGCAAAATAACGTTTGAAGAAATTGTCTATAGAGTCATCTATTATTAAGATACGACAAAGTTGTGGAAAATATTTAGGTGGCTGAGCTGTTTTAGTTTTGAAGAGTCGCATGTTTGTAATCAAAATAAAAACTCAAAGCCTTTGGAGCTTTCGCATGTAATTTTATAAATAACACTATAACGTATATATAAATAAATGTACATATACAACTTCATGCTACACAACATAAATGCTCCGTAGAACAAGCTAGGAACTAGCAACTGATTGCATTTCACCGCAAAATCGAGCGAGGCTGAAACTGCCTTTGTACTTGCGTCAATTACCGCTGGATTTAGTTTCGTTACCATCACAGCAAGGAAATACAAGGTAGCAAGTATTTCACACAAATGAGTACTATAAAGGTTCCATGTTTAGAAAGTTCCATGAAACTACGAACAAGTATTGCAGCTTAGTACATTCAGTCTGAATGTTCTCATTATTGTAACGCTGTTCTGCAAAATAACTTTGCAGTTACCGATACTAGTTATTGAATGTCCATATGAAATGTGACCCCTACGATTATTGTAGGTTACTCACTTATTTTGAGCTCTCTCGCTTTTTATGAGTTTTGAGGTTAATATTTTTTTATTTTTTTATGAACACTAATATAACATACACTATTACAATCACCATATAATTTAAAATCATCGGTGTAACAAGGTAAGTGTCATTATAATTATAATATAGGTGAAGACTACATTCAATACATTTTGACGAGAAGACGTGTGAAATAAACAGAAATTTAAATTACAAAAAGGCAAATAATTAATATCTTGAAAAATAATACAAACGATGGATTACAAAAAAAAACAAGTTACACATATAACATTTACAGGATAATGATTATATTTTTGTGAACTCTTGTACATAAACAACTAGCGATCCGCCCCGGCTTCGCCTGGGTGTGATAAATGAAGAACCGCTCGACCGATTTTGTGCAAACTTCACATAAACCAAAAAGGTCTATATATATATATATATATCTTTAATATCCAAAGCTTTTTGTAATATTAAAGTACCCATAAGCGTTTACTTATATTATGCTCTGTAACTTAACTAATAATTACTTTACCTTAATATCAAAGTTTATGTAAAGTGTTTTTAATTAAGTATTCTTAACTATGTCAATAAAGATATATTATTATTATTATTATATATATATATATATAATAATAATAAAAATAATGTAAAAATCGAGATATTATTAAACTGCCTCATTATGAAAGCATGTTTTAAATAATATCAGTTACGTTTCGATGACTAAATCGTCGCTTAACATCAGTTGAGACGGGTGGTTAAAAGATAGCCTATCTTGAAAAAAAAAAGGTAAACTAATATCACCACTGTATCTGAGAAATCAACATAATTTTATCACTACGATACACCTTCAAATCAACATGCATTTTATGACTACTATACTCGTACAACTTAATTTTTTCGCCTTGCAAATTCGTCTCCGGCCGGGAATAATACCCGGCATGCGAATCTGTCTAATTTAAAACCAACTAGCAACAACAGGCCAAAAGGGCGTGAAATTACTTGAAATAAATAACAAAGATGACACGATAATTATGATAGCCTTGAATATTGCGAATATTGCGATCGATCTATATGAACGACATCAATATGGGAATACCAGTTCTAGTTTTCAAATAGCTTGCCTTCCTTTGCTACCGGAATCGCCTTGACACTAGTTCCTTATCATGCACCACTCGACAAAGCGGAAATTATTAGACGGCACTTATTTACTCAATCTCTTTCTGAATAATTAACTTGAAAAGCCTTAGGATATATTTAACGGACACAACAACAGTTTACCACTAAGTACCTATAGAAGTTTGGAAATGGTGATAGCTCAATCGTATTGAAGAAGCCTTCCAATCGTGCGGTCGCGACTTACACTTCCGGTGAAGGTAACATGGTGATGAAAGCCTCACACGCCGAGTAAAGACAAAATAGGAGAACCCTGTATACAAAGAACTACGATCAGTGTAATATTCTATTTTAGTGACACCTTATTTAATTTCTTTTCTATTGCTTAGTTCCGATAGTCCGCTCTTTGACAGCCAGTTATATTGTAGGCCTACCGTGTTTATCACTCTCGATCACATCACAACTTACCATCATACCCCCAATTACCTATTTCAGTTGCGAACGGTTTAAATTCGATAACAAGAAAACTACAAAGAAATAAAGTTCATTTTTGCTTACTAACATTCGAAATTCGCAACAAAGATACGTCATAAAGGGGCTGGTGTACTAATAAAACCCAATTGCGTAGGGTTTTATTAGTACACCAGCTACGAAAGATTAAAGAAAATTGTCTAAATCTATCAATGTTGATAAAGAACAGAATTGTGCTGTTAAAAATAACTTATAAAAAAGGAAAAGTACAGGTAGAAGGGCACCAGCACCAGGTATGACGTAGGACCACGTCATTAATGTTATTTGCGAACACGGAGCAGGGCGGGCAGGCGTGCCTAACCTGACCTAACGGGAGTTATCGGGGGTCGCAGGCTACTTGCCGTTCTGATAACTTATCTACTTCATTGTTGTCGAGGTTTCGTCTGGCTATCATTTTTACTGGCGACCTTTTGATAAAGAATTGAAGTTACGTACAATAAAATTGTACAAGATTCTCACTTTTTTCATTCTTTAATGATAAGAAATAACGCACGTCATTTCTGTAGGTTTTCATGAAATATATTACATTAATAATATTTTCTTGTCGTAAAGTTGGGGGAAAAAAATATAGTGTCGTAAACTATTTTGATTCTCGCTTATAAAAATCAGATTATAGACTAAATTAAAAGAGCCGTAGACAAAGATAAATTTAACATGATGACTGCCAAGTTTCTTTACATTGAATGGTACTTGAAAAAGAAGAAAAATTAGTAATGTTTTAACGTTGTGATTTTTTTTACCTATATCATACACCTGAATGCTGGTGCATGTGTGTAAGAAAGAGTGTATGCTTGAAACCAGTCATCTCCGTAACGGCTAGTCTGACTTAGTGAAGTTTCGTAGGCACATAGCCTAGTCCTGGCAGTACAACTTCAATTATCTCCATTAAGTAGATAAAGTAGCGAAGCACAGTATCACATTCAACTGTATACCAACATCAAAATTAAACATACACACGAAGGAAAAAAATCTATGAATATTTATTATTAACAAATCCATATTAGTACTCGTAATTGAGCTGTCAATTTAGTGCCTAAATGAATTAAAGTGCAAATGTCATTATGATGGGTAGGTATTATTAAGAATTAAGAGACCATTAATCATATTTGTAGAAAAAACTGTTACGGCATTTTAGTCGTTAAAGCTTGATATAATTTAGAAATGTTTAATTTTAGTTGATTTGATTATTTATGAAAATAATCGAATTCATTTTGTTTGTAGAGCATATAAAAACTTTATTTCTTATAAACTGCGACTTGCGCTCTCGATAATCAGGATAAAACTAACCAAATTATCTATCTACGTACCAATAATGAGGATACAACTAACCAAATTATCGATATACGTACCAATAAGCCGTTGGAGAGATAGATACCTATTCAACCGTATTTATCACACATTCACACACACGAAATTTAAAATTTATGTCAATTTATATGAATAAGCGTGATATATATACCAGCATATTATGATATAGACTTAACTAATGTTGATTTCAAAGTTAGGTATTTTTTTTAGGATTTTATAATTGTAAGACCAATAGGTAACATAATCTTTAGAATCTATGAATAAACAACGTAAATACTAAAGATATTAGGGTACAGCGCGGCGGTACATTATCAGTCGTAATTTTTAAAGTTATTTTATCTCAAACAAACTTTCGACCAACATCTCACTAAAACTGACGACGGAACAAGTAATTCTTCAAAATAGCTATATTCACACTTATGATAAATATATCTATGAAGAGTTTGCGATTGATCAGGTTTGGAAGAAGACCAGAGTCAGCGGGATCATCTAAGGTTATGAACAAAGATTTCAAAGATGATGGCATTAATCATCACAGACCCGCCAATACTTACCATAGAGAATCCTCCTGGGCGGGCGGCGCACTTGCGCCCCGTACGCCGCCGGGTCCTGCTCTGCATCAGGCACACACGTCCCTATTATGATGCCCATCCTCAGCATACCACAGCCCAGTCACCATCAACAC
Organism: Lomographa bimaculata; assembly: GCA_948107665.1. Classification (NCBI taxonomy): domain Eukaryota; kingdom Metazoa; phylum Arthropoda; class Insecta; order Lepidoptera; family Geometridae; genus Lomographa; species Lomographa bimaculata. The sequence goes on along the minus strand of OX403598.1, from coordinate 18,315,344 downwards.
CGACCGCACAACACTATCGCGTCATTGCACACACTTTACCACGGATACACATTCCAACTAGTTACCAAAAGGTTCCAAAAAGTTATCTTTTATCGCTGGAGATTGATTGACCGCTGCGTATAAATAAAGTCCAGAATCCTGCATTTATTCCGTATTTGCACGACAAAGTATGACAGATTCAAAAAAAAAACCGAAACAGCAACTGAACTATTTAAAATTTCTGTTAATTATTATAATTGGCACATCTGTGGCGATAGCATGCGACAGATCTTTCCAGAATCAACACTGAAAATTTTCCTTATTTTGTTTTCTATAATTTCCTATTGATTCTGGAATTGGAACGTGCGTCTGTTGTGACAGATGTAAAGTGACTGGCCGGAGTGACCGCCGAGGGAGGTCGCGAGCCTCCGGTACGTGTAGTTAGTTGTCACATTTGGCGCGAGACACGTGACGTCACAACGGCTACCGAGTCATACATACAACCCATTTTCTACGCGAATGGAGAACAATATATAAAGAGACGTCAGTCTAGCTTTTATTTCCCACTGTTGCTTTATAATGCAGCAGAAATGGCGTCTGAAAATCCAATTTAGTTGCATATTAGCTGTGCATTCTGTAATGTGATTTACCCAAGTGTGGCGGGTTTTGAATAATATAGAGCTTTCCGTTCCGAGTCAAAACCTGAGAGACATTTCATTAGTTACCTAGTTTTACGTATAAGACTAATGCTGAGGAGAACACTTTGCTTAATTAGAAATATATAAAGGTATTTTGATTTTTGTTTTACCTAACACAAAACGATTTTAGACTGTTATCGAAATAGAGGAGGTTCGCAATTTTACCGAATATTCCTTTTTGGGTGTTTTATTTTATATCTCCTGCATACATTTCACGACGTGGATTATTCTTAATTTTTTGTTTGGATCTAATTGGTCCCAAATAATTCTAGATTGCCGATGCAGTCGGTCTTTGTTTTAATTAAATCGTCAAAATACCCATCCCGGTGTGCACAAATGTGTCTCTTTGTAACTAAATCAACACAAAACGACTGAGTTAATTTTACCAACATTTGGCAAAGTTTTATAATATTGAGAATTTCGCTTAATTAATGAAGAGTTGTTGTTTTTTTTGTATTAACCTCGTTTTAGCAAAAGTTACCGATAAAGCCACGGGGCACAGCTTGTCATATTTTAATAGATGACGTTAGCGGGATGGATTTAATTTTTCATCAATATTTAAAAATCTATTTAGGCACATGATGAATAAATATTTGTAAAAGGATATATTTTATAGTCTAATGAGCACAAATAATGAAGTATCAAAACTTAAACAACGCTGTTCTTCAATTAAAAAGCCTTCAGCTTGTCGGCGTCTAGTAGTATGTACGACGACGCGACGTACATACTCGTAGGTGTATGTAATACGAGCCGCCTGTCAGACGTATGTATGTATCTGTTAATAGGCTTCTTGAAAGTCTGTCTAGCTTAAAATAGAGGTCGATATCCTTAATTAGATTTGCTTTACCTTTGGCTCTGCCCACGCAAATTTGTAGGATTTTAGCAAACTACGTTAAAAGGATGAGTACAGATAAAGATTTGGTGTATTTACTAAAAATTGTAAGTCACGTAGACGATAGTTTTAAGTAACACCTATCAATATACTTGTTTGTGCAAAACAGGTAAATGATGTACCTTTTACGTAGTTAGTATTTAGTTTAACAGTTTCATAGTTACATTGAAAATTAATAATAATCTTTCTCTTTTACTCATCCTCAAGGAAGATTAGTGAAAGTCGACCCTAAAATGCTTTCCTTAATAATAAGAGATACATTGTATAATATTCGATAGGCTAGTGTTTAACCAATATTACTGTTGGTAAATAATGATGTCATCGACTGTAATAAACACGCTAGGCCTATCTAGAGAACTGGTTCTCAAGGATGGAACACTACTTAGAGCTTGGCACAGATTTTTCTACTTAAGGGTGGCAAACTAAAATCGTATTTCGGTATATAATATAGGTCTGCTAGGGATCAAGATAGAGTGATGATGATTTCAATGGGTTACCCGATATATGAGCAATATTCCTGTGTAGTAATTCTGTGTATTGTCTTTTTTTATTTCTTTATACAATATTCCAGCAACTCATATATTGCTTGTGCATAAAATCCTTTTTCTGAAATAATCTTGCGTTCTATCATCAAGTGTTTTACTCGTAAATGATTTTTTGTTAACACTCTCCTCTACCCTTAAAGGTTTCCGTACAAATCAGATTTTTCCGTGGAACATACGCAAGGCAGACGTTTGACAGACACAATCTGTTCGCAATAAATTGAATCCCTGGGGGGTGGAAATTGTGAGCTATTTCCGTACAGGCTGGATGATGGAACGCTACGTAAAATTGTATGAGATGTAAATAGTCTTATTTTTGTGAATCAGTATAGAGGAGTGTACTGATGAGGTGGGAATTGATGCTTGAGACTTGTTATAATATGTTATCGAGATGGCTTGTTGTACTGTGGATGCAGTAGACTAATTCAAAATATACATTACGTTAACTGACACCGCGGGTCCGGTCCGAGCGGGATCAGTTGAAGAAATGTAAGTTACATCAATGTTGAACGATTTAAACGATTGGACACTTCTTCTCCGCTTTTTGCTGTTCTTGCTGGTGACTATGTTTAGATGAACGTTAGATGACTATAAATTAGTATTGTCTGAATATATTATTATAACCTGTGCCTGGCGCCTTCATTCCCGTTAATCACGTAGCTTATGCCATATTCCAGGATTCAGCCTATCCACATACTAAATTTCAATGTAGTTTAAAATAAAGTTCAGAAATAAGGAACAGAAAATTTTGATCAGAGCGGAATTCGAAACCTGTGTTGGAACACGCCATAAGCACAAATCGATCATCCGAGTAGTTTCAGCCTTCCACTCAGGCTCATGCTTTACAGATAAAAAATAACAAACTTTCACAACAAAATCAGATTTATAATATTGGACAAATGTCTGTGTGTTTGTGATGTAAATGTTTCCGGCACACATCCAGAATACAAGTCTTTGAACTTGGTGTGGGGTTCTGAATGAGAGCGTGAACGTTTGTACCAATATGGCACCAATTGTTAAGGTAAGGTTAATTAAAACAATTACATTGAACGTTAAAATTAGCTTAACTCCCTTAAATGACGCGAGATCTTCCTGCACAAACCTAAAAATGTAAAAGCAAACTTTTTCCCCGTTAAATAGAATTTCGAAAGAACATGAATATGTATCGCTACGCTTTTCTTTTAATTAAGTCACGTAATTCAATTGGCACTTGGATCAACAAAGTAGCTACAGAATACAAAAACGCCGAACAACTGTACACGGCTGGTAGAAACGCGTCGAAAAATCTAAGTAAATAAAAGCTTTCCCTAGAGTATACGTTTACTTTAACATTGTATAGTATGACTAGCTTTTGCCCGCGGCTTCGCTCGCGTTAAGAAGTACAACAAACTTTCATCCCCTATTTTATCCCCTTGGGGGTAGAATTGATCAAAATCCTTTCTTAGCGGATGCCTACGTCATAACATCTACCTGCATGCCAAATTTCAGCACGATCCGTCCAGTGGTTTGGGCTGTGCGTTGATAGATCACTATGTCAGTCAGTCACCTTTGAGTTATATATATTTAGAAGAAGATAGAAGAAAGATAGATTAAGACATAGATTATAAGAACAGACATAGCAAAAAATCACATATCTCACGGGTGCCAAAGAGGCACTCATGTAAGTTAATGACCCTTATTACCAGAAAAGCCATATTACAGCCAAAACAAAAAGTGCTGAAAGACTTATTGGCGATCGTAAGCTAGACGAGTCCAAGCTGCAGTCTCGGTTTCCGACGTAAGGTTCGTTCGCAAGACTATCGGTATTCTATTGGTTATATTTCTCAGATTTACTCAAGTTAATTCCCCCATGCCCTTTTACCACCTATCGACAAGAAAAACTGTCAAACGTCATCCACTTATAATGACATACATACAGATCGCCCGTAGCGTTTTGATTGTACGTTCACCATCCCCATTAATTTCTAGGGTCTTTGTTCCTGAAACGGTACAATCTGGCTGTCTTCGAGTCAAGAATGAATAGATATCTTCTAGGCAAGCATGCTCCATTTTCGAACGCATCATCACATGATATCAGGTAATGCTTGCCTATCATGAATTAAAAAATACTTTGCTTTATTATACCACAATTATAAGCAATTTATAATAATGAAAAAAAAAAAATTAAATTTATTTAAAGCATGCAAGTTATGTTTACTAGAAGACGTCCTTCAGCGAAAGAAATAAGTTCACGCTACAAGTAACACCGTTCAACATTACGGTTAATATCTATTTTAGAACGCGGAAAAGGACTGAGGTCAAGGACGTCATTGTCGTCACTAATGATACCCACAGGTCAACCCTATAGCGAGAGCGGTTTCTAGTACCCCAGTAGAGCCAGTGGCCCCACAGTAGCCCCTGTGGCCAATCGGATGAAATGGCGTGGAAACCACAAAAGGTCGAGCGTGTTGCGTGCGGCTAATCTCAAATTTACACTTCAAGAGGTAAGCCTGACCATAACGCACCAACTAGCAGTAAGGACACCGCAGCAATAACCACTTTTAACAACAACCATGTTTTTACTCTCTATAAATTCATATAAAAGAAAAACTTGATTTCCGTCGCGTATAGTTGATGTGGGCTCGTTCATTTGTTCTATTACATCTAGTCTTGACACAATTTTTTTTCTAAAACTTTGCATCTATTACTGTTGTTGTATGAATAGTTTATTGCCAGATTTGAAGTATTTAATGATAACAAGTACTTGATTTAGTAGAATCTTTATGCAAATGGCATTACAACTCGAATATAAATTGATACAAAATTCACATTTGAGAAGATTTATGCTTTAATTTATGAAACAGATATAACATTTAGCATTCGTTTTTAATATATTGGTCTTCACTAAGGGTATGGTAACATATATATAAATATCCAAACGTATAGATTATGATTTCACCGTATGTATATAGTTAGGTGTTTTAAATGAGATCTAATTGTCTTTATGTGTATTCAAACTTGGCTAAGGCCCCCACATCAAATGCCATTGTTAGTGAAAATGGACGTAAGACATACAACTTTGGACCTTATCGACACTGCAGCTAAAAAAGCAGTGACTTCAAACAAGCTTAGAGCTTAGTACAAACTAAACCACTAAGTCTTATAGAGACATTGGAACACGAGCCGACAAGTCACGCGACTTGTTTTATATAGTAGAAATTGCAAATCAGCAAGTAAATAGTTCAAGTGATCAATACAGTTCGCGTTGACCTGAATTCAAATGATATATTAATGAAGTTCAGTACAGATACGGTACCTAAAGTCTTCTTACTCAACTTTTCGACAGTTGCTAGAAACACTGGCAAAAAGTGATATGGAAGTTATGTAAATCTAGACAAATATTTTAAGCAGAAGTTGTTTGTTTGGATGATTGTAGGAACAAGTTGACATTGAAGTCCTACCGTGTTTCACAGCATCACCAACATTTCAGTGAGATGGTAGTCAAACTTAGACAGAGAAAAATACTGCTTTATCTATTAAAAGGTAGATATACGTATTGACGATACGATACCTAAGGTTAAAAAAGGTGCTCGCATTGGCGAGCACCTTTTTTAACCTTAGGCAATTATCCCCCTTACACTTTTGCACATAGAGGCGCATGTTGCGTAAATTATATCGAGGCGGTTATGCAAGGTTGCGCATGGCAATCTTTGATTTTTTGAGGTTTTATTCAAATTTCGTGAAAACGTGCCCCAAAAAAATAAATAAAGCTGAAGAAATCATTCGTCTAGTAAATATAATGTAACTTTCACAGTGTTTTGATATAAAATGGCGAAGCGAAATGGTAACTAAAATACAATTTGATGTTATTGGCATGAGATTTGTTATATTTGTCCTTCATATTTAATTCTATGAATATTGTGTATATTTTTAGAAGAAGGCATCATTTATCATATCTCACAGACACCGACGAACGTTTTTATTTATCTGGTTTATAATGAATTCCGAGTAAAACGGTTATAAAGTCACGCGTTTTAGGAGACATTTTGGTCACCTCCTCATGTGTTAAAAAATATTTCAACTGCTTAGAAGAAGAACGCGCACCCCACTAATACAACGGGTAGTTGCTAGCGTTCTAGTTCCTCATCACATACTATTTTAGGTGATTAGAAACAATTGGAAACTAACTTTTCATATACTCTGTATGTGATGTAAGCATATACTAGTAATGAATACAAGTTTAGCAAATCAAATTTTGAAAATACACCCGACTCTCTATCTCGAACACGATTGCACAGATTTTCACCAAACAGATGGTTGAACGCTGTTGTGAACAACCTCGATCAAATGACATTTAAAACAAAAAAATAAAAATAGGTCCCTTTTGTTAGCTACGATGCCACAGATATACATATACACACATACATACTACAAACTTATAACACCCCGATCTGGGGCTAAAAAAAACAGGGACCGATCGAAGAAAAATAAATAATAAAAACATCCCGTCCTTACTACGCTACATAGAGTAACAAACGAAATCCTTCGACCTCCAGAGGCCGGCTTTGAATAAGGGGCATTTTGTAATCACAAGTGAAACACAATGTTTGCTTTAAAAGGGTCGGCCCTGGTAGCGTTTAATGAAACAATAACACGACTTCACATTTCACACGTATCACTGTGTTTGTACAAGCCAAGTTAGTTATTTATCTTCTAGCCACTGATTTCGCAACAAGTTATCTTTTGACTGACTACCTAACTATTAAATGTGTTATTGTATTTTAAATGATCCCCAAAGTTATGATGCGAAAGTTCGTGATTGTGTATTTTAACTCCATGTAATTAAATATTGATGTAATCACAAACTTTCGTATATCTGTAGCGGACTTGATTTATAAGTTTTTTATCATGATTTTTGGGGGCTGAGTCACCTACGTCCGTAGGAGGATACCCCTAAGTCTGACTCCCTACACGTGGTCCCCGGGTGGTGCTAATCAGGTGACATTTGAGAGGTGGTAGAGCATTTGTGAGTTGCTCGCCTGGCTTGCTACCAAAGTAGCTTACCACCATCAAGTTGAAAGTCTGCCGCCAAGCCAAATACGGTGTTCCGGCAGTTATCCTTGAGAGCCTGCGTATTCCAGGTCTAGTATGTTTACCAGCTTCGATCACATCGTCACTTACCATCAGGTGAGATAGTGGTCGAACACTAGCCAGTCACAAGTAAAAAAAAAAATGTAATTGAGATACGTTGGTAAGCGTCACGCTGGCCCATTACTCAGTGCCACCTAAAGTTTTGAACTTATATAGGTCGAAATCCTACGAGGCAGAGCTTTGCAATCGTCAGCCCCGAGATTAGATGAATAAATCTCTTTAAACCCTGTAATTACGCTGGAAACATTGTCCTTAAACCCGGAACACAGTAATGTTTGCATACTACTGCTTGGCGGTTGAATATAATTTCTAAAATTACACATCTATACAATAAAAGAGCTCACATTAACTTGGTTCGAGTTAACGGCAAGGGTCGTCAGTCGTCACCAAGCAAGCCATGAGTTTCTACGCCGAATAATAAAAGAAAATAAAAGTTGCTCATTTTTGTAACTATTGCGCAATTTACTTGTCACGACACCTAACCATTATTGTTGAAGAGAGCGCAATAAGCTAGGAGTGAACAACTCACTTTTAACACGAAAGTTAATTCTGATAACCGAGGTTATCAGGGTAGGTAGGTACATCGTCTTATCTAAGAGACCCTCCACCAAATTTTTTTATCGTTTGAGTGTCAAATGTACGAGGTATTTTCTGGACGTTTTAAGTTTGGAAGATAGGCTTTAGAAATATTATAAGCCAACTCTTCATATACTTAGATCTTTTTTATTTTATGCTCAGAATCGTACCTAGAACTATTTCAAATACACATGATCAAATTTGGTGGAACTAACATAAAATAAAACTATTTCGAAACAAAGGAATCATATCAATCAACAGAGTTAATAGAGATTTTAATAAATAACCAAACATAAATACTCTTAACGAATAATAAATACTCTCTACAACAAATGAAATCAAAATAGTTTTCTAACTTTTAACTTTAACATTAGACAAGTGTACATTAATAAATGACTTCGCGTATTTTGATTACATATTTTCGATTCCAATAATTCTGTAACTATTAAACGCATTTTTAATTATTTTATATTCAGATGTAGCGTGCAACCCACGCAGCCCATACATTGTTCAATTTTATATTACAAAAGGGTGGAGTTTCATTATCAACATTATGAATACAGTAAACTCATAAATTTATCGAAAAACAAGCTTTATTTGAATACTATGAATATATTTGTGGGTATGGTAACGCCGTCGCTGCTATTTTAATATTTTTCCATTTATATTGGCAAGTGTTCAGTTTCCCGGCCCGAAGTCAATACTCAATACTCCCGATTGATTGAACATTTTCTCCTTGCCAATATTTATAAGAAAACTGAATTTTGTTGACAGGAAATTGAACGGCGTAAGACTTCATTAGATTATTATAGTTCTTGATATTAGTTTAAAATTACTTAAAAAAAAACTAATATTTCAACATGAAACAAAGTTTTGCCAATAAAAGTGTAACATATCGTTATCACTGAAGTATAGCCACCCAAACCCAGGCGCCTACTTCAGCCGACCGTAGCGTATATCAGTCGGCAAGGTAAACAGTCAGAAACAAATAAACAATTCTACCAATTGAGAATGAAGCACGAACATTAAACATTTATTTAAACGGCTGATCACAGTTGACGAACTCTCTGGGAAGATAACTCCGGGCGGTAGAGTCCGGAGAGCCATTGACCATTATTCCAGAACGGAGGACCTCAGGGACTATTACAAACAATCGCTGTTGGGAATCAACTGAGGAATCGGCTTTGTTGTACGAACTTTGGGGTATTTGTTCCGTTAAGGTTTCGCAGTTGAAGGTGGCGTAACGGAACTATAGAGTGATAACTGTTATTCGGATTGTTTGCAAGAAATGAGATCAGAAGGTATGAGTACCGACCAGGGTATAGTTATCGCGAGAGTTTCACCATTGGACTTACTTTTTTTTGTAGATGAAGGGAAAACCAATATTTATAGTAAATTATGAGAAAGGAATTCCATCTTTATATAGTTCTTCTGTACGTGTATATGTGACTTTACTCCTCCTCAACGGCTAGGCCTATTTTGATGTAATTTTTTGTGTGTTCAGGTGGATTCAAGAATGGTTTAATTCAAGATGAATAAATATTAACACACGAAAAAAAAATAAGCAACAAAAAAACATTTTCTAATGGACTGGTATAAACCACTTGAATTTGGTAAAGTACTAGGCAAACATGAACGTGAAAGAGTTAAAATGCTTTTTTCTTTACATGGCATCGCACCGCATGCCGGGTACAGCTAGCAATATATTCTAAGCATAATTAAACTCAGCAGTTGGGCAGTCGTGGTGTCAGAATGTTCTAGGCCGCCTGCTGGATATCTGACATAGCAACAAAACCGGACACAGCAAGTATCATTCGATACGTATACTTAACCTGTATGATACCGCAAATATTGCGATTTTCGATAAAGTTTGTTTAGGATCTGAAAACACAAACCTGTGCCGAAACGTTAAAAAAGAACAGACAGACTATTTTAACGAATAGTTGCTTTTGATTAAATGTAACACAGTAAAACTTCAACATTGTATTGTTGTACTGGGATTATCAAGGCTATGAATTCATAGATAAGAATGCCTACCGTCTTATAATCTCCATTACAATTATATAGATTGTGTAGGAAGACTGCAATAACATAATAGATTGTGAGGCTAAGATCGTTGCCAGGTTCTCACTAAGGTACAATCTAGTTAGAACATCTCGTTGTAAATTAAGATTGTCGGCCGAGCCAGCTTTAGATGCGCGGCGAACTTCAATTAAAACTATATACTTTATTAAGCACATCCCACTAATTAATATATTGCTAGTAAATGTTAATGTGTGTGTGTGTGTGTGTTCGATACGAGATATTCCTAATATATATAACACGTATCAAGCCGCGGGGCACAACTAGCAATCTCCAAAGTAAGGTTCATCAGCTTGTACTCTTGTAAGTAATCTCGTACCTTTTTGAAGCCGATTCAATCAGCCAATACAATTTTCTGGCATACAGATGTGATCGAGTCGGGGGCCGGCTACTATAACTCTATTGAAGGAGGCTCAATAAGATTCAATGATATGCTACACTAGAGGGCTGAATGCGTAATAAATTGGTACGGTACTATGTGTGACGGGTTTATGGAATACTAAGTGCATCTCGCGGCTTCGCCCGTGATACTCGTAATATGAATAAATAATATAATCATCAAAATCCGCCGAATGTGTTACGGAGATAGTTTGTGTCAAACGCTCACATAGTTTCTGATATATAATATTGGTAAAAGAGTAAAATTGTTTTATTTATGAAAAAAAACGGATACAAAAAAAATCAAACTCATTTTGAGCGTGACGCGTTAAACATAACAATATTCATGACGCCAAGACAAATAATTATAAAAGAAGATGTTATTCTTTCCTTTTTCAGGAAATCTACTGAGAGGCTTTGGTCGTCCTGACAATAGGCTCATTCCTTAACGACCATTACTAGGCATATCCTTGGCACAGCTCGACACAAATACGACAATTGCAAGTCTCTGGAATATAACCAGCAATGAAACGTACAATCGTACAATAAGTCGCCTGGCAAATAACAGGCTGCCATTGGACATGTCGGCTGATAGGATTATTGAGTGGACAGCGTGATTGCAAGCGGGGCGGATGGAAACGCCACGGCAATCGCTGTTCCGTGACAAACGTCTGCAATCCTATTAAGTAAATATGATATATAAGGCTTGCACGGTTAATATACTAAACAACTCATATATTTTTTTTAATGCTAAATAGGCAAGCGTTTGACCACTATCTCACCTGATGGAAAGTGATGATGCCGATGATGTGACATGCTTGCCTAGAAGAGATATAGAAGGTCCAGGCAATTGGCTGTGTGGCCAACAACATCCGGTATCTGCGTTGCCTCTTGGATCAGTTGGGTGAGGTGATGCGTCAAGGCTAACTTGCGCATCTCTCTCCCAGCATGGTCAGAGTTCTGGTAATAGCCACTCTTGATGGTGAGCATTGAAATCTCCCAGAACCACTAATTCAGCAGAAGGATACCTCTGATGTGCCGCGGCGGCCGCCTCACTGATGTGTGTCATGACTCATGAGCCTGTTTGTCTCCAAGTCTCCTGAGTGCGCACGGTAGACACAGCCATAGAGAATTTTCTCCATGCCTGTATCCACAAAACCCAAATCGTACCCAGAAATCTAAAACGTAATGGTGAAACTAGTCTGGCTGGGTAATCAACGACCGAAATTACAAAAGACTAGTTAACCAGACTAACGTTGCTTCTGTATTATTTAGCCATGATGTTTTTATCGACGCTTCCCATGCCGCTATCAGCTGTTTTGCTCGCCAAACTCCATCATACCGCCCACTGCGAATCCAACGACAGGGCCGTGGCTGACGTCAGAGCTCTAGTTACCAGTAACGAACCTGAGTAGAAATATACTTCCCAATAACAGGGAACTAGCTCGTTACTCGTTAGTTCTATTCAAAGGGCACGTTGACATTCAGATTAGAGGATGTATACACAAGTTCCTACCGAGGCCCGAGGGTTGATTGGGATTTCATAGGAAATTGTGTGGGATTGAAATTTCACTTTGATGATAATGATATCCTATTCATAGATAATGCCGCGCTAGATGCTGATAAAGAGCTGTCCAATGTATTTACAGATTTCATAGTATTGATAAAGATCATGGGAAATAATATAATCTTTACTTCAATCTTTTAGTAGAGTATCCTTATTGAAATAATAAAATGTTGGGCTTCCTATCCAATGATTTTGAGTTAAGATTAACTTTTGTTTTCAGCAAATTTTCATGATAAAATTCAACGCACATTTGAATGGTACTTTTAACGATTACATGACACCATGATTGCATTTGTATTTATTAAACATAAATATAAACGCACACAACCACATTCAGAATCGCCACTCACACAACGAAGTTAAGTTTCAATTTATGAAACTCCTCGAGATAAATTTCCAAATATTTAAAAATCTATATCTCAAACCAATTGGCTCTATAATTATATAATTTATATCAGGGTAAAACTTGATTTACCATTGGCACTACTGCATTGCTTTATTAAGTCTAATTGTACTAGTAATATTTATTAACTTTTTCTTCTATAGTTGTACCTAATATCTTAAAAACCTAAGCACGTAATATGCTGCGTCCACATGAAAACTTAAAAAACGATGTATCAATACTATATGCAGCAATATTCACAATTTATCCATTCAGTAATTTCATTATACGCCGCACTAATAACATAACTATTGGAACGGCTCCATCGATCGCCGAGCATACGAGGGTAGTTAAAAAATCAATGTTCGAGTCCAGTGGTCTGTCACTGCAAGGGAAGTGGGAGGGCAATCAGTGCTCCAATTTGTGCGTCCAATTGAAATTTCAAACATTATTGTATGAGGACGGAATATTTGATAAACTTTGGTGGTGAGTGATGAGTGCTGGAGCGGTGAGATTAAAGGCCGACGTGGTTCGAGAGATATACTGTCAGAAACATATGGGGACACACTGGGGAGAGGTGGGTGAGAGAAGATTGGAGATACTTATGGGATTTAACTACAATTAATTAATTATATTATTTTACTTTACTTGATAAGTATGAATATGAACTAATGCTAGCTTCATAAGTCTTTTACCAGAGATAAATTAGAAATAAAGAAAGAGGAACTTTGATGTTATTACATCTTTGAAATCAGTTCTCACAAATCTCACATAGTATTAAAATGTTTACATTGTCTCTTGAAAAATAAGTATTTACTATGTTAAAAAAATACATACTCATAAAAAACTATTACATACTCATATTAAACTCGCTCATATTATTATCTAATACATATATTGAAGCAACTTGGTATGCTAGGGCAAGAAATCTTCAAGATTACATCAATCGTGTTCGAATGATTGTTATTTACGTTCAATTTTTACCGACTTCCCAAAAAAGGAGGAGGTACTCAAGTCGACTGTTTTTTTTATGTGTGTTACCTCATTTCTTCTCTCCACGTGAGCCGATTTCGAAATTTTTTTTAGTTTGAAAGATGTTGCTTTCTAATTGGTCCCATTTAAATTTAATCAAGACCAGATCAGTAGTTTTTGAAATATCGTAAATAATGTCTATTTTGTGACGAATAATGCGTTCTTTGACGATGTTCTCGTTTACCCGACTTCAAAAGTTACCTCATAACTTCTTTCGTTGTAAGCCGATTTTGATGATTCTTTTTTTATTTGAAAGCTGGTGCTTTTTATGTGGTCCCATTGAAATTTGATCAAGGTCTGATCTCTAGTTTTTGAGTTATAGTCAATACTGCGTGTTTATACATTAATTCTGATCAAGCTTCCGATGATAAAGCGGTGAAGTCGGTTTTTTTAAGCTTTGCTTGCGTTTAATTATAAGTATACAAAAGACCTTCGCTAGCTGTCAGCATTACGGTTAGTACGCTCATCACCGCGATAGTATCAGTAATCGCTAGGTATCGATCATATACCTAAATACGTGCCTTCGTTTCATAAAACTAGGTTATACAAATGCATAACTTTTTCATATAAATGATCAGGTATTGAGTTGGCACTTCCTAATTCACTTCACTGTACGATAGTTATCTGAAAGATACATTGCTTGTTACTAGTATACGATTTTAAGTCAGAATTAGATACTATTATTACATAAAATTATAACATTAATAATATTTGTAAGTATATGGAAAACACCATATAACCTGTCACACGTCTGGAAGAGAATCAAGGAATATAGAAATATCATTTAGTAAACGCAAAACGCATTCACACTCACAGCCCCACACTAAGTTCAAATACTTGTATCGTGGGTGCCTGAAACATTCACATCACACACACATTACACCCAGAGCCAGAAGCACAAATATCCCTTGGGAAGGAATTTGTGCTCCTGCCGGGAATCGAACCCAGGACCCAGAGCGCAGAGGGCAGACACCTGCCAACTGGGTCGTCGTAGTAGGTAGTCATTTCCATACACGAACTACTTGATGTAATCTTTAGGTTATATTATTGCCGTAGCTGTTTTGGTTAAGGGATAAAAAAGTTGTCCCGGAGATAATGATTTGCCTGTTCAGAGTTTGATGATTTTATCTTACATCATTATTTTGGGAATAGATAGCTTCGATGCTACCGTTTTATATATTTTAAATATATTGCACACATACTTTACGTATAATATAATAACGCTAAGGTCACTATGGAATAAAAACTTTAAACATTTCAAATAACAATTTTTTAAATGTTTTTTGTTCACTGAATGGAAGTGAGTGAATAAATGAAATTTTCACGTTAACTTGATAACAAGAGCGAAATATTTTACGAAGCGCAAATGCTAGTGAATGGAGCTTGGATGCGATATTATTCATGAAAATAATGGAAATATGAGCAGTGAAATGTACTTTTATTTCATCTAAAAGGTTTCATCAAGACATATATATAGTAGTTATAAAGCTGCCGTAAAGGTAATTTTGTAATGACAATAAGTGTAGATTTTTTTGTATGTACGATAGGCAAGCGTTTGACCACAATCTCACCTGATGGCAAGCGATGATGCGGCCGAAAATGTAGCACGCTTGCCTAGAAGGTACCTATTCACTCTTGACTTGAAGATTCATCCTACTAATATTATAAATCCGAAAGATGGTGTGTAAGTGTGTAAGTGTGTAAGTATGTTTGTTCCCTCTTCACGCTTTAACGGCTGGACGGATTCGGATGAAATTTGGAATGTACATAGATTATACCTAGGATTAACACATAGGCTACTTTTTAACTTGATAATAGCGGGCGAAGCCGCGGGGCACGGCTAGTATTTACTATAAATAAACCATAGCCAATGCCTATCTGCCAGAGTTCTAGTGTAGGTCTGAAATAAGTCCATAAAATAACACTAATCATTTATAACTTACCGGAAGTTATCACAATGTGTTATGGTTGGCATTATTTCCATTTACGACAATCCGAAATTATATGTAACAAAATACATATACGAAGTAGAAAAGTATGAAGGAAATACGTGTGAAAGCAACATGTTCATTGCTCGTATCATGTCAACTTGTCGGATTGCTCCATTATGTTGGACGTCAGCTATTATCTGCGAGCCTAAGGCGAATGGACAAAGGATGTGTAGGCTTCGTGAAAGCATTGTGGGAGCCTTGTTGGATGTTCATGGAAACGGACTGGGTATTGATTGTGACTACGGTTATTCGGATTTTGGATGACCGGGTCGTTGAACCTTTCGGGAGTTGATGAAATGAATAGGTAATTGTAGGAATTAATGAATAATTAATGTAGAACATCCAACATTAAATTATTCATGTTGAATGATATCTTATTGTGTGATTGGTGTATAATTAGTTAAACGAGAGGAGTTCTTTTACGTATTTATGTTCCTCCTTCAGAGTTTTATTTGTGTAACTTGATAACATTTTGATTTTATTTAGATTTTAATAGCTTCATTTGTTTTTAAGTAAGATATAAAACAAACAAATCTAAATTCAAAGAAATGAACAGTTTTAAAACTCTTCGCAATAGAAACTGGTAGCAATAGGCCTTGGAGCGCATTGCACCAAGTTTTGCGTGTGTTTCTTTTGAATTTTTAAGCGTATATAATTAAAAACAATTACTAATTTCATAAGAATAACTAAAACATTATTACAAAGTGATAAAATCTTATTCAAACTTTCATCAAGGCGAAGCACATTTCTTAATAATTCGCGGCATCTGAACACCTACTAAATTAAAGCAGAAGAAAAAATAAATGTTTTTTAAAGCCTACTCTGCATAATTCCCGCCCGCCCTAGCCTAAACAAAGTCGGGCGGGCGGAAATGAAGCCAACCTATACCTCGCGGCGACGCGACCTGCATCACAGTCAACGTGAGGGTTTATCAACAGACTGGGATTACACACGAATAACTTAGTCACAAGTTAGATATTACTATGACCAGACTTGTAATCGTTGTTAAGGATTGATAAAAGCTCTATTTACTTATGTCAGTCGTTGTTAGTGTTCTAGGTCAGATAGGTTTGGTTCCTTTTGGTAAACAATCTATTTACCAATCTTAGTTTATGTTGGTTATGTTTTGGGATTGATTGTGATATAGAAATGAAAATATCTCGCTTATTTTTCGTAGCATTGGTAACCAAAATTAGCATCACAGAAACATTATAACAACTTAAAACTTTGCAATTATTATTATCTACGAAATATCTAATCATTATATATATGCGAGAGATACTCCCTAGTCAAACCGGGGGTCCAAATCGGGCGGGCCCAAATAAAGCCAAGCCACGTATCGGCGACGATGCGAACCGCATCGCAGACAACGTGTGTGTTTGTTTTGTTTGGCAACATACTCAGATTTCATACGAAATATTTACGTAAACGGAATAGTTTCGAACGAACGATTTAATATTAGATATCCGTTACGGCGTTGTATGGCGGATATTAGTCAGATTATTTTGGGCTTTGGGGTTTATTCTACATTTTCATACTAAAATCACACTAATGAATGTAAAAGGTTTTAGTAAAATTAACAAAGCAAACGGTTTGTGTGTCTGTAACGGCTTGGAGATGGATTCGGATGAAATTTGGTTTGTAGTTACAAGTGTATATAGTGAGACCCTGGAACAGGGCAATGGCTAGTTTAATAATAACGCTGGCTAAGTCGCGTTAACATTATAAAACAGAAAAAGAAAGTTTCTGTGAGCATGTAAGTCGAAGTATCTCTGTCTTTAATCATACAAAAATGTTTACATAAAGTTATTGGTCTCGTTGCAAACCGCCCGCCCATACTGGACACCGGAAGCGGAAGTAAAGCCGCCCGAAGTCTCCTCGGGACGACGACCCGCTACAATAAGCCACGTTTCCGATACCACGACTACGGCGCTACGGTATACTACGGCTAAGGTTTCGGGATAAGTTTTCGGATACCATACAACTGTGCAATGTAATTGACGGTCAATAATTTTGGTCTACTTTTAGATATGGACACCTTTATGCGTAGCAAGTAAATAAAAGTATTATGTTGATACATTATTATAGCAAGGATAACCTCATCACTTCTATACTATTATAAGAAAGTTCCTAAGATTATAAAATGCAAAACTCCTAGTGTTCAATTATATGTTTTCTACATTTTATTTCACCAAGTCTCTTTTTAAGAAAATAATTTAAATAAAAATAAAAGCTTGGAATAAACTCGTGAATCTATCAACTTCACTTTTAAATATGACAAATATAAAATCTTAAAATACAAAAAGTTTAGATCTATTTGATAAATAAATGGATTCGTTGACAATTTAACTCTTTACAGTCATCCATGACGACAAAGCAATCCATTACTTTGTTGCTATGCAAATAAATGAAAGATTCATTTGTTATTTTGTTATTCACCATCTTCCACTAATAACAATATTAATAGAACCCTACACTGTACAAAATTACTCAATTACATTGTGAAAAACTCATTATAAATATAATGTAGCTGAAAGCCATTCCAAAGGAAAAAAAAAAACAAATTTACAAATTCCCCGACGAGGTATCCGTTACAAAGGAAAGAAAAAATAATTAACATGACAAAATTCATTTAAAGACGGACAATTTAACAACCTCGCTTGAAGAAGATAATTGTTTTTATAAAGTGAGAGAAAAGCAATGAAATATGTTGATAAAAACAAAATTACGTTTTATATATATGTAAAATAGTGTACTAAAGCGAGATTACCCTTGCTTTATCTATACACTAACAGCCCCGCACTACGTTAAAATACTATGAGTTGTATAGCAAACTTTGCACTAGTATGAGATAATTAATTTGTTTGCGGCATGCGTACAAACAATCACACATAGAATCAGAAATACATAGAATGCCTTGCTTGTAGGTAACTTAGGTCTTAGATTTGTATAGTTGTAGTTTAGATAAAGGAAAGCCTACATTTTCTGGACCGTTTTTATTTGGACCGTAGATAGCTTGTATTATCAATAAATATATATATATTAGTATTGTAGGTATGTATACATATATATTTACCTAATATTTAATTACTTTAAACGAACTTGTAACATTTTTAAAGAAAACCTAAGTTCACATCAAATACGCCACGACATTAAATGCCCTTTGTACCCCACAATTAAAACGACCCTTATCGGAGTCTATGGTAATCCGAGAACATCATAAATTCCACATTTTCGACGGAAAATAATGTGTGGTTACTTTGACATTTGGTTATTTGAAGTCATGTTCAAAAATAAACCAAATGTATTTTCTTTTTAGATACAAGAACAATTTTACTTTTACATGTGCGATAACACGTAATATTTGGATAGAAACCATGACGATATGTAATAATGTAACGTTGAACTGAAATTAATCAGGATCCCAGTCGTGGATTCTAGGTCATAAACTTAAATTAATTATATTTTAAATGGAAACATTACTACAAGTATGAAATGGTTAAGATAGCTTGAGAACTTAATTTGTACCAATCCAATTTATATATTTCATATTTCCAAAAAGCTTTGGAAATATAATGGTAATTAAATAATATAGCAATATTATTTAATTACTATACACAAAATTGGAGTAAGTTCAGCATTATGCTTCAAGACCCTCAGAATGATACACGCAGCGTTGGTTTTTAACTTTCTTATTAGCAATTAACTGTGAACTTTTAAATTATTCTTATGTAACCGTTGAAAATGTATGTATACAACTCTAGAGCAAAACCCGTTCTGTTCCTGGCTACTAAATGCACATCAAAAGATTTAATGTATTATGTAGGTTGCGGCACACAAAAGAGTGTTTCATTAATAAACCTTTCGAGATTATCCACCGTACTGGCGAAGTAATTTTACATTGAAATTCAGCTTAGATCTGAAAGTTCGCGCAGTGTGCTCATAAGCGCGTTACGTGCTACATATAATATTCTCGTTCGTCTTTTGAAACATCAAGCCTGCTCTGTCGGTGACATATCCATTTCTCAGAACATCATAATAAGTTTTAAAACTTATTTACATACTCGAATGCTTGAATAATACGCTGAAATAAACTCTGTGGTACTAATAATGTTGTTGCATTTATAAAATGAATGTCGAAATTATATAAACTTGGGACAATAAAAGCCCGAGCATACAAGAACTTTACACTATGAGAAATGTATTTTCGAGGCACATGTTGAATGTGAATGATGATGAATTGTGTTTTAATTTTCTTATTTTTGTGGCAACCATAATTTTGTCCAGTGTACGACTATATGTATAATTTATATTCAATGAAGTCAAAGATATACAGTAAAGAAGAATATTTCCTTACTTATAAACTCTAAATAAGAATATAAATTCCGTTAAATGTGTTTGGGTGAAGACATTCAAATTTGAAAATTCAATAAGAGTAGAATGAAATATCTATAACTAAGTAAGTAATATTAATTTTTATTAATTGGCATTAAAATATCTGATAATGCGGGCACAGAGTAGCGCGATATTATAGCCAGCGGCTTCGCCCGTTTTTATCAAGTTAAAAAGTAGCCTACGTGGTAATTTTTCGTGTGCACATTCCAAATGTCATCCAAATCCGTTCGACTGTATAGCGTCAAGAGAAAACAAACATACTTACACATTTACACACTTACACAAAGGTTTATATTAATGTTATAACAATGTGATATGATTTGCGAATATGTACCTATTATACAATTACCTTGAAATGTTAAAGTTCACAATTATAATATTTTGATGAAAAACTATATCTATAAAAAGTCAAAAAGGAGTTAAAATAAACAATGACATTAAAATGAATCCATCATACAGAGTCGCATATTAATGTTCTGAATGTACATGTAACGTAACCCGATGTTGACATACCTCGACATTATTTTTAAGCTGTAACTGTAAGCACCCCATAAAAGTCCGGATTTGTGTCGCCAAACAAATAGGCAGATAGGCACGATTTATACATGTTACTAACTTTTATTATTAACTTTCGGGACAATGTTTTTATTTATAAAAAATACGGCGTTCATTATTAAATATTGAATTATGTATAGCCTTTAGATGTTCAGACCTAGACTGTTTATGTAAAACCATAAATAAGTTAGAGAATACAGTTCTTCTTGGCATACGCAGCACCTGTTTTTGGTAAATAGTATGTTTTTTTTTACATATGTAAGACAATAAATCTACAGGCGAATTGCCTATACTTCCTTAAATAAAACCTAAATTACCACTATATACATCTACACAACAAAGACCTAAGTTACCGAGCTTATAGTTAACTCAAGTGCTCAAGTGATTTAATATTTCACTTTACTACCTTATTATACTTAACTTAGTCACAAATTGAAATAACTAAAACACATTCACATCAACAGGAACTTTAAAAGTATTCTGCATACAAAATATAGGAACTAAATCATACCCTATTACGATTAATCCATCATTTAGCCGGGTCTTGTAGATTCTTTAATTGGCTGATTTAATTTACAAATTTAAATATAATTATTGTAATCCATTGGTTATACTATCCCAACATTACCTGTCTTTTAAGAACAGTTTCGTCACTGATAGGTTTCAAGGATTTGCATCCTATGTAATACATATTAACTATACGGTACAGAGCATCCATAACTGTCTAAAGG
The DNA here is from genome assembly GCA_948107665.1 of Lomographa bimaculata. Lineage (NCBI taxonomy): Eukaryota > Metazoa > Arthropoda > Insecta > Lepidoptera > Geometridae > Lomographa > Lomographa bimaculata. The sequence goes on along the minus strand of OX403598.1, from coordinate 18,294,414 downwards.
TATCTATTAAGCTAGTCTCTTTATGCCTAGCCAAATTTAATTAAACATATCTTTGTAACCGTATCATGTATAAGAAAAAATAATAAGCAGGTTAACTTTACTCTCATTAGAAACATTTGTTTTTTGCTTTGACGTAACAATATCACTACAATATAGACGTTGATTACATCTACTACCTCGAGTGTACCACACAACGGTCTAAATCATACCAGGCGCAAAACACATAGACCACTTCACGTATGTCTGAATTTGACAGCACGAAAAAACACAGGCATCGACGAGAAAATAAACACGACAGGGGAGCGAAGCGAGCGGACGCGTCCCCGCCAGGCGAGCGTCCGCCTGCGACTGGCTGTCAGCTTAGCCTGCCAGGGGAGGGGAAAACCGAGGAAACTCGGGAAATATTACGTGCAAATAGGGATGCCTTTTGAATACGACCGAGGAGCGATTTTTATACCTATCCGAGTTATTGCTGTGGATTTTTGCGGGAGCTCCCGTCGAGAAATGTACATTTTTTTACGTGAGGACTCCCGTCGAAGTTACCAGCGGTAAATATACATAGTTACAGCGAGAAAACTGCTCGACTAACGAGTTGGATCAGCGAAAAAATATACCTTGTTTTTTATAACTTTTACTGGAATTCGTGACTAGTTTACAGAAAGGTTAAAGCCTGCCTACATTTGAATAAAATAACTAGCTGTAGTTTACTTTGCAGATTCGATCAAGTTAATGAGGTTGAAAGTAGGCAATGTCCTTCCACTATCGACTTTCAATGTCAACGTTACGGATGAACCTTATTATATTATTACTTATTATATATATTTAATCCCATGGCACCAAAGATGATAGCGCATGAGGCTAAATTTCTTAATAAAAAAAATTCACAAGCGGGTCAAGAGGAAGAGGTAAACATATACATACTATGATTAGTGCGTGCTTGTGATTGGCTGATGGGACAGTTGTTAGCGTCAGTAATCACCAGTCATACCTACTTATTAGGGCTAGAACCACTTTAAAAAGCTTTTCGCTTTCACACTTACACTAGGTTTTTATTTTTATTTATTTTTTTTACACTAGATAGGCAAGCATTTGACCGCTATCTCACCTGATAGAAAGTGACGATGCGGACAAAGATGGAACATGATTGCCTAGAAGGTACCTATTCACTCTAGAATTGAAGACACCCAGATTATACTGTTAAGGGAACAAAGACGCAGGCAATGAGTTCGATGACTTGTATTGTGGGTGCCGGAAACATTCACAACACACACACAATCACAACCAGAACCAGAAACATCTCTTATTTCTGATCAATCTCTAGGCTCTTTGCCTTTTATCAAGTAGTTTATAATGTACGTGTTAAGTGTACTATAGGTACGTTAGTGCAGCGAAATTGTTTGTGCATCACGGCCAAAAGGTGACGTCAGCATTAGCCTGTAGGTCTTAGATTACGAGCTAATATTTATATTGGTTCCTATAAATAGACGAACACCACTAAGGGTAACACTACAGTTTGCCAACATATAATTATATGTTTTGAGAATCACAACCCGTACTAAATTCGAGGACTTTTAACGTAGGTGTCGGAATGTCGTAGCAAACACAATCACAACCAGAACGATAACAGGAATCGTGTTTTGGCAGCTATTCTTGAGAATTTGAGAAACAGGTGCCATCGTAGGCCTGGAGTGCTTACTGCCCTCGACTACATTATCGGTAACTAGCAAGTGATTCACACTCAGGCATATATAAATATATATGTGATAATCAATTTCCTTGCAGAACCATGTGTGATTTTGTGGGAAATCGAAGGTAACTAAAGTTAGGACGCCGAGTGCCCGGATGAAGGCTAGGCGAACTCTACAGCTATTACTATTCATTAGTACAGTAATTGTAAACAGACGTCGGGAACAGACGATTATGGTCTGGTTACCTACTCGTAAATGCTAATATTAGCACTAAATCAAGACGTCCCTGCAAGAGGTTGTCTGAAATGATCCAGTGTAACTTGATCGGATACTGGATCAAAGTTTAAACATATGCATTTACACTTCGATAAGTGTAAATGCATATGTTTAAAGTTTGATCCAGTATCCGATCAAGTCACCCTGGATAATTTCAGACAACCATTTTGAAGGGACTCAGTGTGAGGCGATCCCCACACTGAGTTCAGAGACTTGTATTGTGAGTGTAATGTATACGTTTCCTATATATACATCAAACAAACACTCACCAAGAACTAAAAAAAGAGACGGAAGAGAAATATAAGTATTTTGCTTAAAAAAAAGTATATTTTTTTATATATTTATGGTAAAATAACTGTTAGTCATCTTGTTGTCATCGTGTATCAAAATTAAATGAGTTATCATAAATATTTATCCGCCGCTATCAGTTTTCTACGAAATTACTTGACCTCTAGTAATTTTTATCATGTCAATGTGTCATGGGTTATGGTTCAATTGCTTACACGATTACGTGGTTTACAACATAACTAAGAATGAGAAAATACTAATGGATATTAAGCAATCAGATATTATTCAAATTACCGGCGCTTAAAGAACTAAGTCCAGTGTCCTATATACATAATACGTCTTTATAAAATAACGAGCTGATAAATACAAGTGTTGTGAAAAAAATATTTTGTACTTTTGCGAGAATAATTCAGAACGCGCGTCGCGCCCACAAATATCTTACATATTATAATCACGATAAAACAATTAATAACGATACTAGATAACTCTTCCTACGATATTAAATCAAAACTAAACTAAGACACAAGACAAGTCTAAATCAAAATCGTTTATTCACATGGGCCCCAAAGAGGCACTCATGAAAGTTAATGATTTTATTGCCAGATTCGCAAAAATACAGTCATCTCAAGAAGAACCTGGCAAGAAACTCGGTAAATTAAAGAACACCCATGTTCCAGTAATTAGATTGCATCGCACCAGTGCTTAGTTCCAGCGCTGTCGTTCCAGTTGTTCCAACTCGGCAGGAACGATATCTAGATAAACAACTGTCGCTCGTCATTTAGAGCACAAAGGAGGGTATTACTGGCATTACTCCATTGAATGGAACTGATACATCATCGGCTGTAGCTCTGATTGACGTTCGAGCATTTAATATTGTAATGGGATAATAAACCTAAGTGGAATATCTAAAGTCGTAAATCATACAAGCTCACTCATACTAGGGGAGTGTCTAAGTTTGATTCGAGCTATTTCTGTAAAGGCTGAAGACATATGAATTAATTTTTACAGGATCTAAGGCAAGTAATAATGCTTTATATGGCTACAAGCATGTAAAAACGGACAAACAAATCGGTTGTCCTTTCTCAGGAGTTGAGATACGCGGAGCCGCACGTAAAGTTAATGTGACGCAAGCCGACGTTTTTCCGTGTTTGTAACTGTATACATATAACTGTATAAATACGAACATATGCACACTGAATATATACATCTTCTCTAAAAATGAACGCCTCTTCACCAAATGATCAACACAAAGGGTCGAACGATCGAGTATCAAATATATGAAATATTTGAAACCCGATCAAATGAACGATATCTGTATAAAATTTCGCTTGTTTATTACAAAATAGGGTGTATTTTGTAATAAACTCTGCCCAAATAACATGAATTAAATGACAAACCAAGCCCCAATGTAACAAACAACATAAAAGACACGAGAAACCAAAAATTAATGCCGAAATCATTTATCTTGACCCATTTCAACGTCAGATGTGCGGCAACGGAAATGACATTCCCATGCCAAATACAAAGAGGCAGTTGCTTCAAAAATACGTAGCAAATGTAATTTTACAATATTTATAGTAACCTCAGCCCTTAGCGGTAGCGAGGTAATGATGGGCGGTAGGGTTTTGATTCTTACCACATCACGGACCTTAAGTTTTCGAAAGTACAAGGTAGTGTGACTCTGTTTCTAATGCTCTTAGATATTTTATCTAAGCGAATCGCCTAATGGTATATAAATGGTGTTTCTTAAAAAGATATAATCAATAAGAAAGGTTAACTTGATCCCTTCCTGTGCAATCAAACAATGGCCCTGGGACACTGTAAACAACTGCCGAACTATGTTTAAGGACGAAAGTTTTTTAATAAGCCCGCGAGGTAAATAAAACAAGATAATATAAGAACTGTGCGAAATTCTTTGGAGAACTTGTTGAATTATAACTAAAATAAACAGGGAGTACGAGTATCTGATATTTGAAGGCAAAGCTAAAGGGCCGTGTAGCCCTCCAATTAGCAGCGTTTGTATTTATTCATTGCAGATAAATTAATTACTCATTTATTCCCGCAAGAAATACATATGCAACATTAAATAATGTATCACATGAATGTAAAAAAAACACCAAGCAAAAGTGACCAAAATGACAATTATACCAAATATATATAAACTGTCGATGTGTTTGATGGTATTATGTTACTTTATATATATAACCATGTATTGCCTTTAGATTTGAAATATCACGAACATTTATCGTTTGACATATACAGTACACACTGTCCTATAGGCATTGACGGCTTAGTCGAACCATTTTAAAGCAGTGATAAAATAACAGCAGGTATAACCGAGCCAGGAAGCAAATTTTATTTACAAATTTCCGGTTGAGCGAGTACAACTATAAATCTCGCGAACTTCAGCAAGACAAACAACAGGCAAACTTTAAAATAATGCCGGTTGCAGGCAAACTGATGAAAAATACAACCGGATAGAGGAAAACTAATGGAAACACACCGGGGTAAGGGAAAATTGTGGAAAACGGTCCGGGGTGATTGACTCGGTGTTATTGGAATGAGCTTTTCTCGGTAGATTTATTTTTGGCACTGTTATTGTGCTCCCATTATTCGCTGTCATGGTCGTCATTATAGTAATTTGTTTTACGCTGGCCATCGTTTTGAGTGATGCTTTTCAATTTGTTGTTGTTCCAGTTGTATTCCTTTATTCTGGCTGTAATGACTTACATTAAAATCGTTTAGTGATAAATTGTTTACAATTTCATTGCCGTTATTCTTACATTTTTATAAAGCGTAAGATGTTTACTATTGTGTATTACATTAGATGCACTATATGAGTGTATTCTAGTAATCATGTATAATTTTCAGTGTTTTTTTTTAAATCTTTATTTAAGCTTTGATGCAATAACGCTCATTAACCACTTATATTAAGAGATCGCTTTGGGTCAAATCATAAATTCAAGCTGTCTTATGTAAAAAACCCTATTTCGCCATTTAGAACCTAGCAACTAAAAAACGACCTCTAAATATTTATTTTAGATAATTGAAGGTAATATATATCACACATATTATACTTATACCTATAGTAGGTAGGTACACACATCTCACTATTTATTTATTTATTTCATAGCATGGAATCTATACACCCACCGAAATCCCTTTCAACTTCAGAAGTGTTATAATAATATCACAGCTGACGCAAGGCGATTGCAATCCCGGTCCCGATTCGCGCCATATTCGCAGTTCAATCTCGCCGGATATCCGGATGAAGCCGACTCATTTCTGGATATCATAGATACACATCTTGAAATCATCCCATTCGGTACGGAAAACTACACCCGCTACGGGTCTACGAAAGCTCATCGCGTTTGTTATTGTAGCGGCTCTACGACGTAGAGCCTACTGTAGTTGTGGTGTGGTAACAATTGTCACAATTAATTTTGTCGCTGGAAATGTTTGTACAATAACTTACACTAGGAATGTATAGAAAGAAACAAATATAAGAAAATGTCTGCAGAATGTTTGTGAAGGAAAAAAAAACAAGTCGCAAAAATATTGATTTATTTACGACTTAACATTGACTAATAACACGGATCACACCATTTAGTGAAACTAGAGATTTTAACATTTGTTATTTTGTTAATTGATCGCACTTTATAAAATAATTTAGTTTTTAAATTCTTTGCAAAGTACAGTCACGGAGATAAACTTTTTAAAAATCATTTTGTAATATTCAGACAACTAAGGTTCTTTACAACGATACCCAAACGAGCAGAAAAAAAATGTTGCTCTTCTCTTACGTGTAGGGGACACCTTTAATATTTTCATTAACATAATTTTCTAGTTTTACAGTGTAATCAAGGCTATGTAGAGCAGTATCGCCTCACGTCTCTGGCACGGCGCGCAGGCGGATTGCCAAGGCGGTGCGGCCGGCTGGGTTCGGTACCCTCCTCGAGGCGCAATCATAGCATTCTCGTCAAACTCGTTTTTACCGATGCAGGCTTATGATCATGTAAAAAATTAGTTCGTACGCAGATTTCGGTATTTTATAAATATTTATAAATAATGATAATATTTTAGTTATACGTTACGTTTAAATTTGAAGGTTTCGGCTAAAAGGAAGCCTTTAAGTTTATTACTTACAACGACCGTTAAGAATAATCGAACTAATCAAAGCAATACATTTATTTATATACATTTAGTAGTAGACACTGTAAATTAGTATTAAATTAATTGACACATTTAATATTAGAACCACAAATATATCTTTAAATATGTTCCTTCCGTACTGCGAAGGAATGGAACTCATTGCCTTCGTCTTTGTTCCCCGAACGGTACAATCTAGGAGTCTTCAAGTCAAGAGTACCTTCTAGGCAAGCATGCTACATCTTCGGCCACATCGTCGCTTTCCATCAGGTGAGATTGTAGTCAAATGCTTGTCTATCAGGCATAAAAAAAATGTACATACTAGCCGTGCTCCGCGGCTTCGCCCGCTATTATCAAGTTAGAAAGTAGCCTTTGTGTTTATCCTAGGTATAAGCAATGAACATTCCAAATTTCACCCAAATCCGTTCAGCCGTTAACGCATGAAGAGGGAACAAACATACTTACACACTTACATACAAACTTTCGGATTTATAATATTGATAGGATAATAGGATTTAAGGATATATTTGTGGTTCTCATCATAATGAGTAATCAACCTAAAGTCATAACTTTACGTTGTTATTATATTATAAAGTGAAATTGTTTCTTAACATGCTATAAGGCAATGATTTCTTTTAAAGGCAAGATTATAAGTTCAGTAAAATGTTTTAAAATGACAGTATAGTGAAAGTCAAAACAATAATAAAGTAAGGCTATGTATACTGAGTCATTAAATCTCTTTCAATCACTTAAAATACCTTCCATACTTTCATTTTTCATTGTTATGGGAATCCCAAAGTTTCCCATTACGTAAGGCATCCATCGTAAACTTAGACTATAAACATATCACTCAGCAATATTGCATCGTGAAGTCGATATGTTGCTCGATTTGGACAATGAAACATTGTAAGCTTCGAAATCGAGATTTTCCACTTAGGGCGTATTATTCGGAACACAGATTGTATTCCACTTACAGCACAGGTTCTTATTTAAATATATTTATTTCTAAGATTGATTCTGTGTTATCTTTATTTTATACTTGGGAAGTTTTAATGAATGTGTTACTAATATCTTATTTCCACCACATTTGAAATTTATGTGAATGAATGAAACGTTTCGCGAATTTTGTATCGTCTTCTGTAATATATATACAGTTAAGAACACATAACTTATGTTCAAAATCTATGCATTACTTTGATTTCGAGTGACTAATTTCTTAAAGCTTTCGAAAATGCGTTTAAGAGTTCGAAATTACCCTGAGGTTTGGAGGCCATACACTATGGTAAGTATACTCCTCTTTCGTTATTTAAACATTTTCAATGGATAGAGAATATTAAAATTTATAAGATGATTTACTCATTACATTTCTATGAATTATATTCGACTCGTCAATCGTCGTGAATCGTCACCAAAGTATTTTTGAAATACCCATAAAACTAATCAATTTGAAATAAATGTTTTCTTATATATCAATCTAAATAGATTTTTTTGATCGTATAACTCAGCTGCTAAATTATTTCACCTTTTGTTTTAGCGCTATAAACATATCACTCAGTGATATAGAACTTAAAAGCATGGCTCAATTCGACGATAACATTCTGAATTCAAACGAACAATGTAAGCCAGGAGCAGAAGCTTAAAGTGAACATAAAATGTAAGTGAAGTCGCCTATGTTACAGCGACTTCAAAGTTTCATTGTTATTTGCTATATCAACATCTTGGCAATATGCAGCCAAACATAAAGACCACTAATGTATTGGGAAATTCATATTATAACAAAAAATGAGATTAAAGATAATGTTGTGTAGTAAAATAATGATATAACTCAAGTATGGCAACGTCATTTAATGCCACACACATTTACTCGTACATGTTTGATTGTTGTTTGTATTATACATTCAGTATTCTCTATATAAAATACAAAAAATGTTTCTACCTATGTCCTTTATAGACTTTGAAACACTACTAAAATTAATGACAAAGATGCATGGAGGCAAACTGCACAGGCTCTTTCTAGCGACTACCATAATAACACCTAGGTTAAGAAAATTATATATTAGAAATTAAGAATGTTTTTTAAAAAAATTAATAAAAAAAAATGCGCCGCCGAGTTTCTTGCCAGGTTCTTCTCGAGATGGCTGTAATTTTGCGAATTTGGCAATAGATTCATTAACTTTCATGAGTGCCTCTTTGGGGCCCATGTGAATAAACGATTTTGATTTTAAAAGCATTAAGTATGAAGTCGATTTCCGACTTTTCCTATACAAATTTCTTCCCGAATTTTGACCCATGTCGCACAAAGTACTAGGTAAACATTTATGTTTGCCTAGTACTTTATATATAAACCTAAATAACGCATGTTTAACATAAAAGCGGTAAAAAACTTTTTCTTTACGTAGTATTGCATTAACATAGACTAACGAATAACATTGAGGAATAAATACGTCACTAGGACTTGGTAAAGTACTAGGCAAACATAAACATGAAACAGGTAATAATTTAGTCAATAAGTGTTTAGTATATGGTATTTAAGGACTAGGCAACCATAAACATGAAAGAGGTTGGAACGCATGCCGTGTACAGCTAGTTCTTTATAAAGTTTGAATTTCCCTTTGTCGGTTTCGAGCCAAAAACATAACCGAGCGATATTGAACCGCGCAGTGTAATACGCCAATATGTTGCTCAATTCAGTTACGTCAAGCGGCGCACAATGAAAGGGTTTGAATGCGGTGCCAGCGGTACCACACAATGTGAACGCCTGAATGCGGGTAAGATTTAGTAGTCTGAGATGTCACCAACGTCCTATGACATAAATCATTATTAATATTTATTGCCCTCTATAATTCGTCTCTTTAATATCACAGATATATTATAAACAATCCTAAAATTTGTCAGTTTTGGAACTGCTGCGGCGTTGGTAGCGTGTCTGCGTGGTTCGATTCCCGGTAGAAACACAAGCTTTCTTTTAAAGGGAAATTTGTGTTTCTGATTCTCAGTGTGATTATGTTTAAGTTGTGAGTGCTTACAGCACCAACGGTACATTTCTTAGAATGTGGTGTAAAGCTGCGAGTGAGAAATTGCTTAAAAAATATTCGTTAAGACGTATTTTGATGAAATTCCGTACGTAAATAATCTATGTCCCGGCACAAAAGCTAATTTTCGATTGACTCGGAAAAAGCCCCGACAACGCTTTAACTTTAACAATTATAAGTAAAGTAGTTGTAGTGTTGTTGCAATTTTTGAACAAAAGAGATTAAGAAACTTAGCAAAGCTCGGTCACAAAGTTTCATTGTTCATATTTTGCTTCACAAAATTGGGAAATCATATCAAAGACGATTGCAATAATTATAAGCCTTTACATTCACTTGGCAATTATATAATACTCATAATAAACAAAAATAAGTTAAAATTAAGTAATTCAAAGTTTAGGAACAATTTAAAAGAAATACACATTATAATAATAACATCTTTTTTAGGAGTCAATTATAAACAACAATACTTCATGTTAATATAAAGTATTTAATATACATATAAGCATAGTAGACTTATGTCATAAAAGCAGCAATTATGTATATTTACACGTGAAGCGAATCTTCATAAGAAATTACCAATCTTATAAAACCGCCTTCAAAACATAACTTACATAACATGTCGGTACGCTCACTCTGAATTATTACGAATTACCACAACTTATCAACATAAGTACTAACACGGTAACATAGTCGCAGCTGAGTTTGGACGGTTTCAAACCAAACACGACGTTTGAAATTAAATTATACCTGAAGTTTCTCACTCGGTGGTTTAGCATAATGAACAAACTTACGTGTACGGGGCAGGCGCACAGGCGAGGCGGGACGAGGGCGATGCAAATTATAGTTAACTAGCCGTGCCCCGCGGCTTCGCCCGCTATTATCAAGTTAAAAAGTAGCCTATGTGTTAATCCTAGGTATAATCTATGTACATTCCAAGTTTCATCCAAATCCATTCAGTCGTTAAAGCGTGAAGAGGGAACAAACATACTTACACACAAACTTTCGGATTTATAATATTAGTAGGATGTTCTTCGGGTAAAATCACATATTGTTTCTTTTAGGTATAAGATATTGTACGCATACAAAATCTTGCAATTAGCATGTTAGTTTGACATACAATTGAGCCACAAATGGGAGACAACACTGGTCCCTGAAACACAGTTTTCAACTACATCAGGGGAAACAGACTCCACAAACATGAATGTATAAATGTTATTGTTTTGTACATATAATGTCTGGTATTGGACTCGCATGCCGGTAAACATCAATGAATGTAGTTCTCCGTTTCAAAACTTTATATTTGATATTTTTCTCTCTATTTGCATCTGCTTTTAACAACATGCATTATTTTTAGTGTGGTGCATATTAGATTTGAGCAACGACAAAGACTCCTTCCTCTTAGTCTTTTACTCGACTTTCCCTATATATAAGACAATCTTCAAAAATTAATAACCATTTTTGAAGATTGTCTTCTGATTTAATGCTATATGGCCAAGGAAGTCGAAATTTACACATTCGCTAGGCTTAGCCTAAATTAAATTAAATAGATGTTAAAAGTATTCCTTTCTTCATGTCTCTCTTCTCCCATTCCCACTAAATGGGGTCGGTATAACATCTTCTCCTTCTGGAGTAAGAGTGAAAGTAAAGTTTTGTCAATAAGATTTGGTAGGAGTTTCATGACTGTCGCTTACTGTCTTCAACCTTACTTGGAAATACTAGTTTTGAGATGCCGGAAGTCAGCAAGGGTACCACGTGCAGGTTCAGGTTCTTATCCCTAATAGCATACAGCATTATACTAAAATAATAATCGGTATTCTACCGTTTACATTTTGGAGAGCGCGCAGTAATTACATGATTTAATTCCACCTAGCCCTTATTGCCACCTAACAACAAGACAAAGTCTAGATAAAAAATCAAGTCTAGAGTAAATAGGTATCTTCGTCTACATTTTCAGCCGCATCTTCACTTTGAATTAGGTAAGATAGTGGGCAAATGCTTGCCAATCTAACATAAAAAAAAATATGTTGCCTATAGTGTAAGTAGTATTAAGTATCCAGATTCTTGAGTCTAATTCGTATTCTCTATTGACAAGGGTTAATAGAGTCAATAAAAACCCAAGAGATACCATAAAAGGCGAGAATTCTTGAGTAAGGTAAGGAATATTGTCTTGAAAACGATTACTTCTCCGGGATTTAGTTATCACATCAGTTTCCATTAGATATATGTATTCACCCTATGCTATACCATTTTACTAGAAGTCTCGTGAAAAGAAGATTAATGGTTGACATACCTTACTCGAAGCGTTTCACTTTCGGACAGCGAAGAAGTGGAACTCATTGTCTATTTATTTGTTTCCCGAAAGGTATAATCTGGCAGTCTTCAAAATTAGTGTGAACGGGTATCTTAGAAGATACCCGTTCACACTAATCTTGAAGCATGCTTGTCCAGAGACAAGCATGCTAAATCTTCACCCGCATCATCGCTATCCATAAAGTGCGATAGAGATTGAAAGCTTGTCTTCCATACATGTTGAGGGAATTTTATTCCTTCCAACAGTGCACAGTCTTGTCAATGATGTCCATTGTATTTTTTGTATTCTTACCTGAAACAAACATAATTTGTGATTGTTACAAAACCGTGGGAATAATAATTTTCGTGGCAAATTAGCAATTTGTATCAAATTATAGTAATTGTATGCTAATATCAAATAATAATTCGTTAATTATGATTTCATCTCTATTTTATCAGATGAAATCATAATTAACGAATATATACAGGTTTAACCTAAATAATAATTATATGGCAACAATTATGTTAAGCTTTGGATAATTTGTTATTCAAGCGAAAATAATAAAAGGCTTCATGAATTTATAACTCAGAATACATCCAATACTAATATTATAAATCCGAAAGTTTGTTTGTAAGTGTGTAAATGTGCAAGTGTGTATGTTTGTTCCCTCTTCACACTCTAACGGCTGAACGGATTTGTGAATAAATAGTGAGCTTAATCACAGGGTTTAAAGCTTTGGTTCATGGGTCATTGAGGACATAATAAACGTACTTATGATGTTCATCACTTTAAGGACAAATTAGTTGTTAATCAATCATGTCTTAAATCAAGAGCACCGATTTTACCGATCATTGGTGAGAATTATCCCGATTAAGCTATACATTTAGAAAAAAAAGCTTGTTTTTCGAACGAAATACATTCACCTAGTTGTTTAACGCCGAAAGTGATACCACTTACATTAGTTTACGAAGCGACTGATATGTTTACGAAGCGACTATAAATAAGCGTCAAACGTATAGCACCTCTAATTTTTCGACTTCAAAGACTTGATTTTCAAAATCAAGAATGTTTTTTGGTTAGAAATCTTTAGATGGTTCCGATTCTACGCACCGTAATCTTAAATTGTCTCCAACATGTGCGGAGATCCTCGTTAAGAATATAACTCGAATCTTCCGCCACTTGTTCAATTCTGATTAAATCGCACCTGAGGTATTGACACAGCCAATTTCTTCGGAACATTTCCGAGTAATGCTCGAAATAGCTTTTAATATCCGGAATGTGTTGTTTCGCGTTCTTAATGTAAAGACTATATATGAAGGTACATAGCATCGATTTTCACTTTGGCCTTAAAAAGACAAATATAGATTTAATTAATTAGTTAAGAGTAGGGATTTTTAAACTAATGTATTAAAAAAAAATGGCAAAATTTCACTACACGATAAAGACCTGCAGGCCTAGCATGGCGTAGGGATATAAATTGTTTTTATCCACTGACAAGGAACAAGATTGTCCTCTCCACCATACACAGAATGGCAGCAGTGGAATGGGAAAGTTTATCCCTGTTTTGACATGTGGCGTAGATATATTTCTCTCTTCATAACATGGGCGCAACGAAAAGTGGATAAAACTGCTCTGTTTGACATTTGGTAGAGAAAAATTATCCTCGTTCGTAGGACGTGGGGTTAATTTTGACGTAGCAACGGGACATAGCGTCTCCCTCCTTATCCACCGTGGATATTACACCTACCTGTGCGTCCATGATCGGAGCGAGGAAAAAAATTACAGATATCTAATAAAATAATCAGATTTCTGGCAATATAACATGAATTACTGTAATACTAACGAGGTTTTCTACACAAGCAGCACTGTAATAAATGTAATTAAGTATTATGAATCTGTGTAAGTACACACAATCATGCCCACAACGAAAATAACTAATTTTCTTACGGCATGTTTTTTTTATGCCCGGTAGGTAATCATTTGGGCGCTATCTCAATTTCTGAGAAACTACCCCTAGAAACAAAGTCGCACATAGCAGTGCCAACTATGCCATTAAGGCAATCTAAAGGAGGAGGGAACCGGGAGCTCATTTTATTTTCAAAAATCTATCAGGGCGCCTTGTTGAGGCGACGCGTTACCAAAATGCTGCTATTTATTTGGTTCAACTTATTAGCATTGCAATTCAGAGAGCCAACGCCGCCAGCATGATGGGAACGCTACCCACTGGTAGAAACTCGATGCTTTGTAGGTAAGTGGGCCTTAGGTCTTCGCTGCATAGATGTATATTATATTCTTATTTAAGTTTTAGGAAGTATAGGCAATTGGCCCGTAGATAGAGACATCATGAAATAAAATATCTACAGAAAGCAGGAAAAAGCATTTCGTAGAATCACGTTTCAAACTTGTTATGGGATAATCAATCGTTGTAGATTTATTGGAGCACCACTTTACAACAGCACTGTTGAAAAGGTCAAGACCGAGTGCAGAGGTCACTTTGTGTAATTCATAAGAGTTACGATACTTAGGGCGTACCTATTTAACGGGCACACGCAAGGCAATTGGCCTCGATGCACCTATTTTACCCGACTACCAAATGAGGGTCATATTTTTCTATATTCTATTTCTATATCTAGTATGTAAGTACGTATGTATATTTGTAAATTTCTTTATAACCTCGTAACTTCCGAACGGATGGATATATTGCTACAGTTAAAGTTACATTCCGTAGATAGGTGTTTGAAAAAAAATACAAAATGGCAGATCTTTGGCGAGAAATAGTAATTCGTTAGTAAAAAAAAATTACCAAATCTAGGTTATCAAAATGAAGGAATTTTAGAGGGGATTACATAGAATTACATAAAAAGCAGGTTCACATTTATGGCTGTCGGGTTTTTTGTATTTTTAGTACATTGACTTGTTGTTTTACCACATATTAGTAAGTAAAATCCCAACGAAACGTATTGAAAAAGAAAAGCCGTTTCAAGTAAAGTCCACTTACATTTTTTCTCCGTGAGTAATAACATCAGTGATCCTACAGTCGAGCATTTTGTCAACTTACAAACCAATCTCCTTAAGAGCTTGGACCTCTCGACCTTTGAGCCGTGATTTGAAAAATATCCCATCTTCAGGGAGTTTGATGGAAACAAAAGAGAGATAATATTCCCTCATTGCTGGACGTCTCTAAAACCCAATTATTTATTTAAATAGAGATTATACGCAATTCCAATATAATGGACTACTTCACCAGATATATGCTGACAAAACCACAGTTTAGCTAACGTATATTGAAATGTTTATATTTTACTGAGCCAACGACTTAAACCTTTTTTCCTGCCCAATGTGCTTTTATGTTTTTTTAGGAATTACATATTGGTGCTAATTCTGTTGAGCACCGAACTAACCTAAACTAAACTAAAAATAAACTTATTTTAGTCGAAGAACACCTAAACGCTATTCTGATTTTACGTTGAACTTAATTTAAAAGTTGAAATGACAGGACTCTTTCAAGTATAAGATCACATTAAAAATAATCCAGACCTTTTTCATACAGACTAATTTGAGTTTAAAATTTCTATTTTTAGTCTTAATTTGACGTAAAACATGTAAATCAGAATAAGAATTTGGTCATTTTCACTAAATAGAGTAACTAAACTAACTTAGTCCTGTCAAACTTAATTTTAGTCTAATCTTGCATTTTCTGAATATTTTTTGGACTAAAGCAGGACTAAAACTAATTTTAGGCTAGTTTAGTCTAATTCTGGACAACAGAATCGGCACCATTGTATGTTTATCTGTTAGACTGTTTCGACATTCTTTCTTGTAAAGTAAAGAGAGTTGAGAGAATCATAAACACTATAGAGTTGCGAGAATTTAAACACTTTCACACCCACAGCCTCACACTAAGTTCGATGACTTGCATCATGGGTGCCGGAAACATTCACATCACACATAAAATCAAAGTAAGAGCCAGAAACACAAATTTATCTTGGAGAGAAAACTTGTGTTGGGAATCGAACTCGATACCCGTTGCTTAGAAGGCGAACGCGCGCCTAACTGCCCCAGCGGGCATATTTTCTGCGCTTTATATTCCTTTAGACATCTCTTCGACATATCAAAGAGATAACAATTCGATAACAGAATGGAATACAAATTCCAGATTGAAAAAAACCATGGAATCCGTTTAAATCGAATCAACAATGCAATTAAATGGGACACACAAAGCCGACATGTCCGTCGCCGGTCGCGTAATGCGTAAATACGAATAAGTCCGATCCAATATGCAAGCCTATTTATTGCATGGGTTACATGGGATGTTTGCATGTGTGACGATTTCATTCTTGTTTTATCTTTAATATGCTTACGTATGACATCACCTATCGTAACTACCTAGCCGGATCATATCGCAGAATAACTAGCCAGGTTTGCTTCTACGTTCATCATCCGTACAGCGAAGGAGTGGAACTCATTGCCTTCGCCATTGTTCCCCGAGGGGTATAATCTGGGAGTCTTCAAATCAAGAGTGAATTGGTATCTTCTAGGCAAGCATGTCACATCTTCGACCGCATCATCACTTTCCAACAGGTGAGATAGTGGTCAAATGCTTGCCTGTTTATCATAAAAAAAGCCAGGAGTGACGATCTCATAGCTATTCATAAAAGATAAAGAACAAAAAAATACAAAATATTTTATTTATTAAAAGAGAACAGTAAATAACTACTTGCATAGATATGAACTAGATTATTGCTATACAGTTATGTTACTGGAGGCCCCTGCACTAGGGCATGCCTGTCTCGCGGGAGACCGTATTCTATTACCAGATAATAACATGTTTATTTTGAGAACTACAATATACAAATCTTTAGAAATTAAAATACTAAAAGATTAGCTCAAAAGAACATTTTCGCTTCGCTCATATCATGTCTATGTGAACAACTTATACGTAGTCAATATGAGCGTACATTAAGGCCTGAATATCTTTTAGCTTGTATGGATGAAGTATGTTCAGTATTTCAGTCTCGCAACAATCGTAGTAACCTCAGTTATTATTTCCATCCCCAAACACAAGATGGCCGGTAATAAAAGTTGCTTCAAAAATATTATTATAGCGCTTTGAACATTTAGAAAACATTCCTCCAATGAAAAATAAATGTTTAAATTCAATTTTTATTTATTTATCTGTATTTCAATATTTGTTAGAGTATTTCCACGTACTCTACCGTTTCCGGTGTACAAATATTTAACAAAACAGCCAACACACAAGCTATACCAGCACTTAAAACACGTTCTTAACACAAACACACAATCTTTCTTTTACACACGCATGCGATATTGTGTATAATGTGTTCAGTAGTAACAAATTACATTAACAGTAGGTAGTGGTAACATGTAAGTTCTACGGCAGACCATTACAAGACCTTCACCGTTGCGTGTTTAAATTAAATAGCTCTTCATTTAAATTGCTTATTACACGGACAGCAGTAGAATTAAACTACAGAAATAATATTACATGTGCGTTGACTTCAATTGAATATTATCGGTCTATTGAAGTGAACATTAATGGAGAATCTCTAGTCGTCTAAAACATTAAGCCTCGTTTGTTTTGGAAGTCGATGACTTATCACGTGTGTCAACTATTAATTGTTATACTGTTGTAAGAGTTGTCGATATTTTTTAACGTCGCGACGATGACATGTATTGTGTTAAACCTGCAAACGTTGCAGTTCGCAATTGCTTCAATCAACATATACAAGATATTCGGCAGTGAGTGTTTTAAATGCCGAATACCCTGGTCCTGCAGTTTAGGGAGTTCCAGACGATCAGATGAGATGCTGTAGAGCGCTGGTTCGAACCCACACTTCAGCTCACTTTTAGGAAATTGGGTTTTTACGAAAATTAACGTAGGAGAGGAAACTTCAAAATCACCAGCAAATAAAAATGTGTGTTTACCAGCTTCGATCACATCGTCACTTACCATCAGGTGAGACAGTGGTCAAACACTAGCCTGTCACAAATAAAATAAAAAAAAACCGCTCATCTAATGCCACCAAATCTTACTCGAGTAAATGGCTAATGGTTGAGGACTGCACAATGCTCTGTTGACTAACATGTATGATCTCATGTCCTTCATTTACTATAGGCTTATTATACCTATATATTTACCATAGCTTCCGCCCTATGTGGTGTTTAGTTAAGCGAAGTGCAATGCCTATTATGGACATGAATAATTAAAAAGAATATTAGGTCACAGCGGGTGGTACATGGCATGACTAGCGTGTTTGCTATTAGTGCTATAGTAACATAATAGGCGGAAGCGGTCTAGTTTATCATTATACCGATTTAATATGAGGGGGTTATTAAAAAGGTATTTTTATATTCAATAGGCAATCCTTAAGCCACTACCTCACCTGATGGTAAATGATGTTATATTGGTATGAGCATGCTTGCCTAGAAAAGACCTTTTTATATTTTTAAATGTACATTGCTATTTTTTTAAGTCGTGTATGTAGTAACTTAATTTCTGTTAAAATATGACGAAAATATTATTATCTTATGTTTACCTCTATTAGTAGGTTTATAAATAGCTCAATAATTAATTAACTTACAGCTCGTAGGTCGTACGCCATATAAATTAAACTTGTTGTTTTATAATTAACTACCTGGACCTGAGAGGCATAATAACTAGCTAATAATACAAAATTGCTATCTAATTGGAAAATTTTCCTTATTGCTCTATTAAACCATCACTCAAAAGCCAGGGAAATACAACGATTAGTTATGCAACTATTACTTTTATATTATGATACTTATAACATAAAAGTTTTCACACTCACAGCCCCTCACTAAGTTCGATAACGTGTGTCATGGTTGCCGGAAACATTCCCATCATACATACTGTTACGAGATCAACTAATAATCAAGAACCAGAAAAAGAGAAAACTTGTGTTTGCACCGAGAATCGAACCCAATACCCGCTGTTTATGGCTAACGCGCACCAAACGCCAGCAGGCATTATAAATATAAATATAGCAAAACAGTTTTGTAATTTTTGCATCAAAATCTCCATAGATAGAAATAAAGACGAAGACCTAGAATTATTTAAATGAACGAGATCAGGAATAAGGTGTCATTAATTTCCTATAAAGGGGTAATAAAGGGCAATATGTTAGTATGAAGAGAGCTACACCGATGACAGTAATAGTTTAATTGAGTATTTAAAATATGGATTAATAATCTCAAATAAATAAATTGAATATATATACATATATATATAGTCCTAGTCACAAGTAACAAACAACGTCATGTAAGAGTCCATAGTCCAGTCACAGTCAAATCATGTCCAATTAAAGTGGTAGAAAATAGAAACCGGCTATTAATCACGTTATATAGTGTGTCGAAATACTCCGACCAGTAGAAAATTTACTAAAAATTCTATTGTAGTTTTTGAGCGAAAATGGATATGACGGTTTTCGAATTGGTATGATTAGCCTACACTCATGCACGTCCGCGAACTATTTACATTTAATAATCCACCTTAATCCACATTAACACACGAAAACTCACAAGTTTTGGAAATAATAAAAAATCAACAACGACACTTTTTCACTTTTGCCCCAAAACCCGAATACGATACTACTACTACCCTTGAATTGAATATAAAATGTTGTATAAATAAACAGTTAAATTGAAACTGCACCCGATACGAGAAAAAAACAAAGTATCGAACCGAGGAACAATGCACCTAAAAGCAAAACAAACACACTCGCAGCTGTACGAATCATAAAACTCAGTTTAAAACAAAATTCGAAAACTCGAGACACTCGAAAAGGTACTCGCACTCCGAAAGTCTCGACTTTAACAGCTCCAGCATTTAAAGCTTAACCATCTCAAGCTTTTTCATCTGACAGCTTTACAGCCGAAGAATTAGCGCAACTCCATTAGCTGGATGCAAACACTTCCATCACGAAGGTCCATAAAGGATGGACGTATAAGCTGCATGTTTGCTGTGCTGAAAGGTGTTCCATCAGTGATACCATTCTATTCTTCGCTTCGGTGAAATAAACCGTATGGCCAGGAAGTAAAGTTCTGAATGCGTAATCTAAGATGCAGATGCATGTTGTGTTTATGGAGCAATGACGTCATTTGTTTAAAATGAGAGTGAAGCTCAAGACGGATGGAAAGCAACCGCACTTTTGCCGGTTGTGCTAAAGTATTTCTCAAAATAGCTGAACCATTATAAAATGCGAGATTTACAATGCTACGAGGTGTTTTAATGTAAGCTCTGATAATGCCCAGTTCTTTACAAATTGATTAGTCATAGTTGTATTTTGAATAACTGAGATTGTTCAACTACTTTCGTTGGTGATTATAGTATATCTAATAGTTCGTTTACAGTGAGAGTATCGAGAGAGTTGATAAATCTGTCTTATAATGCTAGGTAGTTCATGGAAAACAAATGAAAAGACATGAAGATAAGATATAACATGCTTGCCTAGGAGATACCTATTCACTCTAGACTTAAAGACTATCAGATTATACCGTTCATGGATCAAAAACGCGACCAATGAGTTCCACTTCTTCGCTGTACGGATTATGACGATGAACGAACTGGGGGTATACCAACCAAATGTATGACGTGTGACAGTTTGTTTTTACGATTTAAACTTAAGCTTCGACACTCTAGTCGCAGCATAAGTAATCTGACTTATCACCGGAAGTATTTAGCTCAGGTAATGGCTCTGCACTGGCTCGTTAAATTGCCTCATTACTGTTTAGCGGCTCTTACTTCTGCCAACAACAAAATGTGCACATTTAATTCTCAAGTGCGCCATCACTTCGCCCGCCGTATATCCGGGTGCATCGCGCATTACGCAATACTTCTACACACAATAATGTACACAGACGCGAGTGCGCGAGGTACCCGTCTACTGGTTATAGGATGTTCTTTTTCTATTGTTATTTCAGGATAGATAAGTAAATTAAATTTTATTTGCATTTAACAGCACGGAAGAGCAGATTGTGGGATATAGACTTAATGTAGATGACCCGGTGAACTTCGTACCACGCCATCTATTGAAAGTAATCCGTGGCAATTCCCATTCAAAATTTCAAATGTTGTTTTTTTTTTCGGCGGGTCTTTTGGGTTTTTATTAATTAAAAAAAATCAAAGAAATATTATTGGGCGATCCATTTTCTAGTTTCTAGACTAACAGACGGCAATAAATTAAAAGATATTCAGGCTGCATTTTTCTATTATCACATCAGTTGGTAAGTGGTGCCTTCGAGGATGGTAAACATAATCATGTAACGATGTGAAAACATGTGCGGAGTTATCTTACACAGGTTAGAAATTTACTATAACCTCTCACATCTCATGGTTGGTTCAAGGATAACTACCAGAATACCGTTTGGTGTTGAGCGGTGGATTGTTTTACTTGTTGCGAGTGGTGTATTACACTGAACATATTACTGACTTGGTACGTAGTACTACGTAGTTTTCTTTTCTGCGAATGTAATAACGATAATGTAACAATTAGGAAGGCGCATTAGGAATGTCTTACCACTATCTTAAGGTGAGTTTACATTTACCAAGATTAAATGCAAAGAAAATGGCGGCTGAATATTGTGAATTGAGTTCTTTGTGCCTGAATCATAAAGGCTTTCATGGGAGCTAAAACTGTATCATTAATATTTAGAAATGAACTTAGTTTATTATTATTCAATTGTTTTTTGTATAGGATAATGGACAATGCTCCGAGTCCGGCGCTGTATTTCGGACGCACCCTGTATACAAACGACACTATTGTCTACTTCTAGCTATGCATCTCACCTGGCGTCGGCCGCAATCGATCCGTCGCGAAGCGCGGCGTCTAGACTCGGAAGTACCAGATAAATTAATATATATCTGAGGGTTACTACTCTCAATTTGTTCCTATTTTACGGACTAAAGCCATTCACAGTAGGATTCACGCTTCTTCGCGGATGTTCGCGCAGCAGGATTTTCTATTCTCCTGTGCAGGCTCCACTATTGTCTAGCTATGCATATCACCTGGCGTCGGCCGCGGTCGATACGTCGCGACGGTGTCTGGACGCGGAAGTAACAGATAAATTATATAGTTGCGGGTAGTTGTAGAACAAAGGGAAGAATCGTTGGTGTGGAAGTAAATTTTGGAAATTTGCAATTTGTAATAGTACAACTTTTTCGCACTATATACTCGTAGGTCTGTCTTATACTAACAACGATGTGACTGTTAATTTGGAATCGGTTTTAGCAATTAAGATTCATAATTGCCTGCATGGGGTGGGTCCATGTGAATAAATATCTGTTTTAATTTGAAAAAATATCACTTTATTAAAAAAAGGATTATCATACATATATCTAGGATATCAAAGATTTAGAGTATTGGAACAGTTTAACAGTTTTTATGGGAGTCTTCAAGTCACGAGTGAATAAGTATCTTCCAGGCAAGCTTGCTCTATCGTCGAACACATCGTCGCTTACCATCAGGTGAGATGGTAATTAAAAGTTTGCCTATCTCGAATAAAAAACCCAGTAGTGTATTCACACTCACAGCTCTACACTAAGTTCAAAGATTTGTATCGGGGGTGCCGAAAATATTTACGTCTTAACCACACCCAGAATTAGAAGAACCAATGTCCATTGGGTAAGATCGTTGTGCTCCTGTCGGGGATGGAACTCAGGACCCAAGGCGTAAAAATCAGACTTGCCCGCTGCGACTACTGGGTATTTGCCCGTTCCAGAATTATTATTATTTTGGCCGTGTCTTATTAGGTAACAATTTTTTTATTAAGAGAAGTGTTTTAAGTAACTTTTACTGCTAGTTAACATTTTTTACGTATAACTGATTTTTCTGAGTTAAAGAGTTAGTTACCAAAGACGATTGATAAATTGAATAATGTGTCGTAGGATGTGCTCTATATCCTACTAATATTATAAATCCGAAAGTTTGTGTGTAAGTGTGTAAGTATGTTTGTTCCCTCTTCACGCTTTAACGGCTGAACGGATTTGGATGAAATTTGGAATGTACATAGATTATACCTAGGATTAACACATAGGCTACTTTTTAACTTGATAATAGCGGGCGAAACCGCGGGGCACGGCTAGTATTAATATATAACAAATAATGCACTAATATTTGTACAGAGTCCCTTTCTACTTTAAAACCGCCTTGATAGACTCGATACACTTGTCTCAAATAATCTTGTATCCACTGTCTTACTAATTAAAATTTTGACCTTTATTACCAACCTACTGACGTTATATACTATAGTACATAAAATAATATTAAGTCAATAAGTGGAGTACAATACGGTTCACAGTAAAACTACAACTCACATTTGCCAATCGTAAACAAATTCTATATTTGAGGAGCGGCAGATATGCTTTATTCATACTCTCGTATGCAATGTTCCGTGCATATTTGAGTTCTTTGTTCGGTAGATAAAGCATCGTTCATGCATATATCAAACATAATGTAGTATGGTTCTGCGTATCGTTTCAATATAAACACACTTTATAAGTTTACTCGGCCATCTTTGTGAAATTTCAATGTTTTCATATTCAATGAAAATCAATGCAAACACGATAACAGAGGAAATTTGTTTTAAAATCTGTTTTGTGCTTGAACATTATTTATAGATATATATAAGAGACGCGAAGATTGATTTATAGACGAATTCCCCTAAAAATAAAAAGATAAAACGTTTCATAAAAAGTTAAAAATGTTTTATGTTCTTTTGACGTGTACACACCAGAAAATAAACAGAAAGGGTTTTAACCTTTTCATAGCAAAAATATGATTTGGGTTTTTTTTGACGTGTCAAGACCAGAAACTTAAATACCTATAGAAGGTTTATTGAACGTTTGATCGCTTTATGAATAGGGGGTTTTGTAGAATTGCTTTCGTAGAGCCCAGCACTTCTACCTCAAAACGGCACACTGGACGCTCATAGCATTTTCACCCTTCCCTTTTACTATTAGGTATGTATGTGTGCCATAACATAACATGTATTCTTCAATTAACTTCACTTACACATCAACCTACGCTATGCATCAGATAGTAAGTTTTGTGTGATCGCCTACTAGATAGCACTTAAAAAATCTATCAATTCTAAATTGATATTAATTACTCTGAAAAAAGAATTGCCGCACGGAGAAACAGTACGAAGTATAAGATAATTATTATCTGACGTTAAGCAAATTATTAATGGTGGTTTTGATGAGTGAACAAATAGCAAATATCTACAAACACATATTTTAATCTACGTCCGCATCAGTACCAACATTTGGCACTGGAGTCGGGCATAATTTAGGGGTAACCAACCCTTAAATCACAACAGCGGTTATTAGCAACCCCCACTAACGAGTCTGTCGCGACGCAGGCTTACGGAGACGTCGACCCGGGCGGCAAGCCTAGTCTAGCCTACATCCACAGTATAACGAACCTGGATTTGAAAAATTAAGGATTTATACAGCTTTTGTATTAAAAACTAATCTAAATGTGGCTAAATCGGATTATATCTAAATAACATTTTGCGAAAGGGACGTTTTGAGAATGATAATTTTGCAATCATATAATAATATGTCGTTTTTCTATAGCGTGACAAATTGCGAATGGAGCAGTCAGTTTCCAAATAAACCACTATTCAACCCAGGTTTAAATTTATCGAAGAAAGATTGTTCCACGAGATTTTCATATATTAGAGAGTAAAATGTTCTTTAACTGAAACTTTAAAATGTTTCCCTTTTTTTAAATAAAATTTTTTTTTTTAAGTTTGATAGCGTTTGGCTATTTTCTCGCCAGTTGGAAGCGATTATGTAATAGAAGAAGGTAATCGCATTAGCCCCAACAGGGATAACTGTTAGGTGTCTGACTACATATTTTTATATGAATTATTCTATTTGCAAACAACGACATCTTCCATATCTTTATAATACACGTAGACGGCAAACGTAGACAATTAAATTTAATACTCGTTATAAAAGTTTAACCTCTGGAGAGAACAAGGCTGGAAACAATACATTTTTGAGACGATATTAAGTCCCAAATAGAATATTTCATAAAGTGAAGCCTTGTAGACATCAAAAGCAGTCTGGGAGAACCGATTGAAACCTAAGCCTTGGATGAAATAGGATTATACTTGTAGCAATTTTACTCGAAATTTTTAAATCTCAGCTTCGAATAAAAGAGTTATAAACATTCTTACTCTAGTTATGGCACAGGTAGACTGTTCTGGCATCACAGATTACAGAAATGTTGGCATTGAGGTTCAACCTCTGGCATTCAACGCCGCGATTAGGTTAATGGCAGAAGAACAATTTTCTTACGGATATTTGTGCTTCTTGTTGTAGATGTAAACGTAGAAGTCTTCGAACATAGTGCGAGGCTGTGACACTCACTAGCGTTTACGTTAAAAACACTTAATCATGTAACATCATCTTCTGTTATTGCTACAAAGAAATAATGTGTGCTCAGTGTGATTAAAATAATTAATGATAACGTGAGAACCAGAAATAAAAGGGTCACCATGTTTACCATCCTCGACCACCATTTACCTCACTATTAGGTTATATATTGGTCAAATGCAAGCCTATCAAAGATAAAACTTTAATTTGATATAATGAGATACACTTTTAGAAAAGTTTAAGCGAGTAGTTTGAATCGAAATATAGTAATAACAATATTCATGCCAGTCTTTGAACACAACTTTGGCACCCCCTGGCGTGAAAGCTCATTAGCAAGGCGCACTTGTCTTTGAAGTCACTAACGACACTTAAAATTCACTTTACAGGAAGATACGCAGTCACTAGCGCATTCACTCAACGATGTGTGTGTTCATCACGTCCCTATACTGAACGTAGCACACAAATATAAGATTCGCTTCAAGATGCAGATAAGATTTAAAAATCGGGCTTCAGAGGTCACTATATTTTGCTCCGCTCTTTAGTTAGCGGCGCATTCGAATCCTGTCCTGTCTTCTCGTTACCTCTCTCTACTAAGAGAGAAGACAGGTTTCGAATATATTTTTTTAAACAAAAATCCACAACATATTCTCAACCTAGATATTCTCAACCTAGAATCAACTTGGCTCTTTTTACTGTCTTTTTTTTATTTATTTATTTTTTGTTAATAATTGAATTATTTTAAAGCATGTTTTAGGGTTACTTTGCCATTTCTTCCATTGAGAAAATTATTCAAATAAAAAAAAAAAGAAAAAAGACCCCCTCAAGCGTGTGTGTGCTCAACACGTCACTCTATTGAATGTAGCACACAAATCAAGGTGGACCAATTTTATCCAGCTGGATCCGATCTATTCAGATTCAGGACCTTATGAGCAAGGCCAGGTTGGTGCAATTTTGTAGTCACTGTTCATGTGCGTGGTTCGCAATGACGTCGGTTTGGGATTCGTTACCTAGCTGTGCTATTTGTGTAACCAATGATGTCAAGGCTTTCGTTTTTGTGGTGAGAGGTGACAAGTTAACGCGTCACGCCTGGTTGAAGCACTTGAAGTGCCGTCCCTGGACACAGAAAAAGTCCCTTATCCTAGACTTATTTACTTGATGTAGTAGAAGGAATCATCCTTTACTACATTGATACTTTGCTTGCCGGATAGACTGGTGGGCAGACCTGAATGACATTCACTGTAGATTTTTTTTGCAAGATAGGCAAGCATTTGACCGCTATCTCACCTGATGGAAAGTGACGATGCGGCCAAAGATGAAACATGTTTACCTAGAAGCCAGAAGGTAAAATGAATAATCTGTGAGCCCGACGTAGTTAGGTACTGAGTTAAATCAATGATGTTATTAAAATGGGACGATACGGTATGCTCTAACATAAAGTAAACAAAAACTGGACCAGAAGCATCTACTATGTGTTTGGGTCTTGAGCTGGTTCTAGATCTTATAAAGGCACAGGACGGCATCGTTCCTAATTATTTACAAAAACAATCGCAAGCATTTTACGTGCTACATACCTGAGGTATATTGTGTGAGTTGAGCCTAATTTATGCGGACCTCGTCCTAAAAGCGAGTTAAAAATCTTCCAACTTTTAATAATCTTTGGGCTTAATAATACGCGACACAAAATCAAACGTCGCTGTCTATCTTTTCACCATAAAACAGATAGATAGATAAATTCTTTATTTGCACACCAAAATAAATAACACTTACAAAGAAATCTTAAATATAACATAGGAGCACAAAGGGCGGTCTTATCGCTCAAAGCGATTTCTTCCAGACAACCAAACAGCTGGACTTTCTCGATAAAACTCCAATAAAAAGATATTTTATATCATGGAACAGGAGATAGAACTATTTATCTTAATTTATAATCATCATTCATTATCATCGTGACCGCGGGGGCAGGCGCGAGACAACGTAACTAGAATGTACAAAAGGTGCTTTCAGGAATCGAACACGACACCCGCAGCATATAAGGATACACACTAGTCGATTTCTCTTATTTTCTATGGAATGTATGATATGTGGCGAATGGAGCCAGACCTGACCAAGTTACGGACAATGGCATATTTTCGTAAACACAACCGTTATGTGCGTCATCGGCCGAAGGAAAATGGAGGAAACTGTATAAACGTGTGATGTGAGAACTGTGTTAATGTGCGCCGAAATTGTACTGCTAGTTGCAATACAAATGTGAATTCGGATACGTTTGTTTACACTATACGTGGAGAATAATGTATGAGTAGTGCCTATTCAACTAACAGTCAATTCAAAAGGTTGTATGTTAGTTTGATACTTAATCACAACAAAACGGTTGTGTTGTTTTTTAATACATTTTGGTAGCTAATGTAATTCGTGTAAAATGACATCATACAAGTCTATCATAAAAATGATAGGCTCTCCGATGATTTCATGTCTTTATCATCATATCGCAGTTTTTGCAACTTATATCCATAACAAAAGAATACCACTACTACGTTGTAATACTTTGTTTATATAAAACAAAGTCGGGTTTGTTACAACACTTAGGTATAACTCGAGAAAGGGTGGACCGATTTTATGATTTTTGATTTGTTGGATTTATCTCCGCCCTGAATAGCAAAATAACTGTTAAAATATCTGAAAAATGTACGAAAAATAAAAATATTCTCTTACATTTCGTAACGGAATTGGGGTTTTGATGATATTTCGAAAATTAACGCTGGCGAAGCCGCGGGAACAACTAGTGGTATAAACAGTTCATATTGAATAACGTGCTTTAGAATTCTAAATTCAACATCAAATCCAATCACACTCAAAGACCCACAATAAGTTCAAACATTTTCAAACATTTACAATTGAATCCTTATATATCACACACACACACAATGACACCCAGAACCAGCACAATGTCACTTGAGAAAGAAAATAGCGCTCCTGCCGGGAATAGAACCAAGGACTCACGGCGAAGAGGACAGAGACCTAGCAACTGATCGTCTAAATCTTTCTCAAAACAACCAACTTTCAAGAGGTCCATCAGATCAACTCCCATTAAAGTACCAAAGCAGAAACATTTGATTTCACATTCTGAATCTACCTGAGACATACCTTGAGCCAAGAAAGTTAAATATAAATAGGATCGTCCGTTGATTGCGGGTAGTTATTCCCGTAATGGCTCGGGTAGGGATGATGAACGGTTTAATAAATTCGCGCCGCTGAACATAAATCACAGCGAGCTTTAAAAACCGCTAAATTGTGGGAATATACGGAGGACTCTCTAACTAGCACGCTCGGAATATTAACCAACATTTTTAAGACGTACCATTCTTACAGCTATCTAAGTTGGAACATAATTAACAGGATTCGGAATTAATTATCACATTGTAACGCGAGATTTATAACATCTCTACAATTTTTTTTTAAGTACGTAAATAAGTGTTTATTCCGAACAACAACCCGAAGCGTTTTGCGTAACATATACATTCGTCGTTGGATCTGTGACTGGAACTCAGACCTCAGTGTCAACGAGTATGAACGCTTTGTTCCTTGAACATGGAAGGCATTTTATAGACAGAATTCGTCAAAGCAAATTAACCTTCAATTCGATTAGTGTACTTGCTATCTAAGAAGCCTTTCACATAGCTTCCGTCTTTTTTAATCAGATTAGTTCGATGATACCATAATTATATATAATTTGATTGATTTGTTAAAAGAATCATTACGACTATTAAGAACTACAATTATGATTAAAAACGTGAAAAGCTGCTTTTCTTTATGCTTCGCTTACAGAAACGTGTTACTTAAACTTTAGGTCCTAATTGTCTATGTATTTATTTTATCATGATCATCTGCTATTATAACACTTCGATGGAGACGACGCAGCAGAGTTTTATTCCACTCTCTTCTGTCAGCCGTCTCCTTTACTCAATTCATATTTTCTCTGGCCCTCTTCTTCTTGTGCCTATCCACTTTGATACATACTCTTCTCGTTATAAGTGTTTCGTTTCTGCCCATACCACGCTAAACTACTACTCGTTAACGTTACCGTCACTGGCGCAACTTTCAAACATCCTCTTATGTACTCATTCTTTATTTCGATAATTTCTGTCATTTTACACGTCCTTCTCAAAATTCACACCTGCGCTGCCATCTTCGAAAAGTCTAACATAATTATTTAAATATACGTTATAATTATTACGGTTTCAACAGTTTCAGTACACAATCCCCGACCTCGTATCCTCGTTCCCATGAACAGAGGAAACAAACAATCCAAGAGCGTTCAACTTTTAATGATAACATTTTAGTAATAAATAATACGTTTGTTCTCCCACGCCTGCACTCGCATCTCCCTCGTAAACTTGAAACATTCTTCCGACATGTGATCATTTTCAATTATCATATGTTGCGAGTTATTTTATGATTATATTTTGTTTTTAGTTATATACTTATAGCTCTTTTTAGTCCTGTTAGTTGTTTTTATGCTCGATAGGCAAGCATTTGACCACTATCTCACCTAATGGAAAGCAATGATGCAGCCGAAGATGTAGCATGCTTGCCTAGAAGCTACCTATTCACTTTTGACTTGAAGACGCCCAGATTATGCAGTTACGTGTACTTGCCCATTCTTTCACGGACAACAGCACAAACTGACAATCAACATCAATTCATGGTTAAATCATCCCTCATCGTCACTAACCATAAACAGATCTTTGAATTGAAATGCATCTGCACAAAGATCTGATAGAGAGAAAACAGCTTTAAACGTCTGTTTCAGCTAGATTGAAATCACAGACAAGCATACTTCAATTTTACGAGCTTCAAGTACCACATCAATATAAGCGAGCATACCTACGTCATTAAGAAAACAAGTAAAATTTAATGATATGGAAAATATTATCTGGAAAATTGACCTCCGGTAATCGAGTTGAACTCTCGACAAAACTCAGATAAGTTGACGACTGAAAGTACATTAAAATTATTTGTGTTTTGTTTTGTACGGTGAATAAATACCAGCGATGTAATTCGTACTATAAATATTGTAGTAATAAAGTTAGGTATTCAGGGGCAATGATCTGTGGCAAAGCGAAACTAAGCGAATACGTTATCGTCTAATGGAAAGAGGTTTTTAGTGAGCGCGC
This sequence comes from Lomographa bimaculata, assembly GCA_948107665.1. NCBI lineage: Eukaryota > Metazoa > Arthropoda > Insecta > Lepidoptera > Geometridae > Lomographa > Lomographa bimaculata. The sequence continues at coordinate 18,264,094 of OX403598.1, read as the reverse complement.
TTACACATAGACAAAAACCTGGAGTGCTGAAACCGCAAACTGTGAACCTAAATGGTGGGCATTATTAATCTCGTGGTTTTTAGGGTTGAGTCCTATTTTAATTACATAATCAGAAAGTCCGGATTTTTTAGGTAAAAAATCTGACGGGGTGCTCATATTTATTTCGAGTATGTTATCGTTGAAGATAGCTAACAAGCAGAACATAAAACATTACTTAATACACAATCTGTAAACTTATACATAATCTGTCATAAGTAAATTAACAGTTTGGTGAGGTAGAAATCTGAGTGTATAGAGCCATTATGTCCCGGAGTCTTTATCTTTGAAACGTTAGCGCTACTATTGTTTAACTTCAGTAATGAAAACGCTTTACGCTAAAACCTAATAATTATTAAAAATGAATAAATGCTTATCATAAGCATTAAGATTTTATTAAAATCCACGAAGATTTAAAACCTTTTCATTAAAACGTAACGATATTAATTAATCGGTGCGAGTTGGGACATGAAGGCGAGCACTCCGCACTCATCCTAAAGAAGGCTTCAAAATAAACCCTGTAGATCTATATTACCTATAATTATTTTGTCTAGACATCGACAAAGCGTAAGACGCCGATTACTGTTTTTTTTTTTTAAAGAACTCAGTATACAAAGGAGTGTAAGTAACAATAGTAATATCTAAAAAGAGTTCCTGAAATTGTCATCAAATAATTAATTTAAGAACTCTAAAAACCAGTACAATTATAAAAAGTTGTCCGATATTGTTCCTGGTTGAACGTCCACGTCGGTAGTCGGCAAATCCTTCGAGTCTACTTCGAGTCCAGTCGAGTGTGACCGGCTGCTTCCTTATTGAGTCACGTACGTCACGCTTTATCGGTTATCATTATCAATTATTACCCACTTTTCTTGTGCAATGTTGTCTGTTCGGTTCTAGATTATACTTGTACTAGTGATAAAGTAAAAGGGTGTTGATGAAGAAAGTACATTCGATTAGAGTAAAAGATTATTAGAGTTAATGATTATGTTAATGTCAAGGATGCATGGAGGCAAACTGGTCGCGCTTTTTGGCAACGGCAAAATATAGATTTACCTGGGTTATAATAACATAAACAGAAGTTATTATTTAAAAAAAGATGTAAAGACGGAAAAAATGCGCCGTTGAGTTTCTTGCTCTCGCCAGGTTCGTCTCGAGATTATTCGCAATTAGAGTCATTCACTTTCATAAGTGTCATGAAAAACTAACCCCACGATATTAACAATTTTGAATTTTAAAAGATTGGATGGGTAGATAGATAATTACTACATCAACAACCCCCAGCTGACAATTGACGCCGACATTTTGCTGCCAAGACTAAGTCTATCTCTTACTCAAATTTAAAAAGATATACATTTACATGGATCAAGGCGGTATGTACTTAGCTGCGCTAGTTGAGCTCACCTACACGTGGTGCTTATCGACAAACCTCACCTTTTTTTTTTTTAAACTAGCTTAATTTTACAATGATTTTTTAGTTTTCATGTCTAACTCGTGATTTCAATTGATATCATCTTCTCCTTTTCCGCCCAAATAGAGTCGGTACAACATGTCCTCTTCCTGGAGGAAGAGTATGAAAAAATGGTTATCTTTTATTTACTACGAATGAGACTTAGCATGAGCCTTTTAGATACGTTTTTAAAGATACTTGTATATCATGGTTTATTCGCAATTTACCACAAACATTTCCAAAATAAGGTACTCTATACCTTTCACTAATTTACGAGACATTTCAAACGAAATTTACATACAAATCTCTAATTGAATTGTCGCTTAATTTGGAGAGAGGGATATTTAAACGCTACAAATATCTAGGCGATGTTATTTGGAATTGATTTTAGAAGTGGAAATTACTTAGTGGTTTCTTATATTTTCGTGTATTGTTTATAGTAGCTCGATTGGTAAGTTTAGATTAAGCAAAACGAATAAATCTTTTATGGCAATTAGGGTTTGGTTTTACAATAAAATTACTAAAATTGTAACTGAATCACCACTGGGAAAGTTTAAATCAGTAATAAAACGGGCATTCATTAAGAAAGCTCATTGTAAAACGATTGACTACATTAATGACAAGAATGCATGGAGGCAAACTGCACAAGCACTTTCTAGCGTTTACATAATATAGATATACCTAGGTTAATATAATTCCAGTATTAGTGTTTAAGAATGATAGTGATAAATTTAGAAAGGAAAAATTATCGCTTGAGGCAGGATTTGAACATGGCTAATGCTATATAAATAAAATCAATTGATTTGGGTAGACGTTATCAACACAACGTTGAGCTAACTGCAATGTTAGACTCGTTGGCCGTAGTAGTTTCTATAAACTGTTTCGGCACATGACGTCACACGTCCCCGTAAGACGTTAATAATAAGGAAAGGTTAATTTCGTCGCTTCAGGCGGGGCTTGAGTAGCTCAGCGGTTAGAGCAATAGGGCATGAGACCCTATGGCCGCGGGTTCAAATCCCGCCTCAAGCGATAATTTTTCCTTTCTAAATTTATCACTATAGTTCTGCCTAGCATGGCTAATGCTATATATAATAATATAAATAAAATCAAGTGTTTAAGAATGTTTAAAAAAAAATGAATGAAAATCTGCGCCGCCGATTATAACATTTCAAAACATGGGTTTTATTTACTTTAGAACAGTAATAGTAAACATAAACATAACTGCTTTCACACACACTAAGTTCGATGACTTGTTGGGAAACAAATACACAACCGTGGGACGTCACAAAGGAAGAATTTAATAGAAACCCATTTACGTTCCCACTAGCTGAGATTCGAAGCTTACTCTCACTTGAAGAGAGTCTAGGCTCTATTCCATCAAGATGAGTGCGGCCTAGTAGATGACACGTGTCCTCGAATTTTGTAATTATATGCCAGTTTACTCACAATGTTTTCATTCACAAATTTCGCACATAACTTGAAAAAGTCATTGGTTCGAGAGGGATTCGAACCAGGTTGCGTAATGATATAAAGCCGCACCGCCTACAGTCACAAGAATGACGTCTATAATTTTGGGACTATTTTTACCGACTTCCAACAAAGGAGGAGGTTCTCAATAGGTCGGAATCTTTATTTATGAGTATGTTACCTCAGACCTCCGTCATTAATTAACCGTTTTGGAAAATTATTGTTTATTTTATCAAGATCTGGTGAAGAGTTTCGGAGATATATTAGTGATTAAAGTCAATTATGAGTTTTTGAAACACGTATTCATTATAATGTAACGTAACTATAATAATATAGTGGATTGAGTTATTGCTCGTCAAATACATTTACAAAGCATTCCGGTGTGGATAATGTTTACAGCCCTTTCAATTAGTCTCCAACAAAACCTATGGAATTGCGGTCTACCCGCAATCACTACCGACTGTTGTACAGCTCGGATGAACGCACATCATGTATTCAATCTTCGATTTGTGTTTGATTTAACGATACAATTGAAACTCCAATTAATCATTCTGGTTGAATCAAATAGTTTGATTTGATTTCGGTAGATATTGAGCTCGTTTTGCAAATAATTTATGAATGGTGCGGTTTTATTACTTCGTTCAGTTCTATTCTGACGCCAACATTCGAGTCATAAATTAAGTCATAAACACCCAATTTTATAAACCTGTCTCTGTATCTGCTAAATTAACTACATGCTGATATTCAAAAGATGAAAGAACAAACTAACGCATTCACACTCACAGCCCCACACTAAGTTCAAAGACTTGTATCGTGGGTGCCCGAAACGTTTACATCACATACACATTACACCCAGAACCAGAAGCACAAATATCCCTTGGGAAGGAATTTGTGCTCCTGCCGGGAATCGAACCCAGGACCCACGGCGCAGAGGGCGGACACCTGTCCACTGCGCCAACTGGGTTGTCAACGTGGCTACTATCATAATTTAGGAAAATGAAGATAGTTATTTATTAGTTTCATCAATCGTACAGCCAAGTGGACCTCATCATCTTCTACGCAAGCATTCAATCTTTTCATTTAGTGAGACTTTGGTCGAATGTTCGCTAATATGGCATAAAAAGGTCTTAAATAATTGAAACGCAAGCAACGCTTAAAAAACCAACTTCATCGCTTATATTTCGGCTTTGGCTTGACCGATTTCGATAACATTTATATGGGACCATCTCTGATGTATACTCTACCAAACAAAAAATAATCATCAAAATCGATTCACAATTGGCGGAGCTAAACATACATAAAAAAAACATACAGTCGAATTGAGAACCTCCATTTTTGAAGTCGGTTTGAAATGACTGTAAATTTGCAAATTGCTATTGCAGTCATGAGCGTCTCTTTGTGGCCCATGAAAATAAACTATTTAGATTATGAACATCTAGACCATCACTTAAAAACAAAGAGTAAGTGAGTCACTCAAGAAACGCATATCAGCGATAACAAACTCGCGCGGAAGTAATCAATTTGATAACAGTAATTTTATCTGATAAGATGTGTAATAAGCGCAATTAAAATCTTATTGTCTGACGGCACTTTTATTTTAAGTTGGATTTGTCTATTTCGTTATTCTTGAGTTTAGGAAAATCGTAGTGTAGGGAAATCGTAGTGTTTGAATTTACTTTAAGTTATAAGCTCAGTAAAATTGGACAAAAATAACGGTAAAAGACAATATAACTGTTGCTTCTCGCTATGTCTATAAAGCTATTAGCTAAGATATATTCGGCATTGTGTTAAGGGTAATGTTAAATATAATAAATACACTTAACCAAACTTACGTACAAAATGTTTCGTTGCGACACATTTATACTAAAATTTCTTTTGGTATTTTAGGTACAAAGTTTATTTAGTCGAGGAGTACGATTCCTCCTCGGAGGAGGCTTAAAACATATTGTTGAAAAAAGTGACAGAAGGCAATTTTGAAGCGTTCCCATGATAGTGAGTGTGAATGCGTTTGCGTTTGACAAGTCTAAAAATAAAAATATTAAATCGTCGCTTTCCATCAGGTGAGATTGTGGTCAAACGCTGGCTTAGTCACAAATAAAAATAAAACATAAGCCCTTATAGGAAATCATTGACTAAAGTACGTGAACAGATCAAAGCTTTCGATACTTCAAAGTTTTAACAAGTAGTATCTTTATAAAAAAACATGTTTACAAGGAATGTGACAGCAAACATCTGTTATATATATCTTATCCTTCCTACCAGATCCTCATAATACTATATAATAAAGTGCTTTTTAATAAATAAAATTGATAAAAATGCATGGGAAATTCAAAATAGGAAAACATACGCTATTGGCTATACATACTTATTCATACGTCACTTTAGGGTTATCTACGGGCCAATTGCCTATATTTCCTAAAACGAAACTAAAACTATATACAGCAAAGACCTAAGCTACCAAGGCTTCGAGCTCATAAGTAACTCAAGTGCTCAAGCCCACTACCAGCGGGTAGCGTTCCCATCATGCTGGCGGACAACTAATTTTGATGTCAATAAATATTCCTTCACGGCAGTCATTGTCTTGTACTCTGACTTCACAGAAACAAAGTCAAAATTGTCGCGTTTATAATTGTCCCGAGCCTATTGCATTTTATAATATGGTTTTTTGATGTGAAACGTGATTATTTTATTAATGAAATTTTATAAATAAACAATCGTTTAAAAGCAAAAAAAAATAAGCATATTCCATATTGTTTATACATTTATTAAAATAATATTGGCAGCAGTTATCGATTTGAAAAAGTTTAGATACCAGAATTATACCATCTTGAATGTTCTATACAATACACGTATATTTTTGTACTATAATTATTTTATTTAAATCTATTTAAATTCTATTCGACAATTGTTATTCATTGAGTTAACACGTGTAGCATTCACTACGCAGTTCTCCAGATTTGGATTATAAACGAAAACACGGTGAAGTGATAAGACCAATATTATTGACACACACAGCACGAGTATGTGCGCATTTGCAATAGTTTCACATGTACTCACTACTTCCCTCCCTGCTATCGAAGTGTTGAGAAGATACGTACCTGAAAAATATACAAAAAAAATTGTAAATATATATTTTAAAAAGAACTAAAAACACACGTTCATGCGTTGAACTGCTCACAGGCGCAGTTGGTTGGGCGTCTACCTTCTAAGTAGCGCGTGTCGGGTTCGATATCCGGTAGGAGTTATCTACCCAAAGGAAATACTAATTGATTGTCATCATAATTACATGCACTTTCGAAATTTTAAATTAATACGACAATTAAGAGTAGGTTAAAATCGACATGCAATATTTGTTTATTAATTATGTATATAAAATATAGAATACGGGAATACTGCGAAATACATATTTATATATCTGGAGAAATTCAACACAATTTTGAATTTCCGTGTGCGAAGCCCCGGGACACAGCTGCGTATTCCAGGTCTAGTGTGTTTACCAGCTTCGATCACATCGTCATTTACCATCAGGTGAGATAGTGGTCAAACACTAGCCTGTCACAAATAAAAAAAAAAAAAAGCTATATTGATTGAATAAGTTTGACTCCACGTTTGGTGTGTTTTTTATGCTATATAAATGCTTGCCATTTAACCACAATCACACCTGATGGAAAGAGAGTATGCGTCCAAAGATGTAGCATGCTTACCTAGAAGATACTTATTCACTCTTGGCTTGAAGACTCCCAGATTATATCGTTCGTGTGTATGTATTGCGAGATCTGCCTGGGACTACCGGGTTCGAATCCCGTAGCAGTAGCACAATATCTTCCCCAAAGAAAACGTGTGCTTTTAATAAGTGTTCAAACTTGGTGCGGGGCTAACAATGTAAATATATTTAGATTATGAAATGTTATATTAGATATGAACAGCTCGTTGACGTTGTTGGCTGAACGATTGAATTCTAAGCAGCCGGTATCGGGTTCGATTCCCGAAGGAAACACAAATTTCTCCGCAAGGGAAATTTGTCCACGACACATGTCTTCTAACCAAAGACTAAACTTCCAACCTAGTATTATGTGAGTGTGAATGCGTTTATGGTACGATATAAACATAACATAAACGCTTTCAAACTCACAGCCCCACACTAAGTTCGATGACTTGTGTCGCGGGTGCCGGAAACATTCACATCACACACACAATCACAACTTGTGTTCCCGCGGAGAATCGAACCCGATAACCCCTGCTTAGAAGGCGAAAGATCACCCAACCAAGCCAACGGGATGTTATGTAGTAGCATAAAGAGTAGTAGGTACACAAATAACAATGCAACTAAATCACCTCGACCTTCCGTACAATACAGCTGTTATACAACACAACAAATCACTTACAATTGTACAATTACAATTACAATTGAATTACCATGTTTTGTGACATTGGTGTGCCATGTTTTCTTTATTGTCGTTTATAAAGACAGGTTAGGCTTAAAGTTTCACAATATTATTCGTCGTAAGTTTAACTGCTGGTGACAGTAACGTTTGACCACTTTCTCACCTATCGTGGTAAAAAGCCTTGAATTTTTTTTGGTCCGTATTTAGATGGTGAACTACGACTATTTTTCAGAACAGGGTAGCAAGCCAGACGACCTCGAGAAAAGCCATACTGCCATGGAATCAATGATTTTTTAGTATAAACAGCAATATCGTGCCAGTAAAAAGCTTTGACGCCGATGAACTATAATTTCTAGTACATTAAAGAATAAGCACCAAAACACATGGCAAAATCAAATTTTGAAAATACCCCCGACGCGACGCTCTATGTGCAAAACAGCTGCACCGATTTTTTCCGAACAAAGAACTTACACTCTCGATCAAGTCGCCTTATAAGCGAAAAGAAACGAAATTTAAATCAGACAATTTGTTTGGTGGCTACGATGCCACAGACAGATACACAGATAAACACCAAAAACTTATAACAACCCTCTTTTTTGTCGCAAGTTTATGAAATGCATTGATCACGTGCAACAATCACTTTAGAAGATTTAATCATTCTATGAATGGTTCAAGCGAGCTGGAACTCCTGCAATTCCATTTAAAATTTTAAATGCACATAAAATTCCAATAAAATCGGAAAGCCTGGATTAATACGCTGCGGCGCATAAAAACGTAGAAACGCTGTAAAGCGTTCCCTTTAATTACATCTCTCGCGAGCGAGCGGTAAAAACTTTCAGTACTACTTCGTACCTACCCACTTTGTACTATTAGGGTGGTAATACACGGAGAGCTCTAGCGAGAGGTCAAACCGTGATCTATGAATTATAGAATAGAATTATAGTTTAAGTATCACGACCTCACTTTAGCATAACTACTAAACATCCTTCGAACAGAATTTTCATAGATTTGACACGCCAATTGTTTAACTATACATTCATGATGGAACACCTTGCCTGAGTCGGAGTTTCCTGATGAGTACAATATGGGAGTCTTCAAGTCGCGAGTGAATAGGTATCTTCTAGGCAAGTTTGCTCCATCGTCGACCACATCATCGCTTATCATCAGGTGAGATAGTGGTAAAACGCTTGTCTATACTGAATAAAAAAAAAAAAAATTGGTGCATCAAAGGCACAGTAATATTGAAAACACTCTACATTTCATTTGTAGAAAGCTAGAAATTGCTACACGGTGTCAACGATTCGACAAGCTGACAAGATGACCACTCGTGGTCATCTGTATATTGAATGGTATTTGGGCGGTCTCGTGTGTTTATATGAAACCAGGTCTTTTGATAACTGAACCCAGCTCAGGTGACAGATATCAATCAGGTTGCAGTATAAAGCTGCCCGTAAATATCCGCCCTTAGTACCTATTCAGCGCTACTACGGATTACGGCTCCGTAGACTCAGTTTAATACTCGGATCTAAAAACGCTGGAACAGCTAATAATATCTTGTTAGGTTAAACTTGCTAACTTACTTGAACTTCAAAACCACATAAGATAGCTCATTTTGTTTAACATGGGATATAATTCGTGTTTCTGGTTCTGCATGTGATATGTCACACACAGAATCAGAAACACAAATAGCCCTTGGGGAGAATACATGTGTTCTGAATCGAACCCGATACCCGCTGCTTAGAAGGGGAACGTTCTTATCACCTCACCTGTTATTATGATACGGCCGTCGATAGAGCACGTTTGCCTAGAATACCTATTCACTAGAGATACTTATCAAAACTAAACGAACTAAGTTACCAAGGTTTTGTACCACTTTACAGCGAAAACCGCGAGTTGTTACTGATCGATGTTTTAACCGTTAAATCCAGCTATTCCAGAGAGCTTTGACTTCGTTCCCAGTAAGACTAACGAGCTAGCCGGATTACTGCTGGATGGTATCGATGCCGTGTAGGCACAGATTACTGATTTACTACGTAAGTCTAGGTATATGCTAACGACTTGGCTACAGACGATTTGTAGAGTTGTAAAAATTGCTATTTTAATTATGACATGTTGTGAGGTAACTTCATTAAATCTTATTTACAACTTAGTTGAAACTTTCGCTAGTATTTACGTTATCTGTATATGTGTGCAACTCTAGATGATAAAAAATCAAATGTGTCTTACACATTGATAGATAGATAGATAGATAGATAATACTTTATTGATCCACTTTACAAGATGAGATAAAACAAAGGCAACAAACAAGCTTATACGTAAAGTATCACAACAGGCGGCCTTATCACTAATAGCGATCTCTACCAGGCAACCTTCATAATTATTTGCTCTACATTTTGACATCCGCTCTTTTTACCTCTACATCATTTTAGGTTTAGTTGAAGACGAAATAACTTTCATTGTTCTAATTCAAACTCAATATATATGTATATAAAACTAGTCGTCTTCTTATTCTCTTCTTTTGCAATAATTTAAATATTAGGTATGATTATTGATATGAACCATAAGCTCGTCCGGATCACTTAAACCTTACGTTTCCCGCACGATGCACATAAAGTACCTACTTGTCAAGACCAGTCATAAACTAATAACCACTATGATATACTAGCCATGTTTTATTATGAACAATCAGCTGCGCAGTGATATCATCTGCAGTGCTTTGATACGTCAATTTACTATTCAAGTGTTTAGCTTGAAACATACTCTAGGGCCTGAAGAGATAGTTCAAATTTGTTTAAACATACGAGTCGACAAAGTGCTTGTTGGAATACACTTTGACGTTTCTATGTTATTCTATTCTTTCAATACAATTTCATACAAAAATTGGCTGTTGTCATTATCATGTATTTCACCCAGTTCCGTATTTTGAACTAATAGGAGTTTAGATATCGGCAACCAGTTTACAAGCAACAATAGAAAACACACCTTTATATGTAACTCAATAGAATCCAAAATCTAATCCGAAAAGAGCCAAAGCCCTAAAGGGGTTCACTAGCCATCGCAGATTTGCACTACCCACCTCCTAACTGTATCATCAGATCAGCTCGATAGATACCAATTAATTTATTGTCATCTGGACATATCCACTTGCAAAATTTCAAATCGTTTCGGCAATGATAATAAGAAATAGATTAAAATCGATATCCAAGATATTTAATTATAACAGGAACACGCGTCACTTACGCGTTGTCGATGTCTAGATCAACAATTCACGCTTTTTTATGCTAGATAAGCAAGCATTTGACCACTATCTCACTAGATGGAAAGTGATGATGCGTCCGAAAATATAGCTAGAGCTAGAAGATACCTATTCACTCTTGAATTGAAGACACCCAGTCCAGATTATATCGTTTCGCGAACAGCTCTTTTTAATTCTGATTTAAGTTTTAATCAAACTATCCAGGACTTTTTTACATACTTATTTACATTAAAGTGAAGCACACACCTGTAACGTTAGTTGAAAGGTTAGATGTAGAACTATACCCTTAACTACAAGCGTTATCATTGGACTTACTGAAGCACTAAACCAACAGATCTCAAGCAACGCACGTCATGGCACTATCGTCGGTACTATTTTAATTCAGTGGCACTATGTACACAGCTATAACGCTAAACAAATAACGATGTTGTTTCGGGCAAATAGCTCTAGGTGCGATGACCGACCGCGATGATATCCACTTCAGTGGGATTGATTTAGGAAGTCGCTGATGGCACCGGTTCAATGGACTTGAATCAAATTCTGACAGTTATTAACTTGGGGCTGAGCCAGTGAATAAATGTTGATAAGAAATATTATTTCCGAACTGTTTGGCGGCTCAAACTTGAATCGTCTAGATTTTTTAACAATCTTGTTATATTGGATCTAGCAATATTTTTTTATAAATAATATAAGCGCAAGCAAATCTTCAATAAAACCACCGTTTATCTCCGGAATCCCTGATCAGATCTTGACAATGTTTATATGGGACCAACTCAACACCATACCACTTCAAATAAAAAATAATTTTCATGGACGGTCCGGCTGTCTTCGAGTAATTGCGTGACAAACATACAAAATAAACATACAGTCGAAAGAAGGTGGATGACACATCTCCTCGGAAGTTGTGATCCTGGACATGCCGGTTTCTTCAAGAAGTTTTCCTTCGCCGTTATTAGAGCAAGTGTGAATTGAACATACGGGGCTTGGGTTTGAACCAGGGTGCGTAAAACTTACAATTCACACGAGCTACCGCTAACGAGGATATAATCAAACATCTCGAATAAACGCTTTCACACTCACAGCTCCACACTAAGTTCGATGACTTGTGTCGCGGGTGCCGGAAACATTCACATTACACATACACAATCACAACCAGAACCAGAAACACAAATTTTCTTTGGGGAGAAAACTAGTGTTTCCGCCGAGAATCGAACCCGATACCCCTGCTCAGAAGGCGAACATGCTCTCAAATAAGCCAATGGGAATGTTATCATCAATCACGTACGGCTCTTGTTGTGTTGGCGAATTTTACAAAATTTCCCTCATTTTTTTACTCTTAATATTATTTACATAATAAAACCTCATTAGTCTGGTTTTCAATGTTTTTCTCGTTTTATTTATTCAATAATTAGCATAATAAAGCGTCATGCGTCATAAAACCAAAAACCTAGAACCGTGTAAACAGGTACAATGCTAAACGTCATAATGGGATTGGCTGATTCCACCATGGAGTATTGTAACAGATGGTGGTAACAAAGGAGCTGATCACGTCAGACGACTTCCTTACATGTACGACGAGCGACGTACATAACTTATATAATATTTGGACACTAAGAAGCACTAACCTTGGTATCATTGTCTCGGAGCAATTACAACATTGACCGTATAGTGGTATTGGAGGTCGTTCTCTAATCAAGCAGTCGCGGTTTCTATCCTACCACGGGTTCAAGGTAAAACAAAAATCATGAAGAAATCTTATGGTAGTAGCGCAATCTCTCACGAATGAACTTCGCAAGTGCCCATGGGCTTAGTTCGGTCCGTCTATTAAGCAGCGGGTATTCGGGTTTAGTTCCCCTTATATTTTTTGCGAATCTGGCATTAGAGTCATTAACTTTCATGAGTGCCTCTTTAGGGCCCATGTAAATAAACGAATTTGATTTTGATTTTTGGTGGAAACTCAAGTTTCAGCTAGAAGGGAAATTTGTGTTACTGTTTCTGGGTGGTCACACAAGTGAGCGATGTGAAGCACCAAACTGTTCCAGCAGTTTTCCTTGAAAACCAGATTTTTAACCTAAAGTACATATCACCCTCGACTACATTATCAGTTACCAACAGTATCATATGAAAACACATTGTTTATACGGGCCTGGTCCAATATACGTACATATGACAAAGTAACGTACCAAAGTATATGTAGAAGACATTGACATGGGTGCCACGTCAGGCCTTGTTTGAGGGACAACGTCCCTTGACGCTCAGTGAAGTGTCCCGTCAAAAATATTCAATGAAAGGGAAGCTGATATTTGTCTTCATATATATTTGTATTTGTATGAAGAGCTCTTGCTCTTATTATGGTACAATAAACAAACCAGATCACTGATCCTAACTGCCGTCATAAATCGATGCGGTTTTGCCGGTATAACAAACACCTTAAGTAGCACCAAATCGGAATCGAGATGTCATTAACCTTAACAACACTGAACTAAACCTCAGGGCAAACAACCATACACATATATGCCAGACACTCCTCTGTGTAAATCATACGCAATTTAATATTGATAAGATACTTTCATCGACGAAGCCTCCGCAGTGGTCTCCAGACGGCAATAGCCTTCAAAACAATGTTAACGTTCTACCACAAGGCAACCAAGTAGTACTCTCAATACTCAACTCTCAATGTTAAATTGAAATTTATTATTCAATCTTAACATTGGCTGGGTTTTGAACGATAATGTCACTTTAGCAAAACCCCAAAGGTTCGAACCCTTTAGGGTTTTGCTAAAGTGGCGTTGCACTTATTTCTCTACACCTTAAAGTCGAATCACTATTCTAGTACGAGCTACAATAGTGATGGCTTAATTTTATGTATGAATAATAAAAATATACTTAGTCTACCTTCGTTATCCGGTGAATTGTCTAGTAGTTTTATTTAATACCTAAACATGATATTAAATTATAAAATCCGGAACACTTCGAGGACACGAGGCCTGGGGTCCAGACTACTGTATGTTCACATTGAGACTACTTATTCAAAATATTTTAGGCAGGCTTATATCGAATTTGTTTTTAATGATAATTTTTACCAATTTTAGTGAATAATCTTCTTCGATTTATTCGTAAAATAGCGTGCTAAGAATTGCTTTCTTAGATTTTCCCGCTTCCCCCCCAACAGAGCGTTTATCGTAACGATAGCTTACTTTCGTACTTAGTTTACCGGCAACGACCAGCTAAGTTAACGTTTGTTTTTATGTAACTGAGAGATAGGACGGGTAAGCCGCTAGCCCAAGTCTAGCATCACGCTAGCTCATTATAGTTCATTGCCACCCAGAATGTTAAACTTCAACAGTTTAAAATGCGTTCGAGACGAATGCAGTCCTTTGCCGCTTCATGCAGGATGGATATTGTACTGGAAACATTGCACTTCGATCCGAAATACAGTACTTAATATTTGCGCACTTCTATGCTACTGCGTGTGGTACTTCTCAAGGCGAACTCTGCAAGAGTTCTCTATAAAAGAACTGCTATTAGAAGATTTGCGTTTATCTTATCCCCAGTGTATTGAACGATATCATTAACAAAGAGGTTTCCAACTCTTCACTCTCTAGTTTCAAACAATCCCACTTCAGCTTGCGTCAATGATCTTTCCAAGGCGATTCACACTCTAACGCACTGTGAACGAACTTGTTATCTCAAAACCATTGTGATTGATTGTGTTGAATGCATTTAATCTGCAGGATGCAGTTATGACCCAAGGATTCTGTTAACCAAACTTGCATTGCGAATCTGGCAAGTATAGAATCATTAACTTTCATGAGAACCTCTTTGGGCTCAAATTAATCAACTATTTTGATTTTGAAGAAAATTTGATAAGAGGTAGACAACTTTCATATGCTTTTTTATTAATTAGGTAATGGTGACTCTGGCTTCGACTCCTTTCTGGTGCAAAGGTTTGGCCATCAACTTCCAGCATAGAAAAACTACCAGTGTCATGGTCACATTTGCACCGGGATCTGTTAGGGGTGGGTCAATTTATTGCCATTTTATTGTATGCAAATATATTTTTTAGTATTTGACATAGTTTAATAAAATCCCCTATAATTTATTTTATTATTGCTTGTGAAAAAGAAGTCATAGTGGTCAACGCATATGTTGGACATAATTTAAAAAAGATTGAGTCATCGGTAGATAGATAGATAAACTCTTTATTGAACACCTCAGTTAAGACAAGAAACAAAATAAAATAATTATTTACAAAAAAAAAGTGTAACAATAGGCGGTCTTATCGCTAAAAGCGATCTCTTCCAGACAACCTTTGGATGGAGCGGAATTACGCAATAAATTTGGAAGTCGGTGTTTAAGAAAACAACATTTTAAAGAGTGCATGAATCTAAGAATAATAAATTATAATATACTTAATAATAAGTAATGATAATTGACAAATAATATATACCTCTATAATGATCTTATATAAATACATATTTAATATGATCGTTACACATATAATACATACATACACACATACCACATACATACACAATACTACATAATATAAATACATAAATATTAATACCAATGAAATGAATAAAGAATGGATTTTAAACATATTATTATGACAAATTACAACATAATTAAATTATTTAACTGCGAGATAGTGAGCTTTGACGCGTTCTTTAAAGATGGTAAATAGCTAATTTAAAAAAAATAATTTCTGTATTTGTGCGGTCCTATAACTCAACTATAGATAGCAACATAAATAAGTTTTTTGCACCAAGAGTATTATTTATAATTTATTTATTTACTATACATTACAAATTTAACTTACAGACTAATCCAACACGTTACATAGTTGTAGTTAAGGAAGGTTAGTAATACTTTAAGAAATATATTAATGAACTTTATGAATTGCTCGTTGGCTTAGTTGGGTGGCGTTCGCCTTTTAAGCATCGGGGTATCAGGTTCGATTCCCGGCTGAAACAAGTTTTCTTCCCAAGGAAAATTTGTGTTTCAGGTTCTGATTGTGATTGTGTGTGTGATGTGAATGTTTTCGGCTCCCACGACACTAGTCATCCGGTGTGGGGCTGTGAGTGTGAAAGCGTTTATGTTTTATGTTATACAAACTTTACCTCTTTATAATATTAGTATAGATACGCTTTGTCATGGAGTAAGTCTAGATCCGGATGCTGAGCGAGTATGTATCATTAAATATTTTGATGACCCGGGCAGTGATGTATTGTATTAAAATACATAATATATTATAATAGGAATACCATTAAGTAAAATAATATTTTCAAATGAACAATTAATTATTGTCTAGAGTCGATACAAGTTTAACGAATGGAGAAATTGGGCACTGGAGAACAAACTTGTAATCGGTGTATAATAGTTGGATTCATTTTTAATATCCCTAGTTTTTGTTATTAGTGATGACAACACGAGCGCTGACAAGGTTAAAGACGTTTCTAAATGTATTCGTCGGTTCTTTACCTTGACGCATATACAATATAGGTATCTACAAAAGTATATTTAACACTCCTTTCGCCGTCACGGTTCAACATCCGCGGAATACTATTTTCATCAAATTGCGTTCAAATATTTGTTGGATATATGTTGGCTTTTTACTGATACTATGTATAGTTACATTGAAAGTCGGTTAAGATATATCGAGGATAATGACTACCATCGATTGATCTTCTTTTTCAAAGATAACTGTGATTAAATGCTATATACCTATGTACTTTCATATTATGCAAATACTTTTCCTTGACACGTAAGTAACGAAAATCTCCATCGAGACCTCAAAATAGAAATATGCATATCAATAATGCCTATTTTGTGACGAATAATGCGTACTTTGACGATGCTCTCGTTTACTCGACTTCAAAAGTTACCTCATAACTTCTTTCTTTGTGAGCCGATTTGATGATTATTTCTTTATTTGAAAGCTGGTGCTTTTCATGTAGTCCCAGTGAAATTTGATCAAGATCTGATCTCTAGTTTTTGAGTTATAGTCAATAATGCGTGTTTGTACATTAAATCTGATCTAGGTCCCGAAGATAAAGCGGTGAAGTCGGTTTTTTTAAGCTTTGCTTGCGTTTAATTATTTAATAGTATAGCTGACTGTCCTACTGTTTGGTGCATTAAGTTTGAGTTGTATTAAAGACTAGTGTCTCATCTAGTTGCCCCTCGCAGGGAGACATTAGGATTTTTCAGTCCTGGTGTCTCCCCTTTTTAATGTTGTAGGGGGGAAATGCCTTCCCAGGGGTGAAGGAAAGGGGTATGTACCCTCACCCTCGCCGAGGTGGGCAAGATAGGTTCTCGCTCGGCAATAGCAGTCAGTCGGCGGTAGGCCCGAATACATACTGGGCCACTGCACCCATGGAGGGCAACCCCCAGACGTGTGGGGCCGTGCAAGCCGGTAGAGTGTCTCCCCTAGTCCGGGGATATAACAGTTCAAAATCCTGCGTAGCAATGCACTGCACTCGTTCCTGATATATTATTGTATGTTAAATCCCTGTATAAACTGTAATTTTACTGAAAACACTGCCCTGCCCGAAATACATAAATATTTGCAAGATACTTCGCGATTAAATGACTGACATAGGTGTGATAGGTACTTCGCCAATAGTCTTTCTACATTTTGTAATACCAGTAGGTGATAAAATAGTGGATGCCTACTATTTAATCGTCGACAGCATCATAACTTGCCATCAGGTAAGATGGTCAAACGTTTGCCTATCCCAAATAAAAAAGTACCAAAACTACGTTTGTATTCCTACCATATATTTATATATATATATATATATATATATATATATATATATATACATATATATAGTGCATGATACGAGAAAAATATAATAACAATGTAATACGCAATATAAATTACATATATAAACAACTGATAGCAATACGATATCCAATAAATATAATAATAGATTTTTCAAATCAAGTAAATCATCTTTAAAAGGTTGTTTACGAATGCGAATTAGATGCATTATTGATAATAAATTGTTTGTTTATAAAATCCATTACTGATGTCATTGTTATTGATCTACAATAGACCTGATAAATTTTGAAATTCAGACAGATATAAAACAGGATTAAATAGATATTAGAGTATTTTACGCGCTTTTTTGGACAAATAACGTAACATGTCTCGAAAGGTCAAGATCTTATAATTGGGGGAATGGTTTTGCATACATGTAATTGAATCACTAATTATACCAGATAACTTTATCAAGACAAATCAAACGAGCCCAAACTTGATGGGTTTATGGCTCTATGGTACCATATCATTGAATTGTCATCGAAAATACATAAGTACAATAGTGGGTCTAATAAGGCTTGAAAGATTTGTTTACAGACCGACAGATAGACAAAGGGACAGGTGAAACTAAATAAAAGATTGTAAAAAGGGCTAAGTCGCGAAAGAATTGCCGGGTACGTCTCCACACTTCACCATCTCTTGATAATAACCTTGCTTATCTACGCCTGCTCTGACAGCACCTGCGGAATGTGAAAGGGTGGTAATTATATTTTAATGCATTGAACTGATATGCAATTGTATAATATTGACATCATTTTATTTCGAACAAATACAGCATCACGTATACTTTACAATAGAGTCGTTACTTTTGCGATAAGTATTGTGATCTTTATAAATGAAATTTTGTCTACTTCTATCAGTAGGTACCAAACGTTTATGAATAATATAACACGTACAGTTAAAGTAATGTATTTCTTAAAAAACGTCACTCGACAGTGTACCGTTGAACATCACTTTCACTTCGCCAATGTCTAACAAACTGTTTAAGTTTTAGCCTCATCGCCTCATCGTTCATCTATCTAAGTTAAGGTATAAAAAACGGTATTCACTGATGAATACTCAAATACATACTACTGACGATAGCTGAAAGGCAGGAAGGCTGATTATGGAGGTGTAGAGTTAGCTCTATACCCAATAAACTACCAAATCATGACTGTCAAATAAAGGATTAAAACACACTCAAACGTTCTGATATATTATAATAACTAGTAGCTCTTTGAGCTGAAAACGTTTTTCGAAATGGCTGGCAATTATATATTTTTTTTACGTTATCAACCCCCGTATCTCCACAATTTTAAAAATTACCAAAAACTATATCCACCAAATAATCTTCTATATAAAAATAAGTCGGGTTTTTCTTCCTGACGCTATAACTTCAGAACGCACGAACCGAGTTCCACGGTTTTGCATTCGTTGGAAAGGTCTCGGGCTCCGTGAGGTTTATAGTGGCGAAACGGAGTTCGCCGGGTTTGCTAGTTCCATATAATTATCGAACCAGCTCACAAAATTTCAAGAGAATCGGTTGAGAAATGAGATCTGTAGAGGAGAACAGCCAGACATCTGGACATACAAAAGCTATTTTGCTCAAAACGAAACGGCGGGCGACCTTACACTAGCGCTGCTCGATCCCTCAATTAAAAACGCATTGTAGTCACAACTTATAGGACTCTAGTTCTTTTTTATTATGTCAGATAGGCAAGCATTTGGCCGCTATCTCATCTGATGGAAAGTGACGATGCGGCCGATGATGAAGCATGCTTACCTAGAAGATACCTATTCACTCTAGATTTGAAGACTACCACATTATACTACAGAATGATGACTTATCAGAATCTGCAACTCATGCGTTTCGTCTATGTAAGACCTATAAATAATGGCGCATGTATCGAATCACTAAAAGTATACGTACTTAACGTCATCAAACGGCCAATGTCGGGTAAGGTTGAATGTCTAGACCTGGAGGTAATATTGTAGCAAAAACTTTAATGTTCACACGCTGGTTATATTCGATATTGTTCTTGACAGAGACGTATCTATGTTCCAATGTGAATCAAAGTTGTCTGCAGATTGCAGAATAATAATTAATTGGACAAACGCGGCCCCAGTTAAGATTCCTGCAGTACATTGGTAGTCGCTCGAAAACTCTTGGGTACGATATAAGTATTCAACAAGTATTAAGATCTTAGCGTCCGATTGTTCAATGAGTCATCTTGTCCATGCAACAGTATACATACAGGGTTTTTAATCTATAAGGCTAACGTTTAACCACTATCGCAATTCATTTGACGATGGAGCACGTTTGTGTCGGAGATACCTATTCATTCGTGACTTGGATTGATATTTATCAGGAGACATTAACGCCTATTTAAAAGCAACTACAATTTACAACAGAAAAGGTAATGTGAACAGCATACTTATTTTTCCTTCAGATTTTTATTTTTATATCAATTTCAGTTCCGAGCGCGTATGGAGTACTGTGGCCAACTTAGAAAATCTCACAAATGCATGTAGCTGTTGAATGTGATAACAGAATAACTAAAAAGAGCAATTAAGATAATTAGCTAGTGGAGTTAAAACAACAAAGTTATAAGGTGATTGATGTAATCCTATCGGTATTCTATCTATCGCAGGATATTTACATTTCAGACTGTGGAAAGTAATAACACACACACAATTTCCCACGCTAGTTCTAGCATCGGACAAACAAACATACAGTTATTCTTTTATGATTGAAATACCTCTTATTCGCTCGAAGCGTTTCACTTCCATTTTAATTGCAAGCTTCTACATTCTCCTTATGGTATAATCTGAGACAGTTTCAAGTCTAGATCATGCACCTCATCATCGTTTTTCATTAAAATATCATAAATAGTCAAATGTCTTTATGTAAAACAAAAACTTACAAATATGTCTACGATATCTAGTGAACTAAACAAATATCCAAAACAAACACGGCCCACGTAATCAGCGATTTGGTCACCGATACGGCTTCAGACAATGCCAATGACAAGGTCGCCTCGTGCGCTGTCACGTGTGCACACACCCTTAAGTGCAGTACAGTGCGGGCGTAAAAATCCCATAGTCTAAGATCCCAAGTAAGATCGACCTTCATCCATCTGGTTACCGAATTAAAAATATATTGTAGCGAATAAAATGTGTTGCTGAACACATACCAATAGGGTTGCCTAAAAAAATATGATCAAGGATATAAATAATTAAAATTAAAAAAAAAACAATTATTTCACTGACTTGCTTACCAAAAAAATAAACCTTTATTGAAAAGTATAAATTTTTTACCAAATGCAGAAGCTAGGTTGGCTACCTTTTTCTGACCCTGCTACCTGGTTGCCGTGTGCAAACAGGTAACTAGATAGTAGTTATTGCGCTCATCTGCTTTCCGCTTTATTTATTTATTTATTTTATTAGCAAACATAACAGAATACAATCATAATAGGAACAAATTATAGAAATATGGGGTTGATCTAAATTGTATTCCTTAACCATGTATGCCTAAAAGCAAAAAATATATTAAATCGTCAGCTTTAAAATATATTAAATCTGCTTTAAAATTGTTGGCTTTGTAGGACGCGAGGTCGCGTTCTAAGCAGGGGTATCGAGTTCGACTCCCGGCTGGAACGCAAGTTTTTTCCCCAGGGAAAATGTTTCAGGTTCTGGTTGTGATTGTGTGTGTGATGTGAACGTTTCCGGCAACCACGACACAAGTCATCGAAATTAGTGAGAGGCTGTGAGTGTGAAAGCGTGTATGTATGTACATTCAATCACCAAGCAGTAGTGTAAAAATATTACTGTGGGGGCTGAGTCACCCACGTCCGTAGGAGGATACCCCTTAAGTCTGACTCCCTACACGTGGTCCCCGGGTGGTGCTATTCAGGTGACATTTGAGAGGTGGTAGAGCATTTTGTGAGTTGCTCGCCTGACTTGCTACCAAAGTAGCTTACCACCATCAAGTTGAAAGTCTGCCGCCAAGCCAAATACGGTGTTCCGGCAGTTATCCTTGAGAGCCTGCGTATTCCAGGTCTAGTGTATTTACCAGCTTCGATCACATCGTCAATTACCATCAGGTGAGATAGTGTTCAAACACTAACCTGTCACAAATTAAAAAAAAAAACTGTTTTATGAAAGGTTATGTTTCAAGTTCATTTCAAGGCGTAAAGAGATTTAAATAAATCGAATACCTTATGCGATGACGAGTGCAGTGCATTGCCGCACAGGATATTGAATTATCAAAGTTCCAGGTCAAACCATCAGGCGAGCAACTTCCTAGTCTCGTCTGTTAGATTAAACAATAAACTTTAAGCTATCAGAATATAGAGACAGAAAGCTAATAGAGAGGACATACCAGCGTTGTTCACATTTAACCCTATTAAAACAACCGACATTTGGAAAACAACTTAGTTACTTACGTCAAAGGTTCACGTAAGGTTTCAGGTTAATGGGATCGGATCATCGGATCCGCCGAATATTAAATTAGCGAACACAAGAACCAAAGCCGATTTAGGAGCGGAACAAATGTTAAACATAAAAGTTAATTATGTATGAGGATTATCTAGGGACGTGATCACGTGAATTGTATATTATGAGTTAACCGTATGCATAAAATAATGAGGACTTTTATTTTGCATGCTTTGTTGATCTTTTAAGATTTGGCGCATGAACAAAAAGAGTTTTAGCGGTGAACTGGTGATCTTCAATCAACGAGGTTTTTCTGTTATTCTTGTATAGTATTATATAGGAGATATGTATAGTATATATGTATATTGTCTAAAGGAATAAATTTGTTATTAATAATTTAATAATTCGTTTGCCTATCCAGAATAAAAAAAATATTCGGGGCAGTCTTTGGGGACTGCCGATAGAAGTGAAAAGTGTATTATATGAAATTGTGAGGTATCGAGTAAAATTAATATAATCATTATAAGTTATCCGCGATCGTGTGCAATATGTATCGCTTGTAGAGCTCAACAAATATTGGCCCTCGGTGACGATGACGCGAGCTCCTTGGTTTTTGTTCACCAAAAAGTGCTCAGAGCGCCTAAAAAAGGTTTCACTTCAAAAAAAAACAATTGTAACGTACAGGGTATCTTTGTCTTAATGCGGGTGTCATTGGGCTAGGTTTTTCAACAAAATGCCATCCATAGTGCATCCATAGAGTAGTGCCAGAAAAATAGTCGAATGCCATCTTCACAGATATCAAATGAAAGAGCTTCCAAAATACCATTTCAAAAATACATAACAAATTTCAAGTAATAAATAGTATATTATATATATCTTTGGTTTTCAATAATAAGAAGCCGTAATTTTGTAGTCGGTTTTTTATAATCAATAAGAAAGCATATCTTGTTCTCTATCAATTGAGTGTGGATATATTCCGGAAACGGTATGACAGTGCTATGCAAATTAATTAGCATTTTTTTTTGTAATGAACTACACAAAGTCTTAGCCGTATCTATGAGTTTCGTCTATTTACTTTCTTGAGACTCGTTCTTTTCTTAAAAATATCGCATCAATATGTTAACCTATCCAGATACACTGTGATAATGATGACGTTAAGTTAAATCCTATATTTTTTATTATAACCTTTATAGACTAAAATTGTTTAAACGTTACGTTGAGTCGTGATGAATTAGTTAGTAACATTTCGACTTTTATCTTAATGGAGGTGAGTGCCCTAGAATGACTCGATGTTTTTGAATGTCAAACATTATGCGCATTAGAGGAAAAAGAAAATAACGCAACGTCCTTAAACGTACATTCACCTCTTGGTATTTTAGCACTTAAGCAATGTTTACTTTATCTATGACAGGTGGTATAGCAACGTACTTTTATATATTTTTTGTTTTTCTAAAAGGCTAAAGGCAAGGCAAGCATCTTTTTAAAGTAGTAGTGTGCAAACATTACAGTATTTCGGATTAAACGGCAATGTTTCCAGTGAAATTACATGGCGTAAAGAGATAGTTCTGTGAACTAGGCACCCGACTTTGGAAAAGCTGTTCTTATTTAAGTTTGATTGAAAGATAAGTAGTGCATAACACATTAGTAAAAGATTGTAGTGACTTTTTTTTCGTTTGTAATAAAACAGAAATAAAAAAAACAACGAAACGATATTTACATAGTGAAAAAAAATATTTAAAAGCCCATACGATTACTACACACAACGAAAACGGCTGACAGGTGTTCTTAGAGCTTAGTAATGAACGATGCAAGTATGCAGTAGAACAAAACATGGATTAGAAGCGATCTAGATGAGTGAAACTTGTTTTGGACTAAATTCGACTGAATTACTTTCAAACTTAGTATTATAAGATTATTTTGTTACGACTAAGACATGATCTTAAAGGTGAGTAGTAACCGAATTTTCGTTTGTAGTAGAAGAAATTAAACTCAAGCAAAGCTTAAAAAAAACGACTTCACCGCTTTATCTTCGGCACTTTGATCAGATTGGATGTACTAAACACGCATTATTGACGTTATTTCACGAACTACTGATCAGATCTTGATCAAATTTAAATGGGACCAGTTAGAAAGCAACAATTTATACAAACAGTCGACTTGAGTACCTCCTCCTTTTTTTGTGAAGTCGGTAGGAAATTAGGTGTTTAAACATTATTCGTAACACAAACTGCTCTAATAAATTTAAACGAAGATTGTATATTCTGTGTAATATTTTAACGAGTCTAACTAGAACGCAGATAATTTATAAGATGCCTTGAAAACACTCAAAGGATCTTTTATATAGGGGCTTACTTTTTTACGCAGAAACTTTAGTTACATTAAGCTAATATTTTCTTAAGATATTTTAAGTAACAGTCGTTAAGTATTGTTGGTTAAAGCTTTTTGGCTTATAATAATTTATAATAAGATTGTAGCTTAAGATAACAGCTGGCAGGAAATTTACTACGAAAATATTTTTTATAAAAAATGTCTCTTCAAGAAAAGCTGTCCCTGGCTCTGCCTGTGATTAGCTAGAACTAAACCAGAGGTAAGAGCAATAGCATAGGCCATGAGACCCTATGGCCGCGGGTTCAATTTCCGCTTCAAGATATAAGAAAGGAAATTTAAAAAAGGAAAAACATTATCATTACTTAATTTAGTAATGATAATGTTTTCCTTTTTTAAATTTCCTTTAATCATTTTTATCATCCATATCTTAAATGAAAATATCAGAAAGCAGTCCATTAATTACTTATAATCAATAAAGCTAGGTCTAAAAAGAAGTGTAGAGTAATCCCCGCATGTGGTCCGAACCGGAAAAAATCGCATTGCCAAATTGGCTAAATTGAAACTAATTCGAACTGCTATAACACATGCCATTTGTGCATGGACACCTACGTACATACGAACAGATCTATCTATATATATCTATATATAGATCTGTCTCTAGACGAACTACATGTCGTATATTATACACACACATTTCATAGACTAAGCTATACTCTACTCCATAGAGTCTATAGACGCAGGCGGTCTTAATCCTACTAATATTATAAATCTGAAAGTTTGTGTGTAAGTGTGTAAGTATGTTTGTTCCCTCTTCACGCCTTAACGGCTGAACGGATTTAGATGAAATTTGGAATATATATAGATTATACCTAGGATTAACACATAGGCTACTTTTTAGCTTGATAATAGCGGGCGAAGCCGCGGGGCACGGCTAGTATAATATAATACTATAAGAATCTTAGTCCTAACATACTGATTCACTGACTGACTAGACAGCCAGTCAGAACAAAGATTCTGACTAGACTAGACTGACTAGTCAGCCAGTCAGAACAAAGATTCTTATCGTTTTGACGACCCAGTTGGCGCAGTGGACAGGTGTCCGCCCTCTGCGCCGTGGGTCCTGGGTTCGATTCCCGGCAGGAGCACCAATTCCTTCCCAAGAGATATTTGTGCTTCTGGTTCTGGGTGTAATGTGTGTGTGATGTGAATGTTTCCGGCACCCACGATACAAGTCTTTGAACTTAGTGTGGGGCTGTGAGTGTGAAAGCGTTTATTTGTTTGTTTTGTTTGACATAAGAAAAATTGGAGGCGCTACCTGGCCTAGAAAAGCTAGAGACAGAAATGAGAGGAAACAGCTGGAAGAGGCCTGTGTCACAGGACACGCTGTTCACTAAACTGGAAAACACGATGTGTTAGATTTAAGTTTTTTTAAATACTATTCGTTTATATACTTGCGTTCTTCAGCAATAAAAACTTAATCAAAAAGTAAAATGAAAGGTAATTTTATAAATAAGACATTACAGTAAATTAGAAATAACTACTCTTACGCGTAGTGAAATCTATAATAATCACACTAATATTATAAATACTAATATTATAAATTTTACAAAAGAGTACCATATAAACAGCTTGATGACGTCACGTCAAAAAGTAAATTTTGTAGATGACACGGTAAAAGCTAAAGGTACAGAAACAACCAATACCATTTGTAGTCAAAAGTGAAAGTAAAATTAGTAATTTAGCAAGAAAAAACATTTTTTCTTCGTAAGTTAATTATATCCAGAATCAAATTACTGTGCGATGTATGAAATGATGATTAAGACGATGACGATGTATATTCGTAAGATGTTACGTGGTAAGAGTACGTCTGAGTAAGGCCCCTTATTAGATGACTAACTTTACAATGTCCTATCACCGTCATTTCCTAAGAAACTACTACGCAATCTTATGAAATGATAAACGTCATTATCCTTTATCATGTTTCTACGGTTATCTTGGTTCAATTCAAAATCCAAAATTCTATTGCCGAATTAACATTGGAAAATCTTAAGTTGATCTAGAATCTAGACTCTAACTGGGTTTAGAATAAAGTTCAGTTTCCAACTGTTCCGAGACAGTTGTTCCATTGGTAATAAATCAGCAGCAATTGTTACTTATTCTGTGGCGTCAGTTGAGTGGTCACCGTCGAGCGGGTCTCCTTGAAGACCAGAATCGCCACGGCTCGCTGCCCAACAATAGCACTAATAGCACTTTAACCAGTCTTGGCGCCAAAATGTCAGACGAACTTTGGACAATAACGTTGAAGATTTCATTTTTGATAATTAAATTATTAGGGAATATGAAAAGAAAAACGTAAGAAATCAGAATCTTACGATTATGAATAGTGGAGGTTGTTCAATACCTAATCGATTATAAAGAATATACAATAACAAGTTATAATGCAATGAAGTTGAATAAAACGATAAACAACAAATAA
This sequence comes from Lomographa bimaculata, assembly GCA_948107665.1. NCBI lineage: Eukaryota > Metazoa > Arthropoda > Insecta > Lepidoptera > Geometridae > Lomographa > Lomographa bimaculata. The sequence goes on along the minus strand of OX403598.1, from coordinate 18,237,460 downwards.
AGGATTTAATTAATGACAATAATCAATACAATTATATATAACCAATCCATTGAATAAACAGTATTAATTTCTACATATGTGGAAGGACAGTTTTACATACATTTCCCCTATTTGTATAACTCTAGAAATTTGTAGAATATTGATTGGATTTAAGCCTCAAAGATCGCATATTATTATGTTCTACAAACCTTTTTTCTGATACGATAAAAGTAAACAGTACGCGAAGAAAGTGCGTAAATTCCCCAACATCATAGCAATGGTAATTCAAAGAGATACAGCTACTTGTCAAACGACCCAAAAACCTAAAATCTTACACAAACAAACAAACGTGGTCGTGCCAGGCGAGGTGCTAAGCACCATAACCTTGACTGCGCAGAACGTAACGGCTCAGGCCCATAATAAACTTAAAATATATAACTCGTATGTATAGGCTTGCAGTAACTGCGCACACGCATGTAAAACGACGAATGGCGACATCCGGGCGACGACGACGAGTCGATGCAATACGTCGATTGCGATGATTCAAGAACAGACAATGAACAACCAGCAGAAGCTGCAGAAGTCTGCTTCTTTTTAATCAAAGTTATAACAATTCTTTTATGTATCAATGAAAAGATGTCCGAGAAGACATGCAATTTTAATTCTGTGCCATATTTTGTAAAGAAATTTGTATCTCTTAAATTTCTGTGCAGCTTGAACATTTAACTTTAAAATCTCTAGTGAATTGACTGAACCTTTAGACAGCATCGACAATGTTATTGATACCTAAGGAAATTAAATTTTAAGCAAAGAAGAAAGACAAAGAAATGACAAAGCCCCACAAAGGCAATAAAGATATAATATTCCGACTAAGATAATATACGGAGCAAACTTGTCCGACTAATAACACTTTCTCTCACATAATAAGATTGATAACTTTAGAGGAGTTAATAATGGACGCCTATATTTCAAAATCCCGATAATATCAGATGTATAAAGTTTTACATGGTGGGTTTATAATAGTTGTATGAAAGAGTAACAGTGACAGGCAACGTACTTCTGAGATGCATTTTTGTTAGATATGTGAAGTTGTTAATTTTTCAACCGACTTCGAAAAAGGAGGTTCACAATTCGACTGTATGTTAAAACCGAATATGTAAACCCGAAATATAACCGATGAAGTAGTTTCTTTAAGCTTTGCTTGCGTTTCAATTATTTATGATTACAAAAAAAAGAAGTCAAAGTACGACTTTACTGAGTATATTATAAACACGAATATAATTAAATAATCTTGATAAATGTACAAATTCTTTTGAAATTAAGCAAGATCTTACATTAGGTGAACAAACTTAGACATAATCTTCTGTAAGACCATCGCCCATCAATCAAAACTAAGTTTTTATTTTGTCATTTTTGGAACTTTATTTTCTAAATACGGGTTTAAAAAGCCATTAGCTTCCAGAGAATTTGGCGGGAAACTGAAGACATTATGTCATTCTGCATAATTTCTTTTATAATAATAATAGCGTACAGCGAAGGAGTGGAACCCATTCACGCGTCTTTGTTTCCCGAACAGAATAATTTAAGTCTTCAAGTCTACAGCGAATCGAGAAACTAGAGCGAAATCTTCTAGGTAAACATGCAACATCTTCGGCCGCATCATCACTTTTCATCAGGTGAGATAGCGGTCATGCGTTGATAATATATATAGTCTAAAATGATTTCTTGTAAAATCGTATCTAAAAAATAAAACATTTACATTATCGCAACAAAGGAATTTTTTATTTTAATAATTTTAATTTACCTTTGCGCAAAGTTTTCAAGGTTCAATACAAGACATGAACTGAATATGTAAATATTTCTTCATTTGTTGTAAAAATATACACTTGTGACTCGAGGGTTCCGTTTAAATAATTTTACCAAAACATCCATAAATTCTATTTCCAATGAAACGAGCACAACCAAAAAGGAAGTTTCAGTGAAAATAGGCAGTTTAAGTCCATATTGCCTATTACCTATATGCCATAATTAACCATTGCAAAAATGTTTAGAAGTACATTTGGAGAGTTAAATCGTAACTGTACACGACAAAAAATATACGAGAGCATTTACCCGGCTCGCCGGCAACTACTAAATAGACTAGCGGCCCTAATATAGCACCCTGCGGAACCCGTTTCTTGTACAAGAGCTTAGAGCTAATCGAGCACAGCTTCGATTGCAAGCGATTGCAAACTGAAACCATTGACGAAATAAACACGAACCAACCGGTTAATGTAGATATTACCGGTTAAATCGCAGTTTTATTTGACATCTCGACGAACAGGCTAGTCAGTAATGATATCAAATGCTTATGTAAAATCACTAGATGTTATCGCCAACCAAGCGGCGAGAACTACGGATATCAAAAGATGGGATGACTTATAATGGCCAACGTAATTGCGGCGCTTTCTCTACGTGTCTGGTCATGTTTATATAGAAAGGTAGATTGCCTGTCGTCTACTACATTATTGAAATGAATAAAGATATCTACTATTTTGAAATTACGTGAGTTGTGAATAGAATTTATGTTAGAGAAATCTGCGGAAGCAAGACACGCGCTAAAATTATATTAAATGATTACTAATTTATTTCTACCTTTTTTTTTTTTTTTTTTTTTTATTTGTGACAGGCTAGTGTTTGACCACTATCTCACCTGATGGTAAGTGACGATGTGATCGAAGCTGGTAAACACACTAGACCTGGAATACGCAGGCTCTCAAGGATAACTGCCGGAACACCGTATTTGGCTTGGCGGCAGACTTTCAACTTGATGGTGGTAAGCTACTTTGGTAGCAAGCCAGGCGAGCAACTCACAAAATGCTCTACCACCTCTGAATACCTTATAAATGATACAGGTTAACTGATGATTTATGGTCGACTCTTGCGACCTAGGTTTTTTTTATACATACTCGATACGCAAGCATTTGACCACTATCTCACCTGATGGAAATTGATGATGCGGCCGAAGGTTTCGGGGATGTCCCATCCCCATCATCAGGCGAGTTCACGACGGACGGTCACGGCGCTCAGGGCACACACGAGTCATGCCGTATCATTTATAAAGTATAATGTGTCAAACTAAAGAAAACTTTAATAATAAACATTTTTAAATAATTAAAAGAAGTAGGTATCGACTAGCGATATGAGTCGTTCTGTTTGTTAGATATATCTAAGAGTAAGAGTAGAGTAGATACGTTTGTCATTGACGTTGAACTATAATGTAACAAACAAAACGTGCTATTCCGTGACTACACAATAGCAAACCGTTGAAAACACTTCCAAAATAACAAAAAGATTACTCAGAAACGAATTACTTTATTTGCACAGTCTTCTCTCCATTTCTATTGTAAATATTTAACGTGTTCTCGGGAATAATTTATGATTACAAACCATTTGGATTTCCACAATCTTCAGTCGTAAACATCTGTTATTTCTCAAGTATTTAAATGCAAATAAACACAAGATACTACTAGCTGTGGAACGCTTAGTGAAGGCAAAAAATTAAATAGACCATTGTTAGATAAGGTAAAAAACCTTTAGTCACATTATATATACAGACATAATAAAGAATAAACAATTAAATCAAACAGTTTGCAGTTTAATTTAACAGAGTGACGCAGACAGGAGCTAGGAGCTATAAAAATAAAAAGTAAAAGCAAAGAAAATACATCCGTCACAGCCACGATAATGTTATAATGCTTTCTTTATCAAGAACACAACAAACAGATAAATACCGAACAATACAGAAAAACAAATTACGGAGCTACGTATACAGATAACGCGAAAGTGGGTGCATACGTAACGATAATAAAGGTGCGGGTAATATTTATATATAAACATATTTGCCGCATCTCTTAACGTTATCTCGTTAATTCTGAACCGGGAAGAGAGGAAAGTTCCAAGAACATTTAGCTAATATCATTAGGAGAGTCATGCGTAAGAGGAAGTCTTTAGAACGATTGTTGTCATGCTGTAAATACTGTAAGGCTTTACTTAATCGAATATTACACAGAGCAAGTAAAATAATTGCTAGTCGTGTTCAAATGTTTTGATATTGAAATTGATGTTTTCTTTTTAATTTGGCTACGTTATCTATGTACATTTAGCCAGTGTTAAGTAATAAATAAGTTTGATAGGTATTTCGTAACACCAGTCCTAGTCACCAGTCAAAGACAATTAAGAGAGTCATTGTCCAATCACAATCAAGTCATACCCTAGTAAAGTGGTAGAAACTTTACTAGAACTTCTATTTGAGTTTTGGAATGATAACAAAAGACTCGTTTTTTAACTACACTTGGCCTATACACATGCATGTTCAAGAACTATCAACGGTTAATAATCCACCATAATTACAGTAACACTAGAAGAATCACAAGTTTTGGAAAATAGTACAAATCAATAAAGACTTTTCTTCACTTTCGCGCGAAAAAAACTGAAATTAATGTTTAGGGCATGTAGAAACAGTTTAGTTAGTAATTTATTAATTTATAGTAGCTAGTAAGTTAGTCATTTCGGTTGATATTGCGTTAGTCAACGTACAATTTTTTTATGTTAGTTAATTTTTGTTTAAATATAATCATAATGGAATGTTGTAGTGAGTTTATACACACATAAAATAGTCATCATAACCGGGGTGAAAAGGTAGCATTTATAGACGCTGCGTGACAGTAATTTGATACTAATAATACTTCTGCTAATCTTGAAAAACTATCTCGTAAGATGATGTTATTGTACAAATGACTTTAAAGGCCATTTGGACGTTACGTTGAAACATAGTATACCCCTCATCTATTAGTTTGCAAGTAAATTAATATTTGTTGTAAGTACGAGAAAAAACACGGATAGTAAAAACCGATATTTTTAAAAATAAAATAGAAAATCAATAAACTGCATCAAAAATCCACATTATTAAAAATCATATAAAATAATTTTTAAAAAGTGGAGCAAGATAGACCGCTTCATTTCGACGGAAAGAGATAGAGACTAAGTAGACCTACCTAATAACTTAGGCGAGTAATATAGACTCAATTTCACTTTATAGGTTCTTATTTTACACAAAATTATATGGTAACTATGTACATTGGTAAGCACTATGAGTATTAATTAGCTAACTTGGGGATATAAATAATTTCATATACAACACGCAATGTTTACTGGGTAATTCGTATATATGGTACACAATGGCCCAGAGAGTCGTAGACATTTGTATTCAAATATGTTGATTATTTGTTTTTGATAAATATTTATAACTTCAACAATATGTCACGCTTAGCAGACGATAATATTCTCGAGGACTCCTAGCCTACGCCATTAAACATGATAATAAAGAAAACAATAGATTTTCCTCATGTTATTGTACGCGGCAATAAAGATATAATAAACAGTGCAGCGTACGTTGAGGAATTAATAACGAATATGTCAATATTTCAATAATTATTTAATGCCCGTGTATTGTTTGCACTGGATGTTAACAATAATTTGTACATAGCTAATAGCTGTAATAGCATAATTAATGCCACTCATAATTATGGCACCAAAACTAAAGAGCTCAATAATTACAAAAATTAGATACACGAACCTAATAATATCAATTAAAAACAAACAAACAATAAAAACCAAAAGAGGTTTTACATACAAAACGTATCTAAAATGAAATCTAAGTGAATTCATAACCCGGAGCATTGATTTTATGCATGCCCCAGTTACGTATGAATCCCATGCGTCTGCCAGCTTTCAACATTGCAACATTGCACCCACGGCATTGTTCCAACAGACGAGCAGCATCCGCAAAAACTCACCAGTATCTTTTCTGGTATACTGCCGCTCTCCATTGTGCGAGCTCGTGGTTCCAAAGGCCTGGCCCATGTTTGATGAATTGTTTATATCACAGCACTTAGAGATCACAAAGGGATAAAATCGGATAAATGACAATCAGCTGATAATTCGCGTATAGCGCATGCGCGGGCTCATGTCATGTCGTGACGGGCGCGCCTCTCCGCGTCTCGCAGGGTACTGTTGAGGACCGGTGGCGGTGACGGTGACGCCGGTGACCGATAAGCCGGCGTGACCTACATATAGTGGAAGGGAGACTGAACTGGTGTCCAACTGCTTATTATGTCCAACTGTGGTGACTGTGGATGTGGATGCACCGGACACGCTCTGTTTACATTCTGCGGGTGCGTTATTGAGGCACAAAGCACTCGCTAGCCTCTTCATTGGATTGTTTAGCGGAATCGGATCAGTCTTTAGATATAATTAGCGGTATTCACGAATCTCGCGGCGCAGTAATTGAAGCTATGACTAAGCTGCTTTTATATCTCGGATAGGGTAGGGTCCTCTATTTCACCTGTTGATTAGTGATGTGGACGAGGATGGTATACGGGATACGCCAAGACGGACTAGATCTTAAATATTGCTACCGAAAGTGGCCGGGATATACTTACAGTGTAGTTGGTCTCTAATAGGTATTCTGTGGTGAAACTGTAATTTCCATAAAATATATCTATAAACGCTTAAACACTCACAGCCCAATTTTGGCAAAGACTTATATCGTGGCTTCCGGGATAAATCACATCAGCCTACACAATTAGACTCAGAACTAAAAACACAATTTCCCTTTGGGAGAAAACTTGTGTTCAAACCGGGAATCAAACCCGATACCTGCTGCTTAGAAGGCAGCTCAACCAATAACGCCAAAATGCAATTTAAAGTGGACAAACACTCCTACCTACCTATATGAACTACAATTCCGCATGTCCAGTTTACTAAGTTGATACTGGGCCAAAGATTGCAATAATTAGTTCTGATTATTAATAGTTTGTTGTAAACTGATAAAAAAGGAGATCGGTAATAAAATTCATGAATTAAAGAAATTGTACGTATCTAGTACAAAATAGCAAATAATTTTATCACATCGTACGATGCTCCGTCCATATTATCTGAGATATCACATTTTCTGTGGAAACTTATTTTTAACCATTTCATGAATTTCGTTTTTGACTTCTATGAATATGTGATAATGATGATGGGGTTTTTTTTTATTTTAATTAATTTATTATATTTAACAGATTAATGAAGATAATAAAAATCTATTGCACTTAAGGCTAATGAAACCTTTTTACTGATAATTTAACAAATTAGCATAAAAGCAGACAATATAAATGTAATTTTACCTACTAGTAATAGTAGGTACATTTATATTATTTTTTTTAAATTTGGTGCAAGTACTTATTTTATCTTATTCGTGAAATTACGAATACAATACACGTTGTATTAATTAAATGGATATAGATATTTTAATGCGAAAAATAGGTTTGCCGTCACCGTTGTTATAAAGCAATGTTAAAAATATCTCGTATGTACGACAATATATACCTACACATATATTTTATCTACAGGGAAATAATCACAGATGGAATAATACATAGTAGGAAAACAATGCGTACAAAATCACACCTTATTTGCAGATTGGTAGAGACTATTGGGTAACATGCGCTAAAACTGCGCAGTTTCTTAACCTACTGCATTAAAGATAATATATGACATTCCGATTGTATGATACTACCAAAATGAGGCCTTAGAAAACTTAATCGCGTGCGTACTAGAAGATTACTTATAACGATGGCACCTACTCAAAATTTTCGTATTTATCACACACTATGTGAGTGGCACAATTTACACGTTCTAGATTTACACGTTCTGTGTATAACTGATGTAAAGGCCAAATCCCAAATTCATTATGACAGAGGTCTATAAAGGTTAAACTTTTTAAGGCCATTTGCGATTTTTTCTAATTTGTTTAGGGTCGGCTAACTAGAGTTTTTTTTTTAAAGTAATAGACTAATAATCTTAAACGCTAGTTTAACTTCTATTTACTTCAGACGGTAAATGATGGTGCAATTGAGGTACACTATAGGATGGGAATAACATCAAAACTGCTTTATTGGGAACGATTAGTTGTGTGTAATTACTTCTATGGACGCCAAATCTTCAGCAGCATCCCTTTCTATCAGTTGAGATAGTAGTCAAATGCTCGCCTATCTAATATTTAAAAACCCGATTGATGGGCATCCCTGATGGTCTAAAGGAGAGGTCTAAGTTTCTCATGCCAGTGAATTCATTTTTTGCCTTTAGAGAAATAAACATATCTTAAACCCTTAGTCAAGAGCCAAATTCAACGATTAATTTAGCTATTAATAACATACTTTTAAATTATCTTTCACCCGTATAATACAACTATAAATAATTAAGAATGCAAAATTATATTAATTAAATATTTACATAATTTTTAAGCGTCCTAGTTTCAGTTAATAAACACAACTTTATAATAATAATTAATTACGAATAGGCATGAACGTGACAGCCCTAACAAGACACTATGTTAATTCCCAGCTAAGACATTATTTTGCACTTGACCTTTCGACGATTGTTAATTAGGAGACGGTACTTCATTAATTCTCTGAGATACTTTATTTATACAGTTCCACTTAATGGATAAAACAGAAATGATGAAAAAAGAGCTTGGTTACAAATCGTGACATGTATGACTGATGAAGAAAAAAGAAAATAATGCTTCCATGATATTTTTTAATTTCTGATACTCTTGCATACTTAACACTATCTCCTTTGATAGTAAGTGATGATGTGGACGAGGTGGTAAACACGCTAGGTGAACGGGTCTGAGGAGATAAGTACTGGAATAGATTATTTTGTGATTTTGGTGAACAATTTTTCTACTTGAAGGTGGTGAAGTACGACTTGTTTCTGTACAGGGTACCTAGCAATATACTGTCTTAAGACCGCTGAGCTACTAAAGCCCTGCCTCACGTGAAATTATCCTTTCCATATAACGTCTTAATAATCAATATAGTCCTGCCTAGCATGGCTAATGCTATACAAACAAAATCAACTAGTCTAAGTTATGTTTAAATATGTCATTGTTCAGAACTCCTTTAAACTGCTTCGAACTGCTGTTGGCTTAGTTGTGTGGGCGTTCGCGTTAAGCATATCTAGGGTATCGGGTTCGATTCCTTCGGTTTCGATTATTAGTTCTATTATGATTTGTATTTTTCAATTTTAATTCTCTGCATATTTGTCATTTTTCTTTGTGAATAATTAACATTTCGATTTTGAATTATTATGTAAGGTATGAGTACCTAATGGTATAGCAATCCTTTAACTATTGTTATTGGTGTACGCATGTACCGTTTTAATTGAAATTAGTAATTAAACGAAGTGAAGTTTGTTAAACAGTCAAAACAAATACTAATTATATATCGGCTTGAGGTCTCTCAAGCCGATGCTTCTGAACTCTTTATAGACCGAGGCTTCTGCGGTTAGAATCAATACGGCAAACTTTGCGGTTGAGTATCCACTGGAGGACGAGGATACATATTCAAGTATGAAATATCTGTGACCAATATACTAGCACATGGGGATAAGCACCAGCCGCCCAAGCCGACCTCACAAGCACGTTTCACCCCTGCCGTTCGACGAAACAGGATCCTGTGTTTCATATTAGCATTTCCAACGTTCGACGTCTGACTGCGGTCATTCATAATAACTCAAAACATATCGTGTGCAACATGATATTTAAAAGAAAGCAGGTTGTGCATGTGGGTGGCAAAGGACTGAAGAAATATTAATGTTTTTATTAATTATTTATTTACAGACTTGATATTTTGCTTTTTTTTTAATGCCCGATATGCAAGCATTTGACCACAATCTCAGTCTAATAGAAAGTGAGGATGCGGCCGGAGATGTAGCATGCTTGCCGAAAAGATTATTATGTTGACTATTCAATGTTGACTTAAAGACTGTATGATGCCTATGGGACCATTTGTACATAGCGCGTGCTTCAATTTAGTTACAATACAGTGAACTCCTTAAAGTTAGATTATTTTCTTCTTAAAATATGTCTTTACCCGACAGCAGATAGATAGATAACACTTTATTGAACACCTTAATTGTAAGAACAGAAAAGAAAATAATGACTTACAAAATAAGTGTAACAATAGGCGGTCTTATCGCTAAAAGCGATCTCTTCCAGACAACCATCCAATGGATAGGATGGAGAGGAATTACGCAATAAAGTAAGAAAACAGGTCCGTTACAAAACTGAATTGAGTGTCTGCGTGGTCTGCGGCATCGGAATTCCTAAACAGTTGCAGATTTCATGTCCCTTTTATGTTTTTATAGACATTAGTACAGTCATACGCCGCATATGAAATGGAATGAAATGAAAAATACTTTTTTTTTTCACAATAATAATGAATGTTGCCAATCTATGGTTTTCACACTAGGCAAGCCTGTATCGATATCGTGAAGACCCAAATATAATTATAGCGTGAATATTATAAAAAAAAATACTTCATGTTCGTATAATTTGCAAAGAAAAGCAATCAATCGTTTTACGATATCGAAGTCTCTCCAGTATTTTCTTCTTTAGTTGTAGGCTATCTTCTCCAGGTGGCCAAGGGAAGCACAGAATCCCCTTATCGGCTTGTTCTTTCACTGATGGTACACGCGGGATGTACAACTGTAACGCTAGGCCAACTCAAAGGTGGAAAAATATGATCAGATTTGGGGGCTGAGTCACCCACGTCCGTAGGAGGATACCTCTTAAGTCTGACACTTGGTCCCCGGGTGGTGCTAATCAGGTGACATTTGAGAGGTGGTAGAGCATTTTGTGAGTTGCTCGCCTGGCTTGCTACCGAAGTAGCTTACCATCATCAAGTTGAAAGTCTGCCGCCAAGCCAAATACGGTGTTCCGGCAGTTATCCTCGAGAGCCTGCGTATTCCAGGTCTAGTGTGTTTACCAGCTTCGATCACATCGTCACTTACCATCAGGTGAGATAGTGGTCAAACACTAGCCTGTCACAAATAAATAAAAATAAAAAAAATCCGAATTTAATTAGTAGCGCTCAAATTTACATCCAATATAATTATCTTAGGTACCACGTGACTCTTTCTAATTATCTATTTTCAACATTGTGTTGCTTTACTCTGCGTACCTTTGTTTCTGACATTATTAAGTAAGCTCTTTTAAGTAATAAGTTATTCTGTAAAAGGCATTTAGAATTAGTTTATCCTAGACTACATCAAAGCTAGTTTTAAGTACATCTTCAAAGTCAATAAACCCGGCGAAGTTAAAAGTAATTCTGCTGTGTTAGCCTTTTCTAATTTGCTAGAGTTTTTCTCTGTAACTCCTTTGGCTCTTGTTCGTTTTGTACGATGCTGTTTAGTGTCTAATGCTTGCTTTATAATTAGAAGTGCTTTCTTAGGTTACAGAACAGTTTTAGTATGAGATATGATCGTCTGCGAACTTCATTTCGTTTACACTTAGTGCTCAGTTTTCTTAAGTACAGCAATGTATGGAAGTAAAAAATTAAATCATGTTTTTGTAAACGATAACATCTAGTGATAGGCTCGTGCTATGCCCTCTGCGCCGTCGTGGTTTCGGTTCCCGGCAGGACAATTTTCCTTCTCAAGGGAAAATTTTATAGGTTCTGGGTGTGATTGTGTGTGTGTTAGTTTGTGTGTGTGATGTAAATGTTTCCGGCACCCACGTTACAAGTCTTTGAACTTAGCGTGAAGTGTAAGTGAGAAGTAAGTTTGAATGCGTTTGATTGAAAAGAAAACAGTTAGCAAGTGATAATTGTGTTTTTGAAAGTAAATTCTATGACGAGTGATCATGTGCACAAAGACAAGCACAATAAGGCCTAGAATACACTAATATTGTGCTCAAAGACAATTTGGCAGCTGTTTGGGTGACAGACTTTTTAAATCTTTGAAAGGGTCGTGTACTAACACGTGACTAACAAGATGTGACTAATGCCGAGTCAGAGACTGCTTTTGGGTCTAAGCTCAAACTTCGTTGTCAAAACACTACAGTTTTTAACTTGAATAAGTTTAAGTCTGCGCTTAGTGTGGTTTCTAAATTCAGACCTAACACTATTCGTTATTTATCTGTTAGTTAAAAAGCGAAAGTCAGCTAAAAGAATAACCAGCAAAAAGTAGCTCCTGTGATGGATTGAGCAAATGAGTGAACTAATCGGTTTTATTACTTCTCCTTATAATTAGTGGGGCAAATACAACATCGAGAATGGAAGACGAACGTACACGATAACTTTGTATTCATATATGAACGATTAACGTATTCAAAAATACATAAAAATACTATGCCATTACATTCTTCATTTCTGTTGATAGACTAACATTTTGACCGCTATGTCAACTGGTGGCAAGTGTAAGTGATGATATGGTCGTCGTGGTATGACTGGCTCTCAAGGATAGCTCCCGGAATATCAGATTTAGTTATAGAAAGTCGAGCTTACCACGATGCGATTGCGACCTCACATAAAGTTGAAATAAAGTAATACTATTTTGAGACAGTAGTGTCTACTTTTCTAAACTGGGCAAGGCCGCGGGCGCTACAAGCTAAACAATTATCGCCGTAATCGAGTTGTAATCAAATCTGGCTCATTACGTAGTAGGCAGCCGACAAATTACAACTAATTGTGTAATAATAATTGTCTAGCTATTAGTGGCAGCCGGTATTGTGCTCAGTTACTTGAATCATAATTAAAAATTATAAGAAGATAAGTTGGATGATAGAAAATAATAATATAAGTTTAAGCAAAAGTAGATACAATAATATTAGAAATAATAGCGGCGAAACGGCAATCAGAGCGACAGTTTGGAGTTGTGATTTTTGACTGCAGCTACGGTCAGTAATTCTACTTCAACGCCCGCTTGAAACCGTCTTCTAGTGCGTACCCTTATCAATTCTAGAGGAAGATAAGAGTTGGCGAAACAAGTATGAAAACGCAGAGCTAGCACTCATGCAGCTTAACTAAAATTAAACAATACTAGATACTATAATATAGACCGGCAACCACGTATTTGTCGGAAGAAAATGCTCCGACCAGGTTTCTGATACATTTCCTGTATATTGTGTAGACGTATATGCCAGAGGAACGACATCCCATAGGAAGGGCATTGTATATGTCCGAAACCTGGTTGGAATACTTTCTTCTGGCAATAATACGTGAGTGAATGCCGGCTTACATTATAATAATGAGTGTCGAGATAGTTTTTACACTAAAATACTGGGTACAAACGCAAAAATGTGTTTTGGGCCTGAAGCTGGAATCTGACAAAAGGTCGATAGCCTATTCATACGATCCATTACTGAAGTCAGTAGTGAATAGGTCTCCTCGGCAAGCAAGCTTCATCTTCAGCCGCATCATCACTTTTTATCAAGTAATCAAATGCTTGACAACCTAGCATAAATAATTAAACGCAAGCAAAGCTTAAAAAAACTGACTTTACTGCTTTATCTTCGGAACACATGACCAGATTCAATGAATGAAATACGCATTATTGAAGATAACTCAAAAACGAATGGTCCGATCTTGATCAAATTTAAATGGGACACAAGGAAAGTACCAACATTCAAATAAAAAAAAAATTCTAAATCGGTTAACTCAGTAAAAAGTAACATAAAAAACAGTCGAATTGTATCGAACCTCCTTTGTGAAGTCGGTAAAAAAAATGCATATACAGGTATGACTAAATCCGCAATTACTATAAACAAAAATAAATTACGTCGCAGATGCCACACAGTTTCAATATAAGAAAAACCACACAGCGTATCGAAAAACTGAGTAAATAATAGTCAACATAACATCGTCATGAATGAATAAGAGAAACAATAACTGTATTACCATTGGCACCGAACTATCTCAAGAGAATCTTACATAAAGGACTCATTAATATGTATTAGCCTAAAGTGGAGGATAAAATCTTATCCACTACAGCGTACAAGATTCTAATTTCAACAGATTTCTGTATTTCAATTTTAGCTCCGTTTGTGTCAATCTTGATTTAGTCAAAACTCTACCAATAGTACCTGTACATCGCAATAAAGACCTTGTATCGACGAGATAAAATTGGATTCTGTGTAGCAACGGTTCAATATAAAGTAGTTTAGTGTTACAATCAACACTCAAGTCAAATTGTCGAGTAAACTTCGGACGAGGCGATGAATACCTATATATTATACCTATACCTAACTGAATGGCAGCGAACGTCCTGACGTCAAGGCGCTAAAATATACAGTCAATATGAATGTTTGAGCCAAACCGACGATGCTGTTGGTGCTACCGAAGCTATATATATGCTTTCATACAGTGTAGACGCAGCACTCATGAACAAAGCCATGATGACAAGTGAATTGTCATGATTCAGTATAATAGGCTGTCGTATGGTGATTCATAATGTTGAGATAAAAGTAACGATCTGTTTAGATAGGAAACGTTACCCGAATTCTTCCGCAGCTCGAGAATTATGCCGCTTACCTGGAAAATACAAACAGATGATTAATGGAGTGTCACTTTTCTTAGAATATTTAATAAGGGAGTGAATGTGTGCGGTAGTAGCACTTTGAGACGTAGAAAAAGTACTGTATATTCGTTATTTATTTACAGTTATAAATAGAGGAAATTAAGGGTAAAAGATAAACTGCAATTATTGAATTCAACTAGGTATGTGTTAAAAACTTGAAAAGACCTCTGACGTCATAATAGAAAAACGAGTTTTACCGATATTTACCTAACATAGATATGGCACCACAAGCCATCGAATAGAAAAACGCATTGAAAACTGTCCATCCGTTTGGAAGCTGTTATGTGACAACCAGACACGCAAACACTCTAAGCGTTAAATTCAATTCAATTTATTTATTTCAGATTATTAATCCATATTTTAAAAAAATCAATTACAAATATATAATAATAACAATTTATAGTAATACATTAATTAAATGTCTAATAAAAAATAAAATAATAATAATAATTGATTGAATATAAAAAAAAACATGCAAATTTAAAAATGTCAAATTAAATTAAATTAAATGTTAAATAAAATAAAATTTAAATTAAATGTCAAATAAAATAAAATTAAATGTGTTAAACTTATGACACCTTTATTTTTGGGATTAGAAACATCCATTTACAATATGATGACATTGTAAATTACTCCTGACAGATGTAAGAGAGCAAACGACTGCAGCACGCAACGAATTTGCTGCTAAATTAACGAAAGGCACTCGTTTCGATAACATTTAGGAAATTCTGATAATACTTTAACCTTGTGGATATAAGATGAAATAATAAATAAATATAATAGTTAAAAAAACTAAAAAACACGCTTTATAAATAAATAAAATAAAACATATTTTTGTATCGTCATCGGTCCTCGATAAGTCTACGAAGTTTAATGAAAAGACGGTTTGAAGTAGGTCAAAAGGCCCAAAGGAGTTGGTTACAAACAAACATACATACATACAGGTGAAGATAATAGAAGCGTGTTAAAAAAGAGTGAGACATCATAATGTAAATTACATCTTCGGCCGTGTCATCGCTTTCCATCAGGTGAGATTGTGGTTTGTCATTCAAAAGCTTGCCTATCGAATATTAAAAAAATAAAGTAAGAAATAAAGAAAAAATATTCACACACTGTTTGTAGAACTCAAATGAATGCATCAAAACATAGATAACAACAAAATAACTAAAAAAACTTATTTCATCTTCTGGTACATGATGATTTGGTCGATTTTTTTACCTAAATAAGTAATGTTGCGTGTTACATCCATACTACCTGCGCCCCGCGGTTTTACCCGCGAATTCTGGCGGGAATTCCGGGATAAAAAATTGCCTTTGTATTTATCGAGGGTGTCGGCTACCTCCATACCAACTTTCACCAAAATTGCCGTTTGAACGTGAATAAGTAAGAAACATACAAACACACTCACAAACTTTCGCCTTATTAGTGTGAAATGTTATGTGATAAATAAAAACAAGTGAGTCGAAATCTATGCGATATTTAGTATCACTGTTTTATACTAGTAAGGAGATAAAATACTGTATTTATAGTTATTCATAATTCATTTTATTTTATTTAACATCGAAATCGCCTTCAAAAACAGTACATGAACTTTTGAACAAAGAGCCGGCGCCTCTTAAAATAGCCTCGCAAGGACACCAGACAAGGATCATCAGCTTCGAGGGGCACTGGCCTTGAATAAATTACACGCGCTTGTAAATGTAACAACTTTCCGAAGATAACGTATGATATTTTCGGAAAGAAAATAACATACGTTATCTTCGGAAAGTTGCTAGCTCAAATTAAAATATAAGGACAGAATACAAAGACAAGCAAGTAACTTCGTTCTTCTTTATGAAGAATCCTCATCTTCATTATAGAAAGGTCGTAAACTGATATTAGAAATGCAACGCGAGCTTTGCATTACACATACAGATCTGTATGCGTTTACTAGTTGTTCATCTCCTTTATTCCCGATATGTTTTATCATAATTCCGTTGCTTCACAGTTTCTCTCGCCTCCTTCAACATGAGGTCAAGACAAAAATACTCCGCAAATAAATTGAGAACCCTACGCGTCGCAATGCAACGTTTTTTCGGAGCTTTGCATATTTCTTATAAATTTTCTTTAGTCATCCATAACTTTCGTATCACGTCTTTTCATAACTCCATCACCATGAGGTCGAGACAAAGATACGCTGCGAATAAAATGATAGAAACCGAAGATATCCGGACGCGGCGACCTTGGAAACATTCGCGGATGGCTATGTTGGTGCGTATTTGTGCGTGAGAACTAGGTGTGGATTAAATACATCTTAGCTAAAACATAATTTTTGTTTATTTCTTATAAGCTAGCGTTTGTCCACTCTCTCACCTGATAGTAAGTGTGGTCGAAGTTAGTAAACGTGCTAGGCCTAGAATGACTGACTCAAGGATAGCTGATAGATATATTGACTATGAATATGAATATTAGGATTTTAGGATAGATAAAATTATTAGGTTCTTCTCGAGACAGCTGTAAAATTGCGAATCTAGGATTATAGTAATTAACTATCATTACTGCCTCTATGGGGCTCATGAATTATCAATTTTGAAAAACAATTCAACGAACAATCTCTGAAATGTTATTTAGGATTATAACCAAAAAAATCGTATACCTAATTAAGTTGTCAAATTAAGTAAGTATACAACTTCTCTTGATGATGATTATTTTGGTACAATTTATAAGCCTAAGCGATAACGATAGGATTGTTTTAAGCTAGGCTTGAAAGCAATCATTGTAGGCGTTGACAGATATTTATTTTTGACAGCCCTACAGCAAACCGCAAATTATTCCAAATCAAAATTAAATGTATCGTGGTGACACTACGAGTTTCAATTTGAATTGTAAAATAGAAGCTTACGTCGCTTTGCGGCAAACTTTGACAAATTGCTATTCTCTAAATAAGATTGCTGTCGCGCGTCATTTTGCACATATCTTTGCAAACAAACTCTTATATTTGGGTAAATTTTAAGATGTCTTTCATCGTTATATTTTTGAATTTGAGATATGGTGCTAGAAGAAGCAAAGATTTAATGGGATGCTACTATACCCGGTATATGAAAAAATCCCCAAATGATTGTTCAAAGCTTTTAATTAATATATCAGCACAGAAATTGTTAGCTCTACAGATTAAGTAGAGCCAAAGATTGTCCAGGTATTTTTTATTTATAAAAGTCTTCATTTGTACAAAATTGACAGAAAAAAATGTTTTGTATAAACTGTAATGGTATCACGGCGTCATCTTTCAAAACCTAAAACTTCTATATTTTAATAAATCGCATAAATTGTTTTAACTCCCAAACTTCCCAGATCACGACAAATGTTTTCAGCACATCTGTATCCATAGTAATCGGACTATCGCATTAAAGAGCTCCACTATTTCTCTGTTCTGAGGCAACTCCTATATATCTTCGAAATGTGCGTATAAAAACACGTGTGGGGCTTTTAAAAACATGGTTTGTCCATCCACTGGCTCCATTATTATCTTAGTAAATAAACTACTTCCCTATACATATGTAGCGTCTGACAGCTGCCGTGACGTCACTAATACGAGAGGACGGGCGGTGATGTCGACATGATGATAAATATAATGATCTTAGCGACATTGGTGAAATCAAAGTATCTATCTAGTCGAAAACCAAGATAATCAAAACAAGCGAACTCTGTATAATATTTCCACTTTTCAATTTAATTTGGTGCAGTTTGCTCTGTTCATAACACAGTCCAAAAAAATAGCAATCTATACAAATTTAAGATCAATTCAATCATGAGATAAAATAATAAAATATTTAAATTAACATGTTAGACTTAAAAAAGAAAGTTCTCAATTCGACTGTATGTTTTTTTTTGTATGTATATTTCGCGATAATTCCACTCATTATATTATTTAACTCATAATAAAATAACTATGTAAAAACTATCATTAAACTAAATTTATTTTATATCATGAGATTAATTTAAAAAATATATAATTATATAAATATTAAAGCGAAATGCTTCTACATAAGCAAAACTCGGAAAGTAAAGTCGTTAACGTAAATAACTTACAGGCAATGAATAGTATTTTACGGTCATTTAGCCAAATTGAGATATGCTGCTCCAGCCGAAAGATCCAGATTTTCCCCTGGGACTCGTTTACCCGAATAAAAAGTAGTCCCTCCGAAAAGAGTATCTTACACCAAAACCTAGAGTGATCTATTCGAATACTATAATGTGTATTCTGGGGGATACTTTACTAACATGACTTGATAAATATAAGGATCTTTATATGATTTCCCGGACTTTTTACCATCAGAATTAAGCTTTACTAAGTGAAAAACAGTAAACGATTAGTACATTTTAGTTTAGGGAATAAAACTATGATTATAAACAGTCTACTAACTTAGTCCTCTTAATTAATATAATTACAGATAGTAAAACAGATTATAACTACTTTTTTGGCAAAAATAATTTAATTATTTTTCGACATTAACCATGTCTCTATCTCACCATGTAAATCCGTCAAACAGTTTCGGGACAGTCCAACTCTACACACAATACTACAAGCAATCAACTAGAAATTAAAATAATTCGATACAAACACGGCCGGTGTTAAAAATAAGTAAAGAGGCAAGGTCACACGAGCCCCGAGCCTAGCACATTCATGAGGGCTCTGGATACAGATCATCCACGGAGGTTGCATTGCATTACGAGAGTTAATGGTACAGCAGCGTTTCAATGCTAGGCGAGATGTCAAATGTGTAAAAAAAAACAACCGAGGAAATGTAGAACACAAAATAAAACGTATTGCCAAAGCCACGACGTGTACACATAATTTTTATACAAATAGTTGCGTATGTCAACCCTTACTGGTCGTAAGCGACGAGACGCATGATACTGCGACAGAATTCCTAACATCAGAAAGGTAAACACCCAATGTGCAAACAGCCGCGGAGAGATAGATAATGGTGTTTAAAAATATATTTACATTACATTTACAAAATACATTTAACTCTTAGCTTATAAAATATATTTGAACGCAAGAGCTATTACCGACAAGATCGACGATTGAGTAACTGTATAATAAGTTACTTTCATGTTATTACTAAAGTTCAATAAATATTGGTGAAAATTACAAAATTTAATTGACTCACCATTTATTGTCCCAATAACAACAAGTCCAAACTAAAGCTAACCGAGAACCATTATAAAACTATAAAATAGGAAGCTTAAGTCAACTAGACAATTTACTGTCCCTAAACAAACGAAGCCCCGAGCTGGCTGAAACAATGTTCTCGTAGAAAATTAATTGATAATGTACGTACTATTATTTATTTTGTGATATATCAGACGACGGGGTTCTCAGCCGATTATAAATATTAATGAATTGGAGAGATAGCAAACGTTATTAGTATTTTTGTCGTTCAAGTTACGATGGTAAGTGATGTAGTGGAGGATGGTAAACATGCTAGACACTGTAGGTGTTAATATTATTAAATAAACTCTTAATTTAATAATATTTTAGACAGAAAACTTGTTAATAAATACTCGAACCTCGTATAGCTGCATACTTACGACTTTCAGTACATCTACCAAAACTTTCAGCTTTAACTAACAACATTGATCGTTGTGTTGATTCGACTAGAATATATTTTATTCTCTAGACTAGGTCACGATTCTCTTAAAAGCTGGTCACAGAATACTTAAGAGCTATAGTGAAACTTTTATTTGCTTTGAAAGTTGTGCGAAGTAAAACATTTTTACAGGCAGCATAAAAGGCGGGGGGAGGGGTGGGGGGTGGACACTACTGACTAAGACTCCCATATTATACTTATCAGGAAACAGTCTAGTAAGGAGATGCACTCCTGTAGTCATAATAAAAGTTAAAGCAATGCTTCGTGCGTACTTTTGAAACATCTATCATAAATCGATGGCTAAAGGCTGTACCAAAATAAATGTATGTTTATAATTGATTAGTCTACTATTTTTTTAAGGTCGATCAATAATGTTTGTCTCGTTGTCGCCAACATTAAACCTAACTTGTAAATTATCGTTACTAGATTCTAGCATTACACTTTTAAATTCAATCTGTAAAGTTTCGCTCAAGTTCTAAATCATGTTCCTATTATCGTTTTCAACTTTGTCCCCGTCTAGTTTGTTTAAGCTGTGCGATCGCGAAGTAAGTTCTAATAGTTTCCTAAGAGCTTTGGAAAAACTTGTGATGTTGGCAACTCGAGAACTTTGAGCGTATCGTAAATGATAAAAAGACATGAAGAGACGGAACATCGGTTGATAATTTTTGCATAAGTTTTTGTTTTACTCGAATTTGCCCTAGTTAGGTTCGTCTTGTTACGTCTGGACGTGTCGGGAATCCTCCCGTATCATTAATCTTAGCCCATGTTGTGTAGAGATGTCATGTTAGTGAGACGGGTGGCTCTCAAAGGACAAGTTTGCCTTCTGTTTTATGTAACTTCGCTGGAACTCCTTTCACCTTGTCATGTTTGGATGATGGTTTTACGACAATCGTTTGATATTTGCTCAATTTATTGTTAATGTTCACTTTATTATTCTGGCCGTTGACGTCGTCGTAAAGTTTGCAACTATCAATTGGAGTCCTTTTTTATTTGAATTTTAGCCATAACTCCGGTCGTCGTTTAAATTTTACGAAGTTTCTCCATAACTGGTCCACGGGAGTCGGGAGGTGACTTTATACAAATTAGCTATAAAACATTTTAGGTACACTTAACTATGGAATTATATGTATCTTAGCCGTACTCCAAGTTATTTAAAATATTATGCTCAAGACTTTCTCGAATAATTAAACTAGAGACTAATATACGGATGACCGAGCTTCGCTCGGTTTTTTGTTTTTGGTAGAATGTGTTTGAATTGGTAGCCTCAGAAAGCTCCATCGAGTGTCGAGTAGATACAGTTTTTTACATCGGTCATGGCGTAATAGATGGCGCTGATAGTTTCTTAAACCCGGTTTTTCAAATGCAGTTTGGGAACCGAGCATTTCTCGGACCTGGAACGTTGATAAATCGATTCCTTGGGCCGAAAAACCCCTAATCTGTAACTTTCATGAAAATAGTTGGAGCCGTTTCCGAGATCCAGATTACACACATATAAGAATTGCTCGTTTAAAGGTATTAGATAGATGTGGCAAATTTTATTCGGCAGATTTATAACAAACAAATAACCAAACTTACGCATTTTATTTATATAAGTAAAAATAGTAATCTAATGTCCTGCAAAATACTGTCTACGACAGCTGAATATAACAAAGAAACAATGTTTCATTAAAGAAGAGTAAGTATAAAACTTTTTTAATCATTACGCCTCACGCCTATGTTTATGCCTGTCTGTCATCACACCCCGTAATGATTATCTTGGCACGCCGCGTGTTGTCTTTAAATATTATTTTCGTACAATACTTTCACGGAACTGGGCCAAGCACACTGACCTATTAAACCTACTTGAGGCTTGATCTTGATCGAATGAGAGCCCTCGTCCCGAGCTGCAAGCCTTCAGAGGGAAATTCAAACTTTGCAATATTCTAAAAGGATCTCAGAACTGACATCTTGAGACAAAATGTGCAATTCGAATGCAGGAAAGAAACATAAATTGACTGAAAAAACATGAAAGAAACATAAATTGAACTGCCCGTTGGCTTAGTTGGGTGGCGTTCGCCTTCTAAGCAGGGGTATCGGGTTCGATTCCCGGCGGGGAACACAAGTTTTCTCCCCATGGAAAATTTGTGTTTCTGGTTCTGGTTGTGATTGTGTGTGTGATGTGAATGTTTCCGGCACCCACGACACAAGTCATCGAACTTAGTGTGGGGCTGTGAGTGTGAAAGCGTTTATGTTTATGTTTATAAATAAAATATGCCTTATATCATATTGTAAGATATTTTCATGATTCTTTATGAATTTCTGCACTTTGATCTAACTGCTCACATTTATTACACCGGGCTGTGGCTCACGTTTATTACACCGGGCTGTGGCTCACGTTTCTAATGAAGATGTTTGTGAGACTGGACTGCTCTAAGCGACCTTCTTAAAAGGATAAAAGGCAAAAAATTTTTAAGTGCAGAGATAAGACTTAAAAATGAAATGAAAATATATTAATTTGAGCAAATCATTCACTAAAACACACATCTAAAACATTATACAAAAATAATGTACACTTTCCTATTTTTGTGGCATCACACAGTTCATTTTTTTATGTACAAACAAATGTAAAATAAGTGTCACATATTGTTTTTTGCTAAAGAAATGTATTTTTTTTTCTTTTCATTTGTGTGTCGAGGATTCCAAGTTAATTTCAGATTTATAATATTGTGAGTATCGTAACAGGTACTCTTCGAAACCCCTATAAACTTTCAATCAGCGGTGAACGGCAACAAAAACATCCGCCTTATCAGCTGGCCTTACAAAACATAGTACCAAAAGATATATTGAACACTAAGTGTAAACAATCCGGAAACCTTTCGCTTCCCGATAGTAAATCGAATATATTTATAAATCCGCGGTATCATATCGCAAATCCCATTTGAATAAACAAGTCGATACGTCTGCTAGGGATACATACAATTTCGTTTCGAGACGCGCTTTATGGGCGGGGCGGGTCGTAAAGTGACGATCTTGGAGAACCGAGGATGTGTGGAGAAACTGGAATGGTACAGGTTTTATAAATAAGTCGGATTTAAAATATCAAAGTAAAATTTCTGGGGTTATTGACTCGTAGGTCTAAGAAATAATGTAATATGACACTATGCAAATTGTTTGAGCCGCTAAGATCTAGTTGTATTCAGTTAACGACGGCAGATTAAGTTTTTATGTTTAGGTATGAATACACGAGGATGAATCTAAATAAATAAAAGCCAGACATAATTGGTTAAAAAATCTCTATAAAAAATCTTTATAGAATTCTTTTGAAACGTTGGGTTTTTTTTAAGCACGAATAGTTCATTCTATGAGATAAACATAATTATGGAACAATTTTGAATCACTAAATAAAATGTTGTCATATATTACAAGAATGCCCGTTATTACGTGTAACACTCACGATAGTTTTCACTTTCAAAATGAGGAATATAATTTATGTAAATAATACAATATAAAACTCTTTATTGTATAACCAGTTTACAAAGTGTACAACTAAACAATTTTTGAAATCATAGATTTTTTAGTGGTAATAAAATCGGCAGTCTTATCGCGTATAGCAATTTCTTCCAGACAACCTTAGTATAGACATAAATATAACTGGATTGTGATAGACGGTGCAGCGGTGGTTTACACTAGTAAAGGAAAAATAAAAAGTACAAGAACTTATCAAAACAATTACATACTAAATATACATACATATGTACATACGTAATGTAAATATGCTTACATAAAATACTCAACATACATAGCAGTACAAAAAAAAAACAAAAAATCAGTAATGTGCAGCAGTTTTAACAGTATTTTTTTTTAGTTATAGTGTTTTAATAATCAGTAGTCCTACCAAGGCTCAACGCAGCGGCCGCGCGGCGCAGTCTATGGATACAAAAGACAATGACAGAAATTGTTACAAAACTAATCTCATTCAGAATGAATACTAATAGCAGGAAAGCTGGAAATTATTGCACTGGAATGTAATACAATTCACAGAGCAATAAACAAGTTAAAAGCAGAACCGGGTTGGAGCGAAGTGCAGTCGCAGAACAATAATAGTGCATCAAAAATAGCGAGTTAGCCCCATTCCACAAGGCCGGCAATGCCGACCTACGGTTTATTTTTGTTGAAAACTAATACGCTGATGAATAAAAAAATATACGCTTTGTGGCTTTTGTTTAGAAGGAAAATAGGGTATTTTGGATTTCTGTTTATTTTTTTCAGACATACTGGTAATAATAAAATATATAATTTATTTTAGTTGCAACTGATCTTGAGATCAGATGGGAATAACAGTTATAATCGGTTAATGTGAAAATCTGATACTATGATCGGTTGGGAAGTACCCATCTGTTCGGGCGTCATCGCATTTTTAAGGCGAAAAGAAAGTTTAAATCAGAAATTCAAAGTGTTTATTGGAACAATCACAATCGGTTTCGTGGCTTCTTTTAGACCAATATTAAAAAGAAGGTTATTGTGTATCCGAAGCATATTTTTTAAATACGTTTACTCATATTTCAGGACTGATTAACATTATCCTCATTCATTTAAGACCCAAACTATAGTGTGAAATAAAAAAATAAAGTGTATAATGATTGAGTTCGGCTCTTAGTTTAGATAAATTAAAAAGATAAAATAAAACAACTGTCACAGAATCGACACAACTTTACAACCATTGCGGAAAAACGGTGAGATTTCAGCAAATTCATCCATAAATCTTAATTTAACACAAAACCCAATTCCAACCCACGCAGATAATGCTGCAGCCACCTGGCAAAGTTCTTTGCCCTCTGGTCACCTCCTTAAACAAATTAAGATGATGTGCGGTTCCTTAGAAACATAAATAAAACGGCTAGCTGGCGCCAAGTTCGAGGTCACCGACGATCAATGAAAGTCAAGGTGAAGTCCATCGTGCATTATGGATGGTATGCCCAGCCTTACGTAAACGGTGATGTGGTTATTGATGATGGATCGACGGCCAACACCTTTGGAGTAAACAGAATTAGCCTCATTGTGGTAGTTTTCTTTAGACTTCGTTGGTAACATATTATTTGTACTAATATGTATTGTGATGAGTTTTTCGGGTCAAAGTTTTATGGTACATTTATAAAGAAAACTTTTGCGTTTCGGATATTTTTGCCAATCATATTTTTTTTGAAAAAATATGTCAAATCAAAAGTTTTCTTAGCATGTCCTATGTATAATATTAACTTTCACAGAAATACCTCTGAATATCACGCCATTTAAAAGTTTTAAAACTGCTTGAATACAGAGATAAATTTGAAGTAAGTCCTTTGCGCGATAGAATTTACTCAATCCTGAATGTCAACTGAACCTAAGTACACAGAAATCTGTGACTAATTTGTCAGCATGTAAAATGGAAAAGGACAAAATGAATTGCTAACAGATGTTGAGATCGAAAAACAACGAGGTTCTTAATGGAATATGCCAGAAAGATACTCAAAGTTCATTTTCTTTTGTAAGATAAATAAATATACTCTTTAACAGTGTCCAAACGAGCTCGTAAATCAAGTAGACATCACAATTACAACAACCATTTTTATATAAATCTATCCAAACTCATGCTTGGCGTTTTGCGTCAAATAATAAATTTCAAACTGGCACGTGTCCAAAAACTAGTAGCGATGTACATACCCTAGTATACCTCTATCATTACATTAATATTATTTATGCACAGCTAGTTCTAGTAAAGCATATATTTGAACATTAATTTGCTGATAGTGTATCACTTCTTGCTTCTATTTCATAATTACACACTTTACATCAATTATGATATTATTTGCTTACTACGGATTAACTAGTTTTCCTAGAACTTCTAGGCTTGGGTGCAAACGTATAAATATTTTATTTCAGTATCGCTATAATCATGATTGATATTTTATTGAACTACAGTCATCGTCATAATTTGAAGTCTTACCTTTTAAAGTTATCGACAACCACAATGATGTTATTATAAGTGGAAAATGATGACGAGTTACAATTTAAAAGTCAACAAAGAGCCGAGCAGATCAAGAGCCGAATGAACAGACAAAGACAAGATTGCCATGCAAGTAAAGCTATTTCTGTTTTAAAAAAGACAACCACAATCTTCTCACTTCGAGACATCGAGAGACGAGAGCACACCCCGTAAACAAAGCCGTATAAATCCACCAAGACAAAGGTGCCTCAGCAGGGGGGTGATATATGTTCGTATAAAGTAAGTATACAGTCTGTCTGTCTCGAGATATACGGCGTATACGGTAACATATAGCACAATTACCCCTCTCCCGGTTATTCACTTGAAGTCTGCGACGTTTTTAATTAGTTCAGATGAAAGCGTTTGCGGTTACTTAAAATGTTAACTTGTGTATGTAGTTTATCGTGTCGCTTTGACAAAATATTATTTTACATATTTATGAGTACATTATATGTAGAATTTTATGCAGGATATTTTTTCCGATAGGTATAAAGAGGTTAAGGCCAAGTATGTACAATGTAATGATGAACATTTTCAACTGTATTTTTTTTCCATTTGGCTGAAACGATTTTATTTTAATTGCTGCATCAAGTATAATAATGGCTTTAATGAAAAATCATAAGTAAATTACTTGTTGTGTGATTGATTATACATTAAACACAACACTAAATAAAGAGGGAATCTTTTTACCTGTTTATTTTTACTTAGTTTCTCATGATTTCTAAGACAGATACTAAATTTGAACACATCCAAATAAGAGCACGTCTTAAATCATAGCAGCATCTAGCACGATAACGGAACGTCTATTTCAGTAACGGAAGCTGGCGTGAAAACATTGCGTGCTCCAGCACTATTAGCTTCAAATACTAAGTCGATAGCCACTTCGGGTTATTGATGCCTCAAGGATTATTGGAGTACAAAATTAAAGAACACGTTGCACGAAATTGTCCTTTTCAACAGTTTCAATGTACTCTACATAGCTACAATTATGGGTACATGGGGCCAAACCATCATTTTTAGGTACTTGCAATAATCAATGTGTATAAATAAATTATGTACTATGTTCCTGACTCGTGACCTACAATTACCTTAACAATCAATGACAATGATGTATGACGTTGTAAGACGAGAGTAACTATATTTTAGGTAAGCTATATCAAAATAAAAATAGGAATACCATAACAAATTCACTTTGTAGCGGCGTACTAAGAAACACATCATGGAAAGAAACGTTCTAAAAATAAGAATAAACAACGCAATTTCACACGAGAAAAACAGGTAAGTGGAATCGAGTTCTAGTAAACTTTCAATGAGATATGTTTCAAAGAACATTCCATTTCACCAAACACAGATATTGATAGCTGCGTAGAACAGGAATTAATGTAAAAGCGAAATCAATTAGCTTCAGACAGCCACTTTCAGACTAGTGAAGGAATTCAAGCGGCAACCAGCAGTTTTCGAACTCAAGTGAGCGATTTCGATTTAAGAGCCTCGCTTGAAAGAACCTCGGGAAATTGAAGTTCAACATAAAATATGAAATCCTTAGTCTAGCTTTTCAATTACAACATAATAGTCTAGACGAATGTAGCTAGCAAGCTTATTCTTTATTTTTTTCCCAAACAACAGCAAATTTTCAACCTGGCAACAAATATAAGACGTTATCTAGACACGGAATGAATTGCTTGTTAAAAGAGTACCGATATACCCGTTGGACACACCAACATCACGGTTATATTTAGTCATCGCGTAAAAAATCGGATTAATGCCACGCACGACTTTATTAGAGCGGGCGACTGTGTCACTGCCAAGGAAAACTCCTTCCACTAAAATATATTAATCTCTCCTAACGCGTTTTATTTACCAACTTTACATCAGAAAGAAATTATTACAACTGCGTGGTCGTATCTTCCAGAGGCGATAAATGATGTTTGTTTTACAATACATCCCGTTTTTATGACAAATGTTATTGAGGACTGTTTTTCACGGAAGTGAAATTGAATTTATTGATGATTATATACTCGATTTTAATATTTATTGTTTCCGCAGCAATCATAAAAATAGTGCAGGAAAACTGACTAAAATCATATTAAAATTTAGTTTTTTGGATTTGTAACATTTCATTTATTATTATTATTGTTCCGATTCATTCGTAAATCCTATCGTGATATCGACAATTTGGCCAAGTTTGTTATCGTGGATTACACAAAGCCGATCGATCGACCGGGCCACTCGAGGTTCTGCAGTGCCGAGGGAGCCGGTAACAAGACGGGCTAAAAATACTTGAGCCCGCACGAAACCGCGAAGACTCGACAACTGGCCTTCAGACACTGTTTTTATATACGCAAACCGGTACAGCGATCCGCTCGTATTTTAGAAACTGCAGAACTTTTCGTTTTCGTTCATCTGTCCCGTCAATTTAATAAAATATTGAACAGCTGCAATTTTCCAGCAGCTGTCGACTAACGATCACCACTTCCTAGATTTTTTAACAATATGTTACATGATTGTCGTAGGTTAGTTAAAGTCCAAGTGCTAGATGTAAATCTATAATATTGAGTGTGAACAATTTTTAATATTTAATGGATGATATTTGACGTCATTGTCTATTCCGGCAAATCCACACAATAGCTTGGGTTGTATTGTTCACTTTTCTTAATAGTCAAAACAAATAAATTATTGAAAACTCGAGATATTATTATTCAACTTACTAAAAACTTGCATTCTTTTGGATTACTTCCAACATTTGCTTAATTAAATCGTGTCCAAAATTCGGATGAACTGATTCAAGCCCAAATTTGTTTTATTCTTCAGCGAATTTGGAGAAATGTTTATTGGAAGTGATCCCGGAAGTTTTGGCCAGACCAATGACCCTTCTTGTGTCTTGTGTCAATCCCACGCGTAGCGTGACGTTAATGGAGAACTTTTATTTCGTGCCAAGCGCCTACGACGCCTGCAATCAGTTGAATTCTATCTGCTACAAATCCTATATACATTTAAAACCTAGGGTTTTAGCAGATATAATTAATCGTCATTACAAACCAACTATAAACTAAAACTTGGAAATAAATTAGGAGCAAATAACAATTCGTTTATAAACCTCATTAAAATTGAGTAATATAAAAACAACAACAAAAGGTCTGAAGACAGGGATGAAATCTGAGAATATTAAGTACGATTTAGGGATTGATGGACGAATAGCGAACACTAGTTATAAAGAAAATGGTCTAGGTTTATGTTCCGATTATTGGTTGGACGACGAAAAGACACAAGCAGCAAAATTGTAGCGATTTGTGTTTTTTTTTTTGTGCGTTTTATGCCTAGTTAAAACAAGACGCCTTTAGTTAATACCGATTTCATGTTGTCATCAGTCCTGACAGTACTGGTACCCATATCTCAGAGGTTCACAGACCTGCAAGTGTACAGAGAAACGCCCGCCCTGGCCGTAATCCAACGAATCAAAACGATATGAAATCACTATACAGCAGTCAATATATTTGTGTAACCGTGTCAACGTTGGGTGTAGATGTATTTACATTGTAACTTTAGTTTAATTTATTTAATCGGTTCCGGAGTTTGGTTACTGGCAGAGTTACGATTTTGTTTACTTTCGAATTTTCGGATCCGACCGAAACTCTCATCAGAGATTTAACTTACTAATTCACTCTTACTCTTCTTCCAGGAAGAGTACATGTCCCTGCTTAGTGGAAAAAGCTAAAGGAGATGATTGAGCACTTTATTAGTAAATTTGAAGTCCTACGGGTACAACATACACTCAATACTCAGAGCTAATATGCATCTATAAACATTGACTAGAAATCGTTACGTAACATGTTGAATTCTCTGAGCATTCTCAGAAGCCTTTACCATCATTACTCGGCAGATAGTACATTTCTGAGAACGAGCATCATTGCGGTTAGTTTATAGTGAACCAATAACGCATATCGACGCGATAACTACACCATTCCCCGAATGTGCAAAACTGCCAATCGGCTGCGCCGGCGCACTATTAATACCAGAAGTGGGACAAGTCAGTGGGGCGGTTGAACGCTCCGGATGCTCGGACAGTGCCAAATAACCGCCGACGACCAGGTGGCAACTAAATGCTATTTCGGAACTATTTATCGCAGTACGCTTATGGATGAACCTGTGTTTCATTGATGGGGGTTAATCCGGCGAAGTATTTTAGTAACAGATTTGTTACCTTTATATAAGCAATTTATCAAGATGAGTGATGGCCGATGGGAAACATTTGCGTGATAATTTACATCTTCTGTATTCTTCATCAAGCAGTTTAGGAAACTGTATCAAAAATCTTTTCAATCTTATATTATCCGACACAGCATTTCTTACGATTTAAATACATATAAAAAAGAAAAAGAAAAATAATTTATTTCGACACGTAGCAAAAAAAATATAATAACAGTGAAAAACTTATGAACTAATAATTAATTATATAATATTTATATATTATACATATCGTCATCAATGTAACTTGCTGCTCGAAGACTCTTGCAATTAGTCGTTTTCAGGTTGGGATAAGCCAGCGAAAAGAAGTAGTCGTTGTTATATGGCTTTTATGATTATTCATATCTCAAGACCGAGTTGTCACCGGAAGCGAAAGTACGCGGCCGACTGATAAAAGTGAAATTATTTTCGGTATAGTGATGAAAACTTACAAAAGCCAAGGAAACTAGAGCAAGGAAAGTATAATAAAAAGAGCCTTATTATTTCAATGAATACTTATCGAAGAATTTAGTGCTATGTCCGCCAGCGTTAATCAGGATAAAAAGTAGCATAGCGTACTATATAGTACCATGTCCTAATTCCGAGTTTAAACTATGAATATGTAAATAGTACATAATTTGGAATAAGACATAAAACTAACGTTATAAGCGGGATATAGCTGTTTTTAATACTTATGTGTATGTATGTAATGTATGTATATGACATAAGTCATCTATCTCTGTAATGCCTGGACGGATTGGACATAAATCTGTATGTGCTTTAGGCTTTAACACATATTTCTGATTAAGGGTATTAGTGGTTGTAGCTTTATCTAGAAATAAACCGATTTCAATGGACTGATACAAAAACATGTTTTATTTAAATTTAGTTTTGAAAATTGTTTATACATTGTCATAGAAAATACGGTAGTTTATTTCAGCAATTGGTTCCTTTTGATGATTCTACGTGAGCTTGTCAGGAAATTACAACTGAGATTATATTATAATTGTTCGGTCCATTATTTAGATGTACCTACGTGTCAAGGTAATAGTGTTGCTAAAATCAAATGAGTTTTAATTCATGTTTCTATTGTCTAATTGCCCCGTAAAATAAGTGCGAGATATGTAATTATGTAGGTATGATGCCGGTGGTATTTCAGTTATTTTTACTATATAGCACCCGCGTGATGTTACGAAGATAACGAAAGTAACTGTAAAACAACAATATTGTCCTAGTCTTCACGAGTCACTTTAGACTTTGTACATGAACAAAGAAGGCTCAAATTTAGCTCTTCGGAACCTGTAGCTCTGTTACTCTTTCCTCCTGCAAACAGTACCTGTCTAAACAAACAGGTGTTCTACTTTACCGGTTAATAACAAAACATAATTAGCTAATATCCTCGTAACCAGCATACCGGCCTTGATTAACAAACGCCAACTTAATTCAGATAATGAAGACACAAACCGTAATGGCTTTGGATGACAGTGATTGGGCATGCACAGCTTCAGAAATCCAACCTGAAACATTTCATTTTAGCTCTTCGAAGCATGTAGCTCTGTTAAACTTTTTAACCGTATTTAAATAAAGGAGGAGATTCTCAATTCATTGGATTCTTTATATATTGTAGCTCTTTGAAGCATGTAACTCTTTTAACTTTTTAAACGACTTTAAAAAAAGGGGGATGTTCTCAATACGTCGGAATCTTTTTTTTATGTATGTTACTGCAGAACTCCATCATTTATTAACCGAATTGGAAAACTATTGTTTTGTTCGAAAGGGTAAACATTCTAGCATCAATCATCACCATCACACTAATTGTGATTGATGGTAAGTGATGTTTCCTGACATTGGTGAAATTTAAAACTTTTATAACAAAAGATCAAAGATGGAAATGCATTTTAAACGTTATTATATCGATTATCATTGTATTTATGGCACATCTCTCAAACGTATTCACAGTCACAGCCCCACACTCAAAGACCACTCCCAGAACCAGAAGCACAAATGTCCATTAAGAAGGAAAATGGTGCTCCTGTCGGGAATCGAACCCATAACCCACGGCGCAGAGGGCAGACCTGTCCTCTGCGCCAACTGTTTCGTCTACCATTCACAAAACTGTTCAATGTGCTCGTTTTTCTTATGTAGAAGTTGTTTGTTTTTATACTTCTAAATATTAGATTTGTTGACCAACTAATTTTAATTCGCATGGCCGCATAAAGAATCGCACGTTCTTTCTTTTAGTGCGACATTACTATACTGACAATGACGATAATCTATTTCTATTACCAACTAGCAACCAATCTAAGCATTTGTTTTATGCTGACATCCATCTAACACGCATACCTGCTGCAACGCCTGGCATTGCTGTTTATCTTCACACATATAAAACCACCCTGTTCTTTGGTGAGGCAGGACTTTACTACAGTCCTCTCTCAGATAATTTCTTTTAAAAATTGTCTTGTCTCCAGATTTATTTGGAAGACCTTGTGTGTACCGGAGTGTCGCAACTACTGTCGCAGCTTCAATGTCGCCCCGTGGTAGAAAGTTACGAAATGTCTGCGACTATTCTAAGTATTGCGAAGCTGGATGGTTACGCACGGTTTATTTTCTGACTGTAGTAGAAACGGGTAGTGAGACAGACTAAATGTGTAGTTAGGGCTTGATTAGACTTACACCTGAGACCCTCGCAAAGTTTAAGTTATTAAAATGTATTTAGCACTTTAAATATCAAGGTATTTCAAGTGCTGAACCCTATAAATATAAAGGCATAATCTAACGAATTAGTGTTCAACTAGCACGATGACATCATATAGGTAAAGATTTTATGGAAAGACAGAAGTACAGTTTAAACTGAACTTCTGTCTTTCCATACAATTCACTTATTTGACATTGACATATATCTCTACGACACTTTTGGGAGAGGGTACACAATATTACAAGAAACGTTTTTCTTTACTAACGCAACGTGATGCTAAGCTGGAGTCCAAGCATAAAGCTTTATGATAAATCAATAATATAAAATATAATAATATATATAACTATAAAAATGATCTCATCTTTGGGATAGTTCAGCTAAGTACCAGCTTGAGGCTCTCGACAGAGCCAAGAGACTCAATGGCAGCTTATTCAGTCAGAAGGCCTTATTTTATAATTTTTTACTAACAATATTGTATGGATCCGTTGTTGTTCCGAAATAAACAATTTGAATTTGAATTTAGGACAGTGCGTCCGTTTTATCGGATATATTTCGGAGAGTGTGCTAAAGAACTACATGATTCAGTTCCCACATCCCCGTTCTATCGTCGGACAAGCAGACAAACTGCTAAGCGACTCCGCTATTTCGTAGACATTTCACAAATTCGGACGAAGCATTTTGCTTCCACAATCATTGTGCGAACGGCAAAGGAATGAAACTCCTTGCCTGAGTCGTTGTTTCCGCATGAGTACAATATAAATCTTCAACTCGCGAGTGTATTTTCTAGACAAGCAAAAGGTATTTTCTAGACAAGCTTGCTTTAAAATATGTCCATACCTAGAATAAAAAACAATATATAAGAAAAATCTAATGACATCCAATAACAAATGTAATGTGAAATCGCTGAGCTATATTATTAAACAAGCTGTGCAGCATCCCCGTAGATCCCTGTATATGTAATTCTGATAACTACACTATAATTTGGTATCTTGGAGCTCAATACTCAATCATTTATTGCAATGTTTACAAAAATACACTTTATGGTATACAACATAAAGTGTATTTTTGTAAACAAAAGTAAACACATGCTGATTCGATTATGAAGCCAGGAGATGGATAGTGAAACTCTACAGTGATGCAAAGGGATGCAAGTAAAACCCTCGAGTTTACTGGTAGTCACTTTTTTTTACATTTGACATTTACTTTGTGACAAATCTCACAAAGGATTGCATGCGTGAAGCTTGACGAAACCGAGCTTGACAAAGCCAAGCTTCACGCACATATATAATTTTTATTGCGTAATTAAAGTTGTTTACTTTTGTTTACAAAAATACACTTTATGGTATACAACATAAAGTGTATTTTTGTAAACAAAAGTAAACACATGCTGATTCGATTATGAAGCCAGGAGATGGATAGTGAAACTCTACAGTGATGCAAAGGGATGCAAGTAAAACCCTCGAGTTTACTGGTAGTCACTTTTTTTTACATTTGACATTTACTTTGTGACAAATCTCACAAAGGATTGCATGCGTGAAGCTTGACGAAACCGAGCTTGACAAAGCCAAGCTTCACGCACATATATAATTTTTATTGCGTAATTAAAGTGTTTTTTATTTTTTGATAAAATAAATGCGAATTATTTTCTATTCAAGTCACCGACGCCGCCGAGACCGCAACTACGGAAGACCAAGGCAAAGAGTAGCTTGATATTTTAATATTCCGGAGAAACGATAATTTTCATCAATAAATTATTTTAATATCCAAAACCAAGTAAACGCCCGTTAAAATCTATGTCACGTAAACATTAAACGAGGATCTGGGCAAATAAATACGACATTTGACGTAAACCCCGTCCTAATGTTTCCAAGTCGTAAAACGTATTTATTATTTATATATTCGTTTATTAGTTTTAGCTATCGCGATTAACTTTAGCTGTTACGATCATTAGTAGATCAAACAAGTAGTAAATGTCACTTGGTGAATTAATATTGTTATATTGCGG
This sequence comes from Lomographa bimaculata, assembly GCA_948107665.1. NCBI lineage: Eukaryota > Metazoa > Arthropoda > Insecta > Lepidoptera > Geometridae > Lomographa > Lomographa bimaculata. The sequence continues at coordinate 18,202,478 of OX403598.1, read as the reverse complement.
GACTTTGAGTGGTCCTCTTTTTTGATCTGTTTTTTTAAGATTGTTACGTCTTCTAAGATTATTGAATAATATTAAGTTTCGGTTGAAAGAAAAAACCAACCTTGAGACGCTGTTATTTATTTAGTTTACAAGGGTATTATAGTATTTATAAAAGCTGAGCATTAATTAATTTTACAGAATTGAAACCCACGCACACGATTAAAACAAGTTTAGCTTTTGATAACTGTTGTAAAGTTTAGATCCTGTTAATATTTGTTGAAATATTTTATCAGAAAAGTTTTAAAACATGTAACAGCTAAGATGCAAACTTTCGTACATGTGGTAAGTATTGTATGGACATCATGATTAATTAATGCAAAATACAGGTGTCATTTTTTATGAAAAGTTAAGCAATGTCGATTTCGTGAACTTGGGGCCACATACATTCTTGATTGAAAAGACTGCCGACTATAACTGAAGATAGTTTGTGATGTCGTCAATGTTGTAGAAGAAAAATTTGGTAAAAAAACTAGGAATTTCAGAGATGCGCGGTCGGCGATGGTAAAGCTAAAATTTGAGGTAATCAAAAAAAAGAACAAGTAATAGGATTGTTTAGCTGATACTAAAATAAAGTCTCATTATCTCATTGTCTGTAATAAAGTCTTTGTTCATTCAAAAATTCACTCACTAAAAACAGACATTTAAATTTAAATTAAAACGAGAATTAGCGTGACTTAAGCGTTGCCGAGGTGAAGATCGACAATTGTTTCGGCTTTATTCGGAAGTCTTCTTCAGGATGAGTGAGGAGCGCTCGCCGTCGCGTCCCACCTCGCACAATGCGTAATTTACGCTGTCCCGTTTTAATTTCAATTTAAGAGATCAAAATGTACGTAAGTTTAATTTAAAAAATCAGCTAAACTTGCAACTAAGCGATTGTTAAACACTATCAATTGTTGGATAAGTCATTCGGTTAGAGTAAGGCTGAATAGTAATGATGTTGGCCTTTACGCCAGCCTTTACTATCTACGCCTTTTTTCTTTTAGGTATGTTACATTAAACCAACTCCACCGGGACGTAAACCACACGAAGTGGTAAAGCCACCTAACTATTCGCCAACAGAGAGCGGTTGTGCAACTAATGCAAAGTTTGACTGCAGCGATCTACCCTTTAGTTTATATGCTTTACCTAAAGCCCCTAAAGACAAAGTTGGCCCGTTGAATTCTGCCGTTAATTTGTAAATATTAAAGCACTTTGGCCTGTCTGTCAGCATCGCCTCGTTTCCAAGAGAAAAAAAGTGATGAATGTCAAATTCAAAGCGTCAAATCGCTAAGTATCCGCACTCTAAATGATTACTGTTCTGGTCCTTATAAGACACAGGCCTAGTTCGGAGCCCCTAAGAAAATATTAACATGATCTTAAGAGTTAATTAAATAAGTGTATTACATTATTATATTAATTAGACGGATTAGTGCTTATGCAAAATCCGTACATTCCGTATCCGGAATGGAACTAGTTTTTCACTGCAAATGTTTTAGCAATATGTAGAGTTCTAATTCTTTGCGGTTCACGCCATGAATGTGGAAGCAAAATGCTCCGTCCTTATGACTGTCGTATATCGGTGTCGCTCCGTAAGTTATTAGTCTGAAGTAAATAGTTCTGCAGTCTGAATGAAAGTCAAGAATCAACACAAGGCTCCGACTGACGTAAAGAGTGTAAAGCCTAAGATAAGACACGATGGACAATTATTAGCTAAGGAGTGTGGACGCTCTTTACACCATTTTAGTCAGTCACACCAAGTGGGACCTGTACTCGGGAGACATTGGAGATAGGGTTTATATAGTTAAAACAATTGCGAATTTAGAACCAGAACAAAACATACAAATACAAATTAGATATAAGTTTCAATTGGATCAGGGTTTGTTAAGCCGTCTAGCCTCCTGTCTAGTCTAGAGGCAGTTAAGGAACACGACAAACCTTGCGCTGTGCCGGCGTTTTCATATTTTGACTTAAGCTTAGCAGCTGTTGCACGTGCGTCGGACCGGACTGTGTCCGTCGCAGGCGCGTGAGGTGTATGGCTGCTGTTAGTCGTCGTAGTTCTAAAGGATAGCGTCGTCGAGAAACTTGAGGAGAACGAGGATCCCAGCCCGAGGCCCAGGGTAGTGCGGTAACGGCGGCGGTACATATTTCACAAGTCACGTTCGTCCACTGCGGCGGTCGGTACTCGACTGAGCCGGCGTAGGCGCAGAACCCGGAAAGGTGTCCCGAATTATAGACGGGAGCGCTAGACGGACGGACGCAGCGAAAGTTTATTGATGGTGCGTGTGGTGACATCTGTTGGCAAGTGTCGCCGCCGCCCGCTGAGTTTACGGGAATCACGTCGATCCAATGTTATTTCGCAAACAAGACATTTATCGTTGCAGTTTCATATGAAATAAATAATTTCTATTATTTTACCTATTTTTAACCCTAGACCCGATCTAGACAACAAGAGGGGTTTTAAAGTTTGAAGCTTTAATAGAAACTCGAAAGCAAAGTCTGTCTGTGTGTCAGACAGGTGATGAATAGATATACTGTTCCCATCAATCTTCTAAAAAATATTTAATTTTTTACCCACTATTCACACAAATAATAAAAGAGCCACTTTTCGGCCTTAATAAAACCATATGAAATAATAATCGTCAATGAGCATGATCCTCTGCTTCTCTCATCCAGCTCCTCAGACTCACTTCTGAGTGTTACTGTTACACTCAGATATCAGTTGTCAGAAAGCATGGTGATGATTTCCTTCTATCTTTAAGTCATGTCATATGCCTTCTAATTCAACTATATACCGACACTACAGGACCTCTGACTAATCCAAACATGCAAACTATTTGCTTGTAGCGGGATGTCTGGAAATTGCAGTATCATGTTTTTAATTTATTATTAATGTTGATGTGATGTGATAAATGAAAGCTAAGGTTTTCAAATCCATTCATCAAGTTTTCAATATTATTTACTAAAAATATTTAATTGCATAGCTTTTAAACAACTTCTAAGCAATGACTCTCAAATTATTTTATTAAAAGATTCATAACTATTACAGATATTATGGATTTATACAATTTCACTCAGTAGTTTTTGCATTGTTACGAGACTAGTTTTGTGCTCCTTCATGAGTTGATAATATGCACATAGACCGACCGGCATTTTGGTGTGTACCATAAATGTCTAACGGTGAGTGAAATCTTATAAATCTTTAATAAGGTTCTTAGTTCAAGAATTCCATAAATCAACCCTGAATCAGCAAACCTGAGCATATATTAAAAAAATAAGAATGAAAAACACACTACAAGAAATCAGGCCGGCGTTTAGGCTTACACAGATGATTTGTGTCTAATCATTGATAAGATTAGTTATAATATGATATAGTAATGAATGAAAGTGCTGTTTCTCAGTATAAATACTTATACTATTACTTGTTCTGTGGTGGCAGTTAGTACAAGCAATCTTGAGTTCTATTTGCTTCACTTACATAATCCTGCAGTAGTTTCAATGGCTGAGGTTTATGTAAACATGTTATTCATGTTGAGATTCTAAACTCGAATTTAATACATAAATCATTACATACCCTTATATAATTAAAGAGGTATTATTGTAATGAGAATTTAAGAAGTTTACTAAAAAGTTGATCAACCTGACCCATACCCTATAAATTTCAGTTGATCTATACATATAACCAATATTTAATTGTGTAGTGCAATGAGACACAGAACAATTACAACATGACACTCACAACTAATGTCTAATATAAATGTTAACATTTACAATATAAACATTAACTCTAACGCTTACTCTAACACTCACAATATATTTATTTCTCAATAGAATTGCAGCAATTCACTTACTGAGAAATTATAAAAATTTAATTTCTAATTAAGTGAGATGTTTAAAATTACTGAGTACAAACTTCGTATTTAAATTTAGTTATTAGTTCATATTACAATATTTGTTATAATAAAAATATAAGACAGATTTGTGCAACAAAATAGCGTGGGATTGGTAGGTTTATACCAACAAGATAAGCGGGTGACCACAGCAGGGTTATTATTGTTTAATAATAACATGTCGCTATTTATAAAATATTGCATCGAAAAATTATTCATTCAAGCAGGATTTGAAAATTTGGCGCTTCTCGCCCTTTAAACAACAATCATAATTAAAATTACCTTTATAAAAAGTTGAGCTGTACAACATAAACATAATAGAAAATGTATGAAACAAGTTTATTAGTTTTAAAGCTTGATTATTAATGAGCTGTGTTTTGTAGCGAGGCAGAGTCTCTAGGGGAATTAGCACTGGTTGTTGACACCAACTAGTTAACACTAATTGGGCTATCGTAATTTATATATAGCATCACACTTTATCAACAACTATTATATAGAATCTCAGCTAACAACTGTGATATTTTGTTTCATAGCAAGGTTACTGAGATTGTTACAATATGAGAATCAATTGCCACAACAAATCCAGCCCCAACGGAAGAAAAGCTCTGATATTTTGATCAGCATTTATGCTGAGTTGGAACTAGTCTGTGCAATGGAACTTAATATTTATTTACGTGTAACGATTTATTTTCTATTTTATTATTGTTAGGTGTTTATAGTTACAAATAAATTAAATATATTTTCTTTCTTTCAAAATACCAATAATGTTTGGTCTGTGAAACTATTTTGTTGAAGATAAGACAGGACAAGGATGAGTGACAAAATTAACTAGTAACTTAACAATCTTATCCGAGTTTCTAGTTTAGTTATAGAATGAAGGTGTATAATATATTTTAGAGTGCTCTTACTCACCGTTAATAGACCAGATGTGTGAAGGCAGCGAGTGAGCGGCGTAGACGCGGCCGAGCGCGAGCGAGGTGCCGGGCGCCGGCACCTCCTCGGCCGAGCTGGAGTCCGTGTCGGGGCTAGCCGCCGCCGCCTCGAAGCTGGCCGAGTTGGCCGGGATAGCGATAGCTTCGTGCGACGCGTGTAGATCCGGCACAGAAGACAGGGAGCGCGCGCGCTGCCTGTCGCTCGTCACCTGGATCCCGGGGATCGCCCGCAGCAGGCTGAACCCCGCCCCACCGGACACCACCTCCGAGCTCGAGCTCGTGGAGAATGTCCTTGTGCGGGGACTCTGCCCCCCGTTCGCCGTACTCGCCTTTGCGCCCATGTCGTTACGCAAAATTCGCACCTGTCAACACTGTAAGCGAAGATCACGAGCACGCGCGACCCCCGGCGGCCTCGCCGCATGAACACATCGTCCGGTACGCGGAAGCCCGACTCTTTCGGACAGAAAATTACACTTCGATTTCTTCAACAACAAACACAAAGTACGTCGCGAAATTGTAAACAGCTTGCATGTGCCTTCCTTGCAAAATTTTGACAGCTCCTTACGAATCGAATGAAGTTGGCAGCAAGTGAAAGAGTGACTGCGGAGTGCGGTTGCGCAATATTTGTTCGGATACACCAAAGATAAAGGATTGGAAACTTTAGATATTTAAACATTTTTGAAAAATGCTTTGAATGTACCTAAGTCTAAAATATTGATAAATATAACAAATAAATGTGAAAGTTCGCAGTTCGCTGATAACTTAATCTTGTTGATAGTTTAGGTTTCATCATAATGTTCTAATTTCTATACCTGTTAAATACATCAACATATAAAGTGATTATTATATTGCAAAACATATACATAATTACTTTTTTATTTGTAACCAGTACAATACACAATATAATGTTATATTCTTGCCGAAAAGTTTTTTGGAATTACTGATATACTGACTTTTAATTTGAAATACCTATAAGAGGGTGGCAAAATTTTCTTCCATCCCGGGCGGCTAATACCCACGCTACGCCGACAAACGATAAATATAGGCTGATAAATTCTAATATAGACTAAATAAGGACATAACACTTTGACTTTATAGATCATGATTTGACAGTGATATAAAATTTACTAGAGTTTCTATTGGAGTTTAGGAGTTGAGAGTGAAAGCAAAAATCACGTTTTTATGCTTTGTATGATTTGCCTGCGTCTGTGCCCTGTACGGTACGGGCCCTGAATCTGGGTACAATCTTCAAGACTAGATTGAATAGGTAACTTCTAGCAAGCATATTCCATCTTCGGCCGCATCGTCACTTTCCATCACGTGAGATAGCGGTCAAATGCTTGACCATCTTGCTCTCACTAAGAATTAACGGTCAATAATCCACTAATCTACCATTGTTACACATTAACACTCGATGAATCACAAGTTTAGAAAATTAATACAAAAACAACAACGCCAATTTTTCACTATCGCGGCAAAAACTCATGGATTAATTTGCGTAGTTTGTATTTAATTAGCCTGCCAATAATGTTATTAGAAGTGGGAAAATACGATATAACTATATTCTTAACATTAAATATATATAGGCCTCCTAGGCGAAGTATATCACCAATCTTCCCGCTTTGAAATAAACTTTTAATGACATAATTTTATCTTGCGAGTTATATCTATCTAATGTAGTGGCTATAAATGCTGCTGAAAATAACAAAACAAATTAAAAATTTTGACTGAAAACTGCATTTCAGATTCCCGAAGCTTTTATTTTCGTTGAAGCTTCCGCTCGTTGCAACCGAGTCGGAAGTAAGCCTCACCGTCTACCACATTATCATAAAGGAAAACGAGTGCAGAAAAAAAAGAAACTAAAAAATATGGAGCCGAAGACGTCGGACTTCAGAGTCGTGTCAGATTGACGTTATTGACGTTTGACAGGCCATCATTTTGGTCTTTGATTCATGTATTCGATGCGATGATGTGTAACAAAAACTAAAAAATTGGTCAAGTAAATACTGAGAAAAAAGATTTTTTTTGACTAAATTGTGACAATGAATAATCCAGCAATGGGTTCTGCTACAGTAAGTGTTATAGCACTACTTTTCTGTTCGTTTAGACCGAAAAAAAACATTCCCAATTTATTAATAGTTACAACCAAAAACCCATTATTTACCCTTTTAAACAAAATTCTTGTGTTTGCATTGTAGTTAAACCTAATATTGTACTACCGCTGATATTATTTGCAAATTATAATAGTTTTAGCGTACAATTTTAGTGTCAATTACCTGCCATCCTATACAAACGTTGTTTCCATATTGTGCTTCAAGCCATTCTGCAATAAAATACGTATTAATCAGTGATATGTGTTCTAACATATAACGTTCTAAACTTTACGTGCTGATAGCATGCTACAATTGAAAAGCTTAAGTTTGGCATAACATTGCAGTGAGAATGATTCTTGTTTACAACTTACCTTTGGATGCATCACATCAGATTATCAAAAAACTAATTATTTGTATGTCAAATCTTTTTATCGACATCATGCATCTTAACATACATTTATTATGAACTGCCCATTAGGCTTAGTTGGATGAGCGTTCGCCTTCTAAGCATGGGTATTGGGTTCGATTCTTGGTGGGAACACAAGTTTTCTCCTAAAGGAAAATATGTGTTTCTGGTTCTGGTTGTGATTGTGTGTGATGTGAATGTTTCTGGAATCCACAACACAAGTCATCGAACTAAGTGTGGGGCTGTGAACGGGAAAGCATTTATCTGCCCCTTAATTATAATCATTTAGATAAAGAACCCATGTATTAATAATGCACATTAAATATGGTTGTTCATTCTTGCCATGCATTGATATAGCATTTGTAACTTGTCTTACAATGTATCCGTGCGTGAGCTACCAATATTTGAGGGGGGTGATATATAGGCTTTTTAAGTTAAATAAGTTTAATAAATCTAGCCCTTAACATGACCTACACCTCTCTTGGAATGACAGCAATTTTTATTCACATGTTTTACTAATATTAATTGTATCTATTATTATTATGCTAATTTTTTTGTATTTGTATTTGATGTCTGTTCTCATTAACAAGTGTGTTTTTCACTTGTATCAAGAATTATTACAACACAAGCTGCGCCCTGCGGTTTTTCTCCGCATAAGTAATGGACCCCTGGGAATTCCTCACAAACTTTCGCGTTTATAATATCAGTGTGATGTGATAGTGTGATTCATATTATAAGTGAAAAATGTGAATAATGTTTGGTGCTTGATAATGTTGTGATTAATTTGGCTGCCATGACATCACTGGAAAGAAGGAAAATTTCATATATTGCAATAGGTTCCTGAGATTTTATTTAAATCAATCTTAAAATCATAATGGAACCTACCACACAAATATAATTAATCCCAAAGTATGTGAATGAGTGTTTGAGTATGTTTGAAATGAGGTATAAGGGCTGGATGGATTTTTGATAATTTTTTTATAGGTAAATAATCTACCTTCTGAAGTATGCCAGTGGATACTGTTTATTCCAATTACTGCATCACTGCCATCTATGGGGCAAAGCTAGTACATCATCAAAATATAGGATCTACAGGTAGGGAGATGGAGTTTATATTGTTTTTTTTCATATTAGTTGGGAATTATTACCAAAAGTGATAAATCATCCATCCATATCATATCAAGATCAACAGCTATGAGTAGTTTAAATTATTATACCATTAATCATATAGAAAAACTCTTAGCTATATGATATAATCAGTGGTTGGAGTAGCATGACACCGATAACAAAATTGCATGGAAAATGTTAGTATGAAAACCAATTCAGCAATCTAAATCAAATTAAAACAAATCATTAGCCAAATTCAGGCTAGAATGTAATTAACATAAGGAACTTGCTTTTGTTTGTAGCCAAGAATAAAAAAGAAGTTGTATAAATATCCTGAATTTTCGTCTGTTATCCCAACCACTAGTTATACCAATTAGTACATAGGCTTGTTGTTGTTTGGCTTTGCACGGCTTGAGCTGACGTAGTGTTGTTAATGCGCTATTACAGCCAGGTGTGCCGCAGGTGCCGCTACTTGACGATGACACCATCGCCTTTGGAGAGGAGGACAATGCTAACAAGCAGTTTATGTAAGTCTAATGGTTTCTCATTTTGTATGGGATTTTTGACAACTATATAAACAATTCACAAAATCACAGCTTCACATTTAAAGACTGCCTGTTGATATAGTTGGCTGTGCGCCTGCCTTCTAAGCAGCAGGTATTGGGTTCAATTCCCAGAGGGAACACAAGTTTTCTCCCCAAGGGAAACTTGAGTTCTGGGTGTAAATGTGAATGTGATGTGTATGTTTCCGGCCCCCAAGGTAGTCTTTGAACTTAATGTGGGATGGAGTGAGAAATAAAAAAATAAAGTTGACATGTGGTTGTGATTATGTAATTAAAACTAAAACCAGAGCATAAAGTATTATATTGCAATTTTTTTACCTTGCATATTCAGTTACAATTGTTGTCGATCGTTATTTGTACCAATGTGTTTTTAAAAAGAATCAATTACATTCTTATGGTCCAGATATGGAACTCCGCCAGATTTATTCTGAATACCCTTATAACCTTATAAAATATTGTGTTGTTACTTATTCCAGCCACCCTTACATAGTTTTCTTCCACCTGGTGTTCCGCTGTTCAGCCATCGTAGTATACATCCTGTGCGGCTGGTTCTCTGACTCGTTCATTGCGAGCTTCGTGCTCGTCATACTGCTGCTGTCCGCTGACTTCTGGACTGTCAAGAATATTAGCGGTGAGTGCCGGTTAAGGTCATTAGTCATTAGCATTTACCTTAAGGACAATAATTATAGAACACTTGGTCATTTGTTTAAATCAGTGATATTAATGTTTAACCATGTATTCAACTGGTGGTTGTCAGATCTGCTGAAACCAAGCACAATCAGGCGCCCAAACCATCTTTGTTTATTGCCAGATGGCTGATAGCAGATATAAAACTAAATAAAATCACAATTGAAAGAATATATCAGTCAAATAAACTAGTAGATTTGACGGAGGAAGTATGAATAATTTTACCTCAAAATTTTCTTTGAGATTTTTACTGAAAATGGCTGTAATTTTTTTTTCTACTGCGTTAATTATGTAAGGCAGTTAGAGAGGTAGACATGATACACTAGAGCGGGATAGAATTCCGTTACAAATAATATTTTTCTAATGTAAACATTTACAAGTTCAGTTCTGTTATTTCAGGGAGACTGCTAGTAGGGCTGCGCTGGTGGAACTACGTGGACGACGACGGCAAGTCGCACTGGGTGTTCGAGGCCAGACAGGTGAGCGGGAATGTAAGGACATTTCCTTTAATTACTTGCATGCTCTACTACTTTTAACGCAGCAGACCCTGGACACTCCAAAATGTTGCAAATCAACGTCACACAAGAACAATGACCGTACGTACACCCTCTTTCATAATAATTTTAGTGCGTAGGATGGTTGTCTTGGCGAATGGGATGTTCTGCGAGTAAACCGTCTCATTATTGTGTATACTTTTTCTCTTCCTGCATTGTTCGTAGTGTATGGAAAGTCTCGCGCCGATTGAATTCATCTGATCCTTTATCGGCTTGAAGATGTGCGGGGTGCGGATTGTGGGGGGTGGAGAATGTCCGTATGTAAATATATTAAAATGAAAGACAAATTTATACTAAGCAGAGGTGTAAAAAGTTGGAAGAGCTATTTATTCGTCTTACTTTAAAAAGAGATTAATAACGTAAAGATTTATACATTATAATCTGTCAAATGTCATCCATTTATAGGTGACGTTCCTCCATTTCGAAAGCTCGAAGCGTTTCGCTTATACGTTTATCATCCGTACAGCCAAGGAGTGGAACTCATTGCCTGTGTCTTTGTTCGGTACAATATGGGTGACGGTCAACATAGCCGCGCGGGATTTTGAACAGAAGTTGAAAATTTTGGCTGGCACTGAACTGTAAACGGCACAAGCGGGACGCTTAACATCAAAATAAAATATAAATATTATTATTTTAACAACCCATTTAGCGTGGTGGGCAAGTCTCTGCCCTCTGCATGCACGTAGTACTGGGTTCGATTCCCGGCGGGATCGTAATTTTCCTTCTCAGGGGACATTTGCGCTCCTGTTTCTGTGTGAGTTTGTGTGTGTGATATGTGAATGTTTCCAGCACCTCGATACAAGCCTATGAACTTATGTGGGGACTGAGTGTGAATCAATTTTTTTCCAGAACCGAGTCAACCACAATGAAAGCCGACTATTCTGGATGGGGCTGGTGATGTGTCCATTGATCTGGTCTACATTCTTTATCATCTGCCTGTTCGGACTCAAGTTCAAGTGGATGGTATGTACAATAATCAAAAATCCATCAATCAAATCAAAAATATATTGCTTGCCCACAAATACAATAAAAAATACAAACAAAATTGTAATATACACAAACTACACAATCTTCACATCCATGTATGAAATTCTAAAATTAGGCAATAGAGGTAGATTCAGCGTTTTTTACAATCTACCCCTTATATCCTTATATTAGGAGACAGGCACTATGTTTGGACTCATAGGTTCTTCTTCAATTTATTTTGTTGGGCATTTTTTCGTGCTCGCCAGGGCTATATCGGTTTATTTGTATAAAACAGGACATTTGTGAGCCCGACCCGCGCATTGAGGGTTCCGGACAAAGTTGTATGTATAGATAGTAAAAGAAACTTAAAAAATATTTTCGAATACCTATTCAACTATACCACATTTGGCTCAGTACGTCAATTTTTATTTTATTATACAATATGGCGTCTGGCGGTCGCCATTTTGAATTTTGATTTCTTTCATGTCTTAAGTGACACTCGCACAATTAAGACAAATCAATTGAAGTAAGAATCATCAATAATTACCGTACACTTAGGTGTAGTTATTAAATAAAAGAAACTGTATAATTTAGGAATAATTGCTGTTTTATTTTAGCCAACAGACCACAGATTACAGAGTTAGTTTTAACCACTTACACACTAACATAGACAAAAGTAGAAACAGTGTTGCTACCTTTTAGAACAGAATAACTAAATGTTTTATGTTGCCACTATTATTTTAACATTAGGCATTGGAGATTAATTTCAACTTGATACCTCTAAGTAATCCCGAGAAGAATGGTCTTGATAGAATGCTTATCGGGCATAAAAAAATAATACATGACAGACATAAAGCGATTCTATAAGGGATCCTTTTTCCTTTTGACGTTTGGAAATCTAAAAGTCAGTATACGCCGAGACGCCGGATAGTCTTGACTTGTACTCGACTGATGAAGGAGCACCGAATGTTCCGAAACTAGTCTCGTAACTATTGAGCAAACAACCGTGATTGAAGTCGTATAAATCTTTAGCTAAAAATGTTTTTCTTTGTTTACTTTCCAGCTCCTAGTTCTAATAGCGCTGACCCTCAACGGCGCCAACCTGTACGGGTACATAAAGTGCAAATTCGGCGCCAAAGAGAACCTCAAGTCGGCCACCACAGAGTTCGTGAAGCGGCAGTTCCTGCAGAACGCTACCTCCTTCATGTTCACGCAGCCCACGCCGCCCAACGCTGGGACCGCGCCCAACACTGGCGTCATTTAAATAATTATAAGCTGATTTATGTCATTTTGTACACTAAAGCCCGATGCAGGAACAGGAAGAGTTAGACGGTGTTACATGTTAAAAAAGCAGTTTTTATGAAAAAAATAATGAATTATAATACGTTAACTGTATAAACAATTTTAATTGAGTTATAATGTTCCAAAATACAAGCTCTTAAACTTTTTGATTGAGGGATGTTTCGCCCCCTTCCCGCATAATATACAAGGTTATTTCTAAAATACCATAAATCTCTCAGACCCTGATTCTTTTTCTAACTCTTACTTCATTTAGTTCTACGGCTTTGGCCTAAACTCTCCATTTTACGTTATAATTAGTATACAATTAATAGTATAGGGTAGACCGAGGCGATTCGGATCACAGGGCGAATCGGATCAAAATAAGGAATTTGAAAATATTTCAAATTACGCGCGTTGCCGAACGCAACCATAGTTGCACATCTCTTCCTCCTTCCCCCCCGCATCTATTGTTATCGGAAATATTTCATTCGCTTCAGTAGTTTAGTGCCGGCGACGCTTGCCAGGGAAGTGAACGTGAGGCGATATCGGTTTTGTCGCCAAAATCTAAGGTACGCAATTATGTTTCCTTGTAATTTTGTTTCAAGCTTTCGTTGAATTGTTTTGGTTTTTGTTTTAATGTATTAGGTATGAATGTAATAATCTAAATTCAATTGGTTTTTAATGATTATGTAACAGATATTTTGACAAAACGTAATTTTTAACGGTTAGTGATATGGGGCGAATCGGATCATATCTTTCGGGGCGATTCGGATCAGTACCTATTTATTTGCTAATTTGCTTAAAGTCTATTTTTTATTGTTTTAGATGGTTCGAACCTTTGTTAGAAAAACTGTACAAGGTCAGTGGTCTTAGGAAGATATGAGAAAAGCTGCAGGAAAAGTTCTAAATAATCAACTGACTATACGAAAGACAGCTGAGAAGTATAACGTGCCTGCGTCCTACGCATACATCACATGCCATCTAACCACTGTATGTTTCTTTCTTCAAACCACTCAAAACTTACTACAACCAACATGCAATAGCATGGCAACATGCACACCCACACCAGGGAATAACGAAAGTTGCGTTTGGTGGGTTGTTAAAACAATCTTGGAACCAATTTGCAACAGTTGGAAATGCAGCCAAAGGTTTTGAGAAGACAGGAATATTTCCTCTTAATCACAATGTAATCCCAGAACATAAGTTCATTGGGGATTCTGTGGACCATCGTGACTTAGTTGAAGTTAATAGCCTAGTTCCTTCCACGAGTGCTCAACCAGCTCCTTCCACGAGTACTCAACAAGCTACCATTCCACAAGAGGCAGAACAACAGCAAAACCAGATCTAGAATGCCATGCAAGAAATAATTCCTTCTCCACTGAAGAGCCCTGTAGTAACCAAAAAACCAGTTTACTAAACCAATTATACATTTAACTTCACCAAAAAGCATGGACATTCTTCGTCTAAACGACTCCAAGAAAAAAGCTGAAACAGAAAAAAAATTATCTAAAGTAGAAGGAAAAGCAAAAGGCAAAGAGAATACGACGGTTAAGAAGAAAAATAAAGCTACACCTGGACTGAAAGTAAAGAACAGAAGTCAGTCAAGTGACTAGCACTGCATTTTTGCTCAGAAAAATTTGTACTCCCGCCAACAGAAGACTTGATTCAGTGCAGTGCATGTGAAGAATGGTGCCATGAGAACTGTGCTGATGAGGAGGTGCCAAAAGACCATACACTTGTGATGTATATGCCAATAATGATAACTGATCTCAGAAATAAGATACTCATTGTTTTTATGTAGATTATTTTGTAATTGTTTTCGTTTTCATTTGATTTTATGGTACATACCTGTTTGATCCGATTAGCCCCCGAATTTGGGGCGAATCGGATATTTCTCAAGTTTTTATTTTTTGTTTGTGGAAGGCAAGATTTAAGTTTTTTTATAAACGATTATTACGTGTAGGTATCTACAATAAAGACTGATTGTTGTCTAATAAATAAATGTAACTAACTTTAAACAGAAGTTGCTTTTTTTTAACCTTAAAGTTAAAATGATCCGATTCGCCTCGGTCTACCCTAATATTAACTCTGTTCCGCAAAGAACGGCATCGCCGCGCATCGTAATAGTTAACGCCAGTTGACACTTGACAGCTTGGACTTAACAGAGAAGATAAATAATATATTTTTAAATTTATTTGAAAAATCATAAAATAGAATTTGCAATAGCCGTACCACGAACGACGGTGGTCTTAACCGTTGGAATGATCTCCTAAGAGACTGGTATTTAACAAATTACCTTGTGGTGCATGGTGCACGTAAAGTTTGACGTCCGTTTGAAGTTTGATTTGCTATTGCGCTCTCTGTCTAGCATACAATTAAGATGCTGAAAACTACTTAATTTTTGATTACAATTGAATTTACTTTTAGTTGGTCTGCTCTATAAATAGCTATCTTTTTATGAAGTAATGAATATAATTGGTGAATTTGCCAATTTCGTACGCTGATTCATTGTTTCTCATTACAAATTTTAATTGAGTTTGCGCTCGCAGTTGTTGTTTTTATGCGAGCGACGTAGCAACTTACTAGTATAATTTTGTGCAAGACCGACACAGATAAAAAACGAGGGTCACACGTGCGAAATTCTTCCTGCTCCTAAACCGGGATTTCTAGCACGTGGCATACTCTACACGCTCTAATTAATTTTGTCACACGTTTGTTCTGTTTTTAGTAATTGCAACTATGGTTTTGTTAACGTGTGACCGTGTGGAGCACGCCATTATGACCTTAGAAATTTATTGAAAGTTTATTTATGATGTTTTAAATACAAAAGTGTTGCACTAATTGTTCTGTCCTATTTATCATAAACTGGCTATGGCACGCGGCTTTGCTTGCGTTTTTCAGAAAAGTAAATTTCATACTGATCCACTCGTCTATGTCAAACTGTTAAAATTTGTAAGTGTTTGTGTAAGTGATAATATATTTGAAATGAGGTTACTCTGCAACTGCTGGTCGAATTGTGATGAAATTTGAGATGGACATAGCGGGATTAACACATTTATTTATACCTACTGTGGAGAGTGTAGGAGAGCTATTCTCCATTATATAATCACTAGCTGTGCCCCGCGGCTTCGTCCGCGTAAATTAAATATATGTTTAAGTGTTAATGTTGGGTATAGCTATATGCACATTACACATTTTATACAAGTCCGTTCAATCGTTATGGCGTGAAGGTAATTAAACCATACTTAACGCACTTAACACAAACATTCACATTTATAATATTAGTGTGATCATCATTGTGAACACAAAGCCGCGGGCCTCGTGTAAAAATAAAGCGAAACAATATTATCTTAGTTTGCCAAAAGACTTGACAGGGTTTGAAAATGTTATCGCTGGGTTCGTCAACATTTATATTAACATTTTAATTATATCAATGTAATAATTAATGTGTTTTAAATATAAAAATCAATTTAATAGGGTTGTCACATTCCACAATTTTCCTAGTATTCGAATGTGATGAAACAATTAAATTTGAGTGCAAGTTGTAAAAAGGAATACATGTTATCAATTAATAAATATTGATCAAAAAACATAGAAAATTACGAGACTATGAGACTAATCCCTTTATTTATTTATAGATAAAATAAATGACATATTTGTTTTGTCTATTGTATCATACAACAGTGCTTATTAGTTTCAATTCCATAATTATATTTATACTTATTATTCTGTGGGTTTCTGTGGTTAAGCCACCAAATTTTCTTCAATGTCATTTCACATGTGAGACCATAGAACGCTTATTAGTTTAATGGTTTTGTCTTATTTTGACGCGTGACATTAGACATCAATGAAAACGAAAGAAAACATTGTATAGGTTTTAAAGAGTAAGGGGGTTTCTATTGAACTTTTATATTTTGATATATTTTAGTAGTTGAAGTTCTTATGACTTCGAAATAATAATTAATTTTGTTTTGGAGTTATTGGGACATACAAAATGTACTGAAAATATATTCAAATTATATTAGTTACAAAAATTCACAGTAACTAAAAAAGTAGTCACCGAGAAATATTGATGCAAAGTTTTTTAACACTTATAATATTCAGAAAAGAGGCAGTCGCTCTCAAAGTCTCGTAGATTTAAATTCTTAATAAAATAACAAAGTCATGTATTTATTATGGAACCAATAAGTCATATGGAAATGGTATTTACAGTACATAAAAGTAAAAAAAAAAAAATATAGGGCACTATTTTTATTTAAGTCAGATGTATTAAAAACTATGCCTTTAGTTAATTAAGTTTTATGTACATTTTCATCTTTGATATATTTTTAGTTTTAATTTATGGAGAAACGAAATCGAACTACTAAAAATATAGAAAAAAAACTTGTTAGTAGATAGATGGTAAATCTTAATTTCGATAATCTAGTCGAAATTTCGATTGCCCGAGCACAGGTCGAGTGATGTGAATAGTTTGTAAATATGTTTATTTAATTATATTATTGTTTAATTGTCTACCTCATAGTTTCATTGTTCGTTTCACCAATTTCGTAGAAACGAAATATTCACTTATTTCGGAGAGTCAAAACAAATACATAATATCTATCGACCTACAAACAAATCGACCTCGGGACTTACACAATCTTCACGAAATAAGTGTACCTATTAAACCTCTACAAACTTGGATACATGGTTATGATTAGGTATAAACAAACTAATCACTAATATATGTTTATGTTATTAATATAGTATGGTAATAATATAGGTCTTATCATCTTCTATCAAAACCGGCTCCAAGGGTCGTGAGTTAATTCATGATGTACTTTATTCTTATTCCTTTCATCCTTTTCCGAGAGAATTGGCTCCGCGCGTCCTATGCATGGCCAGTGTTTTCGTAAAACTTTTCACATCTTGTCGTTTTCTTGAAGTGGTTGACCAAATGGTCTTCTTCAAAGTAGAAAAGTAGTCTTCATGGTTTTAGCTAAGTAACGAGGAGCTTATACATTTAACTATCTCTCTGCCAAACTTTATCAAGATAGGTCCAGCTGTTTAGCCTTGATGAAGTAACAAAAATAGTTTAGACTTTCACATTGAAATAAATATATAAGTGTATTTAGTGTGATGTATCAATAACAAAATAGCTGTGTCCTGCGTTTCAACCAACACCATTAACACAAACATTTATCAACCAAGTTGTCAAGTGTGTGCTTATGTATTAATCCTATTTTTTTTTTAATATTACTGCATAGCCAGGAACCAACACTCACTCAAACTCTAGGATGTATAATATTAGTGCAAAGGACAATAGTGTCATTTACATTCATACAATATTTTTAGGCTTAGTTTGTTGACCATCCTCGACCACATTATCACTTACCATCCAGGCGATAGATAGATATATAGATAACTCTTTATGTATACCAGAAATAGAGGAAAATACATTAAAGACATTAAAACGAACTTAGGCTAGTACAATGGGCGGTCTTATCGCTTAAAGCGATCTCTTCCAGATCAGACACAGTTAAAAAAGGTTCCAAGTTGTTATAGTAATAGATGATGAAAATTCGTTAGCTGATACAGTTTTACCACAAAAGAATCCGTTTAAACGTTGCCTTTATAAAATACCACTATAATAAAACATGGTTTTGATTTGAAACAGATATTTACGAACTATGGATTAACCAAAAATAATGCTCCAGGTGAGGCTCGAACTCACAACCCCGGCATTACTCACACGTACACTGTCTTATAAGTACCGTGCGCTAACCAATTGCGCCACTGGAGCTGTGATAACCGAGTCGAAAATAGTAAACGGGCGCCACTCTACTTCCACGCAGTCAAATACCATACTCTTTCTGATAATGAAACGTCAAAATTAACTCTTTGCTTCGCAAATTGTAGTTGGTGTTTGCGGATAAAAAGTTTTGGAAATACCTAGTAAATTTTATGCGATAAATCTCTTAGGTGTAGTGTTCAAGAAGGGGAAACCAGAAAAGTGCTTTTGACAAATGATTAAATTCGAAAGAAAGAAAAATGCACAACAAACAAAATGGAAAACGTCATTCGTGCAATGTTGTGAATTGTGATTGTTGCAGTCGTGAAGTGTTCCACTCATAACATTATTGTTAGTGCTCAGTGTGGAGATTATGGTATTACGTGGCGATCTGTGAGTGACTGATGGTATTCAAACATGAATTGGTTCGACACCTCTGGATTGACGAGCCTCGCTAAGTCAGCGTTGAAAGAGGCCCAGAAAACCATTGACAAGGCCCTGGATATCCAGGAGCAAAGTGGCGAGGAGCAGGAGGAGGATAATGCCACTCAAAATGACACGAAGTCCTCGCCTAGTAAAAGTGGTACGCCCCAAAAAGATAACTCAGATTTCTTTGCCTCCTGGGGCTTAACCGTAAGTGCTGAGAGTGACAATGAGGCACCAGTAAAAGAGCAACTTGTGGTTACAGAAAGCCCATCTAAGTCTACTTCACAAAGTGTCTGGGGCTCCTTTGCTGGATCTTTCTTTGAGCACCCAAAAACTGAAGATTCTGCTATAGTCCGACCTCCCAAAGCTAAGTCAATGAATGTGATAGCCGATACCCAGTATGGAAGCCAAGACGACTTGTTCTCCAAAAGTCAGCTGGTAATGTCAGATACTGATGCATTAGAATACAAGCAGAATGTTAAAGAAGAGCCAAAAGTTGAAGAAAGGAGAGATTCATCTCGCTCCAATATTTTATCTCTCATGTCAAGTAGAAATAGTTCTGATTCTGTGGAAGTATTATCCCAGAGCTTAAAAACCACACCTGATTCTGAAGCATCAGTGCATTCCATTTCCAGCAGCAGTATTGGCCAAAAACACAACTCAGAATCTGTAGAAATATTACCCGATAGCTTGATAAGTCCTAGTTCGATAGAATGTCTTGGTTTCGATAGCTACTCCAGTGACAAAAACAGTAGCCCTTCCTCAAACTTGTCTCCTGATGATTTTAGCGATAAGAAGTCCACTCCAATTGGAGACAGGACAGAGAAAGCCGAGACTGCAGATAGTGTCAGCCTTGTGGCAGATGAAGATGAAGATACAATGTCATATAATTCCATATCTGAGTGTACTGCACCCACAGTCTTGGACACAGATGAGAAAAGTGGTGTGTTGCCAAAGTTGATAAAATCCGAGGCTAGAAAGGGGTTGGAAAGGGAGCTGATGCATTTGGAGCAAGCTATTATTCCACAGAAATTGCAAATTAGTGAGAACTCTTCTAATGATGGGTCTTGGTCTGACCGAACTCTAAATGCTGATAATGATAGTGTCACATTAGAAAATGCTGTTGAGGATGAGAAGAAAGAAAGAGAACAAGAGGACATTTCAATGGAGAAACTCAGTGACTCCTCTTCATTCTACAATGTCAATGTTTCAAATGAAATGTTAATTTCGGCAAGCTCAGCCTTTGTTAGTGTTGAGAAACAGCAATGCAGCTCCCAAAGCAGCGATACCTCACAGAAAGAAAGCAGTATTAAAGAAAGAACATCACCTGTCAGCTCGAGTAGTAAAAGTGATCTCGTCAAAATTGGTTCAGATCGAACTTCTGGGCATACCTCGGGTGATGAAATTGAAACTGCAACATCCTCTGATATTGAAATAATTCCGAGCCCAAACGGAGATGGCTGCTGCAGAAACAGTCCTGCTAAATATGGATTTAAGAATGGCAAATTCGATGGTACTACTTCCCCTTCCCCTAACTTAGTAGACTTAGTGCTTGGAAAGTCTTTGGCAACGAAGATTCGAGGTCATACTAGGGAGCTTTCCGAAGCATCAATACAGAGTAATACAAGTGATGAGAGTCAGGGGTCTGAGAATGAGAGATTGATGAGGAGGCTGTGTGAGATGGCAGAGATTTTAGACGCTCGGGAGATTAGACTGATGGAAGTGAGTCGGAGTAATGCAGAGCTGTTGGAGAGTAACACAGAGTTGAAGACACAGGTGGAGTCTCTTATGTGCAAGCATGAGGTCGGGGACATTAACATGATCACAGAGGACTACACACAGAGAATGTCAGCACTCGAGAAGAAGTTTCAGCAAGCTATTAGAGAAAAGGTTAGTTACTTTATAATTTAATAAGGCAAAAACTTACCAAGTGGCAAGTATTGTATTTTTTACAATACAATACAAAAACTCTTTATTGACACCAATAATAAAAAAGTACAGAAAAGAAATTACTAATATATATTGGTACAATGGCACTAAGAGCTATCACTTCCAGACAACCTTTGGATGGAAAAGAATAATACAGATAAGCAGGGATGGTGGTGTGGTAAAACTGAGACTAAGTACTAAACAAACTACATAAACACTACATATACATTATGTAAAAACGAGACGAAAAGAGCAAGTCATTCGCCTGATGGCAAGCGTACACTTGCCCATTGCATTTTACCCAACGCTTTGAACTTATATAGGTTAAAATACTGCCCAGCAAAGCGCTGCGATGCAATGCTTTGCATGACTTTCTTATTCAACATTGTGGGTGACAATGCATGTTATAGGAAAGACATGAAGCTCACCTTCAGGCAAATGATTTGCTTATCTTCTCCCCAAAAACATATGCTAGATGTGCTTATCATATTAGGTATGTGCTCACCAAAATGGTGTTTGTCCTGGTGACCTAATTAACTTTCCTTGGGTTTTACATACAGCTGGGTAAATAAAATTTACCTGAGTATTATTTTAATAGTAACCTACCTTATTAGACAATGAATGTTATTAATGCCACTTTTTAGGGTTCCGTACCCAAAGGGTAAAAACGGGACCCTATTATTGAGATTTCGCTGTCCGTCCGTCTGTCTGTCACCAGGCTGTATCTCAAGAACGGTGATAGCTAGACAGTTGAAATTTTCACAGATGATGTATTTCTATTGCCGCTATAACAACAAATACTAAAAATAAATTATCTTATTCTTATTCTTATTCAATATGGGGGCGTTAAGGCCTGCACTGACGTCCCGCTTGGGGTGTATTGTGCATTTCCCCCTGCCAGGAACTACCCCATCCACCCCAGCTCCTTAAAATAACGGAGTGTGGTTTTTGGGTGCTGGCATAACTGTTCCAGTGATGAAGTTGTTGTATTTGTAATTGAATTCTGTGAGTCTTCAGGTGAGTCTTTATGTTATGTGGAATGTTGCTCTAGCATTCCAGTGTTGACTCTAATTTCTTCAGTGACAGCACACTGAGCTATTACGTGTTCTACGGTTTCGTTTTTCTCCATACATCCCCTACACAAAGGGCTATCTGTGACCCCTATTTTGTGTAGGTGGTAGTTGAGGTTACAGTGACCTGTTATAAGGCCTACCATTAGACGGAGATCTTGAGGTTGTAACTTTAACAAGTTGTTTGTAATTTTCCTAGAGACGGAAAGGCGGCTTTTGTGTGTTTGCAGTCCGTCCTCTTGTCCCACAGTTTTTGGTGTTCTTTTTCCGTATGACGGCGTAGTAGCTCTCTTACTTCCATTGTAGATGGTTGGCAGAGCTCCGCCACGCCGTCAGTTACTGGCTTCCCTGCTCCTTATTTAGCTAGATTATCTGCCTTAGTGTAAAATAAATATTTAAGGGGGGCTCCCATACAACAAACTTGATTTTTTATAGATAATGGTACGGAACCCTTCGTGCGCGAGTCCGACTCGCACTTGGCCGTTTTTTTTATTTGAGTCTGTTAACTATTGCATGAGCGCTGTCTATATTTAAAAGCAGTTGTAAAAAGGATCTTACAACTGCTTTAGCAGAAGCTAAAGTCCACCGAGAGGGCAGATTTTATGCGATAGACAGAACTTTTTTGCGACAACATATTCTGAGATAGTTGTTTACCTTTCAACAATAATCATATTAATATTGCAAATGCGAAAGTGGGTGTGTAAGTTTGTTTTTTTATCTTCACGCTGTAACAGCTGAATGGTATTGGATGAAATTTGGGATGTACATGACTTATACATAGCTTATACCTAAGACTCACTTTAAAATTTGATTAACGCGGGCGACGCCGGTGGATCTGCTAGTTAATTAATATTTGTAAAAGTGGTTTGACACATTGCACAATCACCAGTATTACATTTTTACCGACTTCCCAAAAAAGGAGGAGGTACTCAAGTCGACAATATATTTTTTTTTTATATGTTTTTTATGTTGGATTTATTTAATGTGTAGTAAGTTTATTATGCATACCGCTAACAAATGGAATTCCTTACTCGAGTCTTTGTTTCCCGATGCAAAATCCAGGATTCTTAAGTCACGAGTGAACAGGTACCCTCTGGGCAAACATGCTCCATCGTCGACCGTATCGTCACTTACCATCAGGTGAGATAGATATAGAGATCAAATGATTGCCAATCTCGAAAAATGATTTTACATTAAAACTTATTACTTATATAAATCTTTTCTCAATTAATTATTGTTTTCATTCTATGCAACACGTGACGATAATGTCATATGTATAACCGAACAGAGATAAAATGACAATGTTTCTGGTAGTATTTTCAACCGATTACAAAAAAATTAGGAGGTTCTTTTTTTATGTATGTTCCCCGATTACTTGAAGACGCCTAGACCGATTGGAGAAATTCATTGTTTGTTTAAGGGTTAAGGGTATACTCCCATTGTAATTGTAAATTATAATTTTATCAAGATCTGATGAAGAGTTTCGGAGATATTTGCGATTGGAGTCGGTTATTAGTTTTTCTAGAACTATACCTGTTTACCCTGTTTATGAGTCTTTGGATGCCTCAGTAATCTGAAAACTATATATCGTTTGTCGTTATACCACCCGAGGGCGCCTTATATTCAAAACCCGGTCCGATACTGCATTCTCAATGATGTTGTATATTATAATTTTATTCTATGTGCCGTCTATTACTTTAATTTATTCTCTGATAATATTTAATGTTTACTGATGGGAAACAACATTCGTAGCTTGTAGCTTTATCACGATCTCATCATCGTGATCGCGATCGTGACGTGCCTACCCTTGGCCATCTGATCGCGTACATAATCATCTTCATCTCAATCAAATCAAATCAAAATCAAAATCGTTTATTCACATGGGCCCCAAAGAGGCACTCATGAAAGTTAATGAATTTATTGCCAGATTCGGAAAATTACAGCCATCTCGAGAAGAACCTGGCAAGAAACTCGGCGGCGCAATTTTTTTCATTCATTTTTTTTTTTAAACATTCTTAATTTCTAATACATAATTTTCTTAACCTAGGTGTTATTATGGTAGTCGCTAGAAAGAGCCTGTGCAGTTTGCCTCCATGCATCCTTGTCAGTAATATAGTCTGTAGTCTTATAATAAGCTTTCTTAATTAATGCCCGTGTTATTACAGATACTTTCCCAGTGGTAATTCAGTTACGATTTTAGGAATTCTATTGTAAAATCTAACCCCATTTGCCATAAAAGATTTATTCGTTTTGCTTAATCTAAATGCGCGCACTGTAATTTTATGCTTATATCTAGTATTAAGATTGTGTGCGTCGCTTCTTAATTTATATTTACTAATATTTTTGCGAACATGCATAATATTTTCAAAGATGTAAAGCGAAGGCATGGTAAGTATGCCTGTTTCTCTCCTCAAGAGGTTATCTCAAGTACATATCCTATTGGTATTCTGCCGTTTACATTTTGGAGAGTGCGCAGGAATTACATGAGTGAATACCTACACCCATGCCCGTTTTACCATCTAATAATAAAACAAACTGTCAAAGGTCATCCATACATAGTTGACATACCTCCAGTTCGCTTGAAGCGTTACGCTTCTATACGTTTATCATCCGAACTGCGATGGAGTGGAACTATTGCCTGCATTTTTGTTCCCCGAACGGTATAAACTGGGAGTCTTTAAGGGGCCGGGGGGTGGTTTATTTGCCCATACAATCGTAATACCGAAATGATTTATAATTCAAGCATATAACCACCGTACTGTGCTGTTATTCAGATTAAAAACGTATTAATCTAGGTTCCTGGATAGTTTTTATTCCAAAATAATTACTAAAACGAAATATAGACCAATTGATTTTCACACATTATTACGACGTAAATGTCGCATCTTTAACTTATTCGTTTTGTATTAAAAACGAACACATTTCTTTTGTCATTACAACAGGAACATAGACTATCATTTCAAGGTACTATTAATACAAAAAACAATAGCTAAACATTACATTTTCATTTATAATTTTTGGTATTACGGCACCTATTATAATTGTTCGTTCGGTAGTGCTATCGCATCAAGCATGGGCACAGTTTGCAAGTTAAACAGAGACAGCCTATAGACTCGTTCAAAGACTCCCCGGCCTCTTAAGTTAAGAGTGTATAGAATACCTTTTAGGCAAGCATCATTTTTAGCTACATCTTTGGCTGCACCTTCCCTTTTCTGTCACGTGAGATAGTGGTCAAATGCTTGCCTATCGAGCATAAAACAATGTAGTAGAGAATATAAGAAAAAACGCCTTCAAATCAAGGTAAATGATTAATCGAGTGGATAAGCTGTAATTAATAAAATTCTACAATAAAATTTATATTACTTCCGACATCTTATCAAACTATTAAGTGAATTCTGGGAGATAGCGGTAAATTTCATTGTTTGTTTATATCAGCTTATAGCTTACTTCACATACAACACTATTAAAGCAATACTTGAATCATTGTAACATTATGTACTAAATCAATATTTATGTGCCGCTAAAAACTTCAGCTATGGATGATGATGATATGAAAGAACAGTTTCCTTATGCGTCCGTTATAAGAGCGTCTCAACGGGTATTTTCTTGTACGATATTTTTTATAGATACGCAAAAATCACAATAGCTCTATTCTCTATTCTACGGTATTTAAATGTAGGTTAAGTAATGTTATATGCCGCCACAGTCCTACGTTGAGGGGTGAAGGAACTGCTTATCGCTCGTTTATTTCTAGTTCTTAGTGTGTACATACGAGTATGACCATGGTAGTGTTGCGTAGAAAACTGCAATGCCCAAGTCAATGCACTAAATATTTAAAAAACCCGACTGTGAAAAAAGTGAACCTACTTTTTCGTAAACAGGACCTATTATGCAATTATTATTTTATAAGAAATTTATCACAGCTTTGTTGTAAGTATTGAACATATTAGTAAAAATGGTTGCTAACCAACTTTAAGTCGTTATGGGTTAGGATCCATAATGATTTAAAGTTGGTTAGCGGTCTTTCGAAATGAAAAATGTTAAAATAAAAGATGATTTTCAAATACCTATTTAATAATACCCACTTGACACAGTTCCTCGATTTTATTTTTTTATTTTTCACAATATGGCAGTGTTTAGTGACACTCGTACAATTGAGACAAATTGACTGACGTAAGAATCAGCTTGAACAGCCCACCGTTTGGTCTCTAGAATGGCACATAGGAACAAACATGAAAACTTGCTCACCGCAGCTTAATTTTCCATCAGGTGAGATAGTGGTCAAACCTACCATGAATAAAATAAAACATTCATTCACAAACAAACTGCTGATAAACACATTACTCTCCTCTGCGTCGCGCTGTCGGGTAAAAAGGCAATTCAAGGCAAAATCTTCAAATCAAATCAAATCAAAATCAAAATGTATTTATTTGTCAGAGTATGGTAAGTAATTAATAGTAAGACTTAGTATTAGTTTCACATACTCTACCGTTTTCGGTGTACAAATATTTAAATGTGGATATCAAATAAGTAACATTACAAATAATAGTATTAATTTTGGAATATTGGATGAAAATTAGTATATAAGTCAGAATATCATGTCACTAGAGAATATAATATAAATTATGGTGAGATATCAAATAAGTAAGTAAAATTAATAATTAAGAATGTCAGTTGCATGTTTTATACATACATTTAAATAGTATATTACCAATTATCATGTCATTCCAATTTGTCATCCATAAATTCTTTCACTGTATAATAACATTTGTTTATTAGTAATTTAAATAACATACATTTTAACTTAGTTAAGCATAACTCTTTGAATTGGCCTGGCAGTTTATTATAGATATGAATCGCTTTACAATATACGTTTTCACTATATAATTTTATTCTTTGCACAGAGGGACGTACAATTTGTACTTCTTTCGACTTTTCCTACTGAAAATTTCGTTGTGAAGCTTAAATAAACTGTGATTTTGGTGGTTTCAGTCTCTGTAGTGTAATCATAAATATGAAAGTGCGTTTGCCTGTTTTTATCGGAATAACGCATCAGTATAATTACTATTCGCCTCAACCAATTGGGATGAGTTAATTCACACTAATATTATAAACCCGAAAGTTTGCATACAAGTGTGTAAATATGCAAAGATGTTTGTTTTCTGTTGAGGCTGTAACGGCTGAACGGGTTTGGATGAAATTTGCAATGTACATAGCATATATATATGTAGGATTTAGGATTAACACATTGAATAGTTTTTAACTTGATTAACGCGTTCGAAGCCGCAGGGCAAGGCTAGTATTTATATATTCCTGATCTGAAACCTACATTTGTTTATTACACTGACAAGTAGCAAGTAGGAATACATTTATACATGTAATATATTGCATTCAGAACTTACATTTGAGATTTGTTAGTATAATTTAAATGTAAGATGTGACTAAGAATGAGATTCCCGGCGCGGCCACAATTTTTCTCACCATGGAAAAATTGTTTCTGGTTCTGGTTGTTATTGTGATGTGAATGTTTCCGGCATCCACGACACAAGTTATCGAACATGGGGGCTGTGAGTGTGAAAAAGGTTGTTATGTTATGTTTATTGCCGGGTTTGGAACAAAACGAAACAATCACTTTATGCTCTAATTAAATCCCCTGGTAAACTTGCAGGACAGCCTCCGCAAGCAGCTCGACTTGTTAAAGTCCAAGACCTCCTCCGACATGGAGGTCTCTCTTCGGGAGAAGGATGACGTCATCGCCCAGCTGCACGAGGAAGGGGAAAAGCTGGCCAAACAGCAGCTGCAGCACTCTAATATCATCAAGAAGCTAAGAGCCAAGGAGAAGGATAATGAGCAGGTTATTAAAGGGTTGAGGTGAGGATTTATTTTTTAACCGAATTACTAAAAGGAAAAATTCTCAAATTGACTGAAAATTGATTTATTATCCTGATACCTGATAATTTGATTTTAACTGATAAAGATTATACTTATTGGCCTCGATTCTGATGTACACTTACTTAATTAAATTTTAACTATCCCTGTCTCTTACAAAATAGAAACACAAGACAGAGATAGCATACATTTCATTTTAGTGCTGTCACGCTAGTTTATCAATTAAAATATGAACAGCAGAAGCAGAAAGGCGCGTGTTTTTAGTTAACACCAATAACATACTCGACTAAGCTTGCATAGACATCTAAGTTCTGACTAACTTGACAGCACAGCAGTATGCTATCTCTGTCTTGTGTTCCTATTTTGTAAAAGACAGGAATAGTTTGAATTTATTTTAGTGTGTGGCATCAGAATCGAGGCCATTTTGTTTAAAAGGGTCTATTATTAGTCCCATAAAAAAATAAGATGAGATTAATGATGCCGAAATTCGGATACAGTGTTTTTTTTTAATGTTAGGCAAGCATTTTTTTTTAATGTTAGGCAAGCTCTTTCTTATCTGATGGAAAGTGACGTTGCGTCTGAAAATGTTTTTGCCTATTCACTCTAGTCTTGGTCAGGTTAAACATCATCCCTAAACCAAAAGAGGTATTGTGATTTTGAAGCTTTTGTCTGTATATCATCGTAGAACCGATACGGTTGCACTAATCTAATGCGATTGTTATATTTTTTATTTGATAGCTGCTTTTAAATTTAATTTCATTTATTCAGACAATTAAATCCATTTTTGTTAGTTACATTAATACTTGCAACTATATTAGTACAATAATAATAATACATGTTATACTGGAAAAACTATAGGTATATAAAGGTTATAAAAAAATGCAGTATGAACCGGTATGAAGGTAGCTGACTGGATTAACACATGGGATACTTTTTATACCGGAATTCCCGCGGGTCCAGGACTTGCGAGGGTATAACCGCGGGGCAGCCCGTGTTAAATGAACCTATTTATTTCAATAGCAACCGTAATCAGCCCTGCTTATAGATCGTAAGTCTTCAAAAGTAAAGTTGTAATGTATTTTCGTTGTTTATTTCAGAGACAAAATATCTGAGCAGACGGCGGAGATGGAGCGGCTAAAGCGGTCGGTGGCGGCTAAGGAAGAGCTGGAAGTGACACAGATAGAGGCCGTCTACAGGCTTACCACACACAACAAGAAGCTTGAGACTGAACTCATTGAGGTAACATTCATGTCAGTAAAAATATAAATAATCATCTTCGCATCTTCACTTCCCATCAGGTGAGATAGTGGTCAAATGCTTGCCTATTTATCATAAAAAAAAATAAAATAAAAATAAAACATTTAAACAAACAAAAGAATTCACACTCGGGGCTGTGAGTAGTTCACACTAAGTTCAAAGACTTGTGTCGTGGGTGCCGGAAACATTCACCTCACACACACATTATACCCAGAACCACTAGCACAAATTTCCCATGGAAAGGAATTTGTGCTCCTGCCGGAAATCGAACCCAGAACCCACGGCGCAGAGGACGGAGACCTGTCCACTGCACCAACTGGGTCGTTATTAGTATTTATTAATACACTAGGGCTAGATGCGCGGAAGTACCGGTCTCGATTCCGGGATACAAATGTAGGCTATGTGTCCAGGATGTCAGCTACATCCATACCAAATTTCATAAAAAATTGTCCAGCCGTTGGAGCGTGAAGAAGTAACAAACATACAAACTCACAAACTTCTCGCCTTTATAATATTAGTGTGAAGTGTGATCCTACTAATATTATAAATCTGAAAGTTTGTGTGCAAGTGTGTAAGTATGTATGTTCCCTTTTCACGCTTTAACGGCTAAACGGATTTGGATGAAATTTAGAATGTACATTGCTTATACCTAGGATTAACACATAGGCTACTTTTTAACTTGATAATAGCGGGTAAAACCGCGGGGCACGGCTAGTGATATTATATGGTATCAATTATAATAAATATAAATTTAATAATGTACCTTAGTTAAATCACTGCCCATACACTAGGTAAACCTACATATACTTTGTTGGTAATAAGACCTATTATGCGATTTATAATAATATGTATTTATTAATTCTAGATCAATCTTAAAACTAGGTACAGTGTGTAAAAAGATAAGCACTTATAGACTATACACTTCATGTAACCATTTTCTCGAGAGCTCCAAACTCGGCTAGGCCTGTATCTTGGAAGCCCGAAACAGAAATCTTTCAACGCGTAACACTGCGATTTGAGTGAGTAGGTATCTAAGTAGGTAATAATTCCTTTTGGCATAATTCTAAATTAACTACAACACTTGTACATATATATGGACGAGTAGTAAATTTAAGATTTCCAAATAAGTGCCAGCATTTTGATCACGCGTCGCCTCAACCAGGCGCTCTGATAGATTTTTAAAAATATAATGATTTCCCGGTTAATATAATGATTTCCCGGTATAATCTATGTACCAAACTAGGTAACTTAGTTCTTTGCTGTACATAGTTTTAGGAAATATAGGCAATTGGTCCGTAGATATCAGTACCTTTTCTATTTTAAGTGTATATAAAGATTTCCATATATTGAATTAGGAAAATAATATTAATTCAGGTGCAGCTGGCAGGCACAGCTTTGAATAAATCTGAATAATGATCTGAAGTGCGTATCATTGCCCACGGACATCTCCTCGGATATAGCAGATATTTAAAGTGTCACAATTTGATTGACTCACGATGATATTTGTTCTCAATTTCTCGTCTTGTCCATTGTCCTTCCGGACACATTTTTAAATATAGTAAAGTAGTTAGTTAAACAAAACTGCAACAATATTATTCATCTACGGCTCATAATTAAAATAGCGAGTGGAACGAAATGCGGGATCGAGTTATCAGTAATTTCCGCTTATCGGTTTAAGAGTTTCTAGTTGTATGTTGATGTCTAGATTGTTTACGCTACAACGCAATTCAAAATAACTGAAATTTTAATGTGAAGTTGCCGCTTTAAGTTCCAACTATATTTGCTGTTGGTGCATGTTTGATACCATTTTAGTCTAGCAATTATAAACTACAGACTAATCACATTTCATCGGTATTTTCCTATTTTACTATTGTATTACAGTATCTCATTGATTACTCGGCATGTATGGCAGTGAATGGAATAGGAACAAATAAACATTGGTTTTGATATGTATATTTGATCAATATTATTCTTCTACTTCTTCTTAGTTATGGCTTCGCAATCTTGTGCATTTAGCCAGTGTCAAGTGATAATATAATATTTCAAGTGTACTTCATATTATAAGTCCTAGTCACAAGTCACAGTCAAAGTCAAGTAAAAGAGTCAAGGTCCAGTCATAGTAAAGTGGTGGAAACTTTACAAGAACTTCCATTGTGTTACGAGTTATTGAGCGAAGGTGAAAATCACGTTTTTCAACTTTGTATGATTTGCCTACACTTATCCACGTTCACTAAGTATTAACGGTTAATAATCCACCATTTTTACACATTACCACTCGAAGAATCACAGGTTTTGGAAAATTTTACAAAATCAACAACGCCATTTTTTCACTTTCAATCAAAAAGCCGATAAATATTATTATTTTGACAACATAGATCCGCTAGTGCCTTCACCTTGCTTGGAGAAGAACACCGATAGTGCCGTGATGTTCTTTCTATATCCAATATACACCGATCGAGCCTTTTATTTAGGTGTTGTCAATATCGAATATATGCAATATTTCTAAAATATATCAGGCAATAGAACTACAATTCAACTAGACTCGGAACGAGGGGTGAACGATTGGGAAAAAAATATCGCGTTTAAAACAAAACAAAACATTCTCAGACGTCAATAGTGTTAAAGACGAAGTATTTACTAGCGGGAAAAAACTTTTAAAACAAAACAATTCCAGTTATTAATATTGTTAAAGACGAGCTATTAACAAGCGGGAAAGAATATTTCAATACAAAACATTCCCAGTTGTTAATAGTGTTAACGGCGGAGTATTAACAAACGGGAAAAAACATTTCAATACAAAACATTCCCAATCGTTAATAGTGTTAACGATCGGGTATTAACGAGTGGGAAGTACCGAAATAGTCGTAATAAACGTCTTAAGCTATGAAATGTCAAATAAATTTTTACAATGTTGACCCGGTCGTATACATTGACAAACAACAACTTTCTCAACATGTTTATTTGTAGACGTTCATCCGGGGAAAACCCACAGGAAGCATAGCTCGTAACAGAGGAAGGAAGGTAGCTACACAATTTAAAAAAAGTAACTGTTAGGTTTACACCCAGACAGTATAGTATATCGTCGGACTCGATGAAGGCATTTAAAGATATATAGGCGATTGAATACCGTTTAGGCTCCAGATACAGGCTACCTTTTGGTCTTTCAAATAACGGCTCAAACAAAATCTACCCATTTCAGGCCAAAAGCGCATTAGACGACACGACGCAGCGCCTAGAAAGCAGTAGAACGTCTCTAGAGGTCGCGCGGAAAGAGGTCGCCGAGTCGCAGCGGAGCAGCGGCGAGCTCCAGCGGCTGCGGGGGCTGCGGCCCGCCCTCGAGGAGCGCGCCTCCACGGCGCACGCGGACGCCGAGCGGCTGCGGGCAGAGCTCTCGCAACTCAGGCTGGAAATGGCCGCCGGTGAGATACGACACATACCTTCGTTGTGACAAAACATAACAAAAAATAATTACTTACAAAATAAGTGTAACGATAGGCGGTATCATCGCTAAAAGCTATCCCTTCCAGACAACCTTTGGGCGCAGAGGAAGTACTCAATAAAGTTGGAAGTTCGGTGTTTTTAGGAAACAACATTTTAAAAATTGCAGGAATCGAGAAATAATTACTAATAATAATGATAAATGACAAATGATTATACATTATAATATATATAAGTTTATTTATCGTTGAAAGATCACAAAACTGGATCCGACGGCTTAATCTTACATAAAAAGAAACTTAATTACATGAACCGCATCATATATCCTTCTAGATGGGAAGTCAGCTAACGTAGCCGTACTAGAATTAAGTTCCCGCGCCCAGCTTAATATGGCAAAAAAATAAGTAAATAAATATAGCACGAAACATTACGACTACTAACAAACATTAACAGGGGGGAGCCCCTGGGAGTATTTCAAGATAGTGTAAAGTTGTAATAGCGCGGGGTGTCGTTGCAGAGGAGCAGCGCTGGGTGGGGCGCGAGCGCGCGCTGCGGCAGGAGCTGCAGGAGGCCCGCGAGCAGGAGGCCGCGCGGGACGGGGCCTCCGCCGGGGACGGGCTCGCGGCCGGGGCCTCCGCCGCCGCCGCCGGCGTGCTGGCGCAGCTCGCGCACCTGCAGCGCGCCGCCCTCGAGCGGGACCGCGCGCACGCACGGACCAGAGGTAACACGCGCGGACGAGAGGTATCTACTCGCACGGACGAGACGTAACTACACGCACGGACGAGAGGTAACTACACGCACGGACGAGAGGTAACTACACGCACGGACGAGACGTAACTACACGCACGGACGAGAGGTAACTACACGCACGGACGAGACGTAACTACACGCACGGACGAGAGGTATCTACTCGCACGGACGAGACGTAACTACACGCACGGACGAGAGGTAACTACACGCACGGACGAGACGTAAGTACACGCACGGACGAGAGGTAACTACACGCACGGACGAGAGGTAACTACACGCACGGACGAGACGTAACTACACGCACGGACGAGAGGTATCTACTCGCACGGACGAGACGTAACTATACGCACGGACGAGAGGTAACTACACGCACGGACGAGAGGTAACTACACGCACGGACGAGACGTAACTACACGCACGGACGAGACGTAACCACACCTCATCTCCCTCTTAGCTGAAATGCCCGGAGCGATAGCGGAGTGAAGCACCGCTCTTGTAATATACCGACTTTTATGAGAGAGTCCGCATCGATGAAAAAGCGTGCGGGACCTTCGCTCCAACTAATAATATTTATCTGGTCCTTCGGGTCGGTAACCGTCGGGTGGCCGGAAACCGTCGCATTTATTTCTAGCTTTCGATCCCCGTCGGGCCCTCCCCACTAAAGTCCAAAAAAAATATACATCGAGCTATTGAAATAAGACCGACCGCAAAAAATTACGATACGAACTTCTATAGCAAAATCACATCGAACTATTGAAATCGTATTTGATTCGTTCTATTGAAATAAGATTTCAATAGTTCGATGATTTCATTTCATTTCATTTCAAGAGCGACTTTAATCGATTGCAGCGGAGTTCGAGAAGGCCCTCGCGACGGCGACGGAGCGCGAGAAGGTGTCTCGCGCGGAGAGTGTTGCGGCGCAGGAGCGGCTGCACACGGCGGAGGAGCTGCTGCGCGACACGCAGGCGCGCCTCGACCACCTCGCGGGGCACTGCCGCCGCAGCGACAGCGACGCTGCCACGCTGCAACTGCTACTCGACAGGTTCACTTATTTTCTCTTTTAATTTTGGCTTCGCCATCTTGTGCATTTGGCCAGTGTTGAGAAATAATATATTTCAGGTGTATATCATATTAAAAGTCACAGTCAAAGTCAAGTAAAAGAGTCGTAGTCGAGTCGTGCCCTAATAAAATAGTAAAAACTTTACTAGAACTTCTATTGGAGTTTTGGAGCGAAGGTTTTACAACTTTGTATGGTTTGCATTCACGTATGCACGTTTACAGGTATCATGACTTGCCTGTGCCTGGACTTTGACTGTGACTTGTGACTAGGTCTTCAAAGATTGCGAAATCATAATAAAAAAACCGACCCCGTTTAGATTAAATAATCTATTTTGAAACAGTTTTAAATTTATGAAATGGTATAAATCCCAGCAAGTACTAAATGATGCAATCTGATCTGTAGATTGAGTTATCGTCAATAATGTTTCCAGGAAATCAGCGGAACTAGAATCTACCAAATCCGAGTATGAAGATCGGCTCAAACCTCTGGAAACTAGAATAAAAGACGTGGAACTACAGCTCGAGACCGAGAGAAACGCGCTCGACGTCGAGAGGAAACGTAACGCGATACTACAGGTACATAGATCATCTAATCTAACAATAAACATACTCTTTTATATTATGTATAATAAGTGAATCGTCGTTTACCAGCAGATGAGACAGTGCTCAAACGATTGCCTAAGTTTAAAAAAAAAATGGTTGTCTGAAAATTTGGTTTACAGACGATAATTTTACGTGATAACGTAATAAGACGAACGCTTGGCCGATCGTGCCTCTCTATCGTTCGTTCCGCGCTCTCGCTTGCACGCTCAGGCTCAGGCGGAACGTGACACTTTTTCTTGCGTGCATCGATTTATAAGACGTTATCACGTCAAAAATGTTCGCACATCATTGTTAGACAAATTTGAGTGGTGTTCACGTTTCTTACTTGACCAGTTTCGGTGACACCCGTATTGCCGTCTGCCGATGACTCCAAGATTATTCGCTTCGATATAGCCAAGAAGCCCGTTGTTCAGTACATGTTAAGTTTTTAGTTTTTGGGGAGGAAATGTAGTACCTTTTGTAACATAGGCTTATTTTAACAAAAGCAAAAGTTATAATAGGACTTCAACTACTTTTGTTCATATGTTATTAAAGACAAACGAACACACAACAACGATGACTTATGTCGTGGGTGCCGGAATGATTTAAATCTCACACACACAGACACACACACAAAAATTGCAATTATTTTTACGCCTGTGTCTCGCGACCGAAATAAGTCTATAGTTTGATTAGTTTACTTAGTCTTAGTTAATTGGGTTTGTACGACTTTGTTTCTTTGGCATAGGTTGGCTGGCTTCCGAACTTAATAGAGTCGACTCAGGCGCACATACACAAACACTTTCCCACTCATAGTCTAAGTCACTAAGTTCACAAGTTTTGTACGCCGGAAACACATCTCACACACAATTACACCCAGAACTAGAAGCACAAATGTCCTTGTTTCAAAAGGAAAATTGTGCTCCTACCGGATATCGTATTGAAGATTCTTGGCGCAGACGGAAGAGACTTGATCACAGCGCCAACTGTCCTCTAATATTCTCTAGCTGGCGAATATTTATTTGTTAAAGTATAGTGTTATTTACAGGAGCAGCTATCTTCCCGCGGTGACGTGTCTCCGTCACATTCCGTCTTGTCCGATACGTTGTCAAACTCCCTGTGGCAGTCCGTGAGTACTAAAGCATTACGATAAAAATAACATTTTTTTTTTTTTATTAGGTTCACTAAACTGGACGATACACATACAGTATTCAAATACAATCACGTAAAATAAATTATTCATATAAAGTACAGTGTACGGCCTTCTAAAAAAGCTAAATCTACAGATCTTCCTCCATGAGCAATATTAGAAGATAATGGGGGGTATACAGTTCATCCAGTACCTGCCCCACTTTCTACAATTCTTCTAGAAATTAATAATGTAAAATATTATATGTATAATTCTATAGCTACAAAGATTCCTAATAATTCTTGCTTATATTTAAATATCATGCATGCTGTTAATAAAGAAAATGAGATGTTTATACTTCGTTACTTTTAACAGAACAGTATAGTAGAAACAAAGAAGGATAAGTGGATTTCCTCACTAGTTATTGCAAAATTATTTTCAATTAAGGCTGTCGGCCAGAAAGGATACTTTGCTTCGAAAAGGATGGTACAAAAACTATTTCTATTACATGAAAATATTATTGTGTACATGTGTGTGTGGGCGCGGCATTATGATTGAATACATTAAATAATAAGTGGTCGACTGTTGTCTAGGAGGAGGGCGGGTCGGCGATGTCGGCGGGGGCGGGGGCGGGGGCGGGCGGGGGCCCGTCGGCGCTGCAGGTGGAGGAGACGCTGGCGGCGCTGTCGCGGCGCGACGGCGAGCACCGCGCGCTCTGTGCCGCGCAGCACGCGCTGCTGCACGAGCGTGCCGCGCTGCGACAGCGCCTCGCCGCGCTGCAACACGCGCTCGACGACCACCAGGTCTGTGGCCCTGCTGTACCCCTACCCGGGCGTGTGCCCATCCGAGCGACTGTTCTCACCCTCGTGTCCGTTACCACCCGAGCGTATGTTCTCACCCTCGTATCTATACTCTCCCTCATATCCGTCCCGGTCCTCGTGTAACTTACCCCTATGACTTCATCCCCCTCGCATCCATCCTGCTCCCTCTCATATCTGTAACCTCACGGGTACTGCTGCCCGAGCGCACGGCGTCGCTCTAGAAGACCGCTATATTTATCCCATACGATGGAGAGAAGGCGAGTAGACCCCTAACCCGGGACGAAAGGAGTGGAACTCGTCGCCCGCGTTCCTGTTCTTCGAACGGTTTAATTTCGGAGTCTTCGGAGTTTGGAGGGAATAGGTATTTTCTGGGCAAGCATTTTCGGCCGCTTCGTCACCCCAGGGGGGATAGTTAGCTTGCGCATCACTCATAAAAAAAAGTATAAAATTGCTAATTTACATTTAAAAATTTTAGCATCGCATTTATATACTCCATACCTATACCCGACTTTATACTTT
Source organism: Lomographa bimaculata (assembly GCA_948107665.1). Lineage (NCBI taxonomy): Eukaryota > Metazoa > Arthropoda > Insecta > Lepidoptera > Geometridae > Lomographa > Lomographa bimaculata. Next base: position 18,165,345 of record OX403598.1, on the reverse strand, counting down.
GCCTGCGGAGCTTTAGTGTTCAAAGTTGAGTGTTGTTAACAACACGCGTGTGTTTGTGCGCAGAGCGTGCAGGAGCAGTACGACGCGCTGCTGCAGATGTACGGCGAGAAGGAGGAGCAGGTGGCGGAGCTGAAGCTGGACCTGCATGACGTCACGCAGCTCTACAAGGCGCAGCTCGACGAGCTCGTGCGCCTCAAGCGCGACCACAGGTAGCCGCCGGGGGGAGCGCTCGCCTTCACCTGCCCGCTGTGTCCACATCTCGCATCGCATTGTCGCGTGCCTCAAACTTAACATTTTACTCAGCTAAATTAAACATTTTTCCTCGTCGAGATAGAAACTGTAAGGTGAGCGGTACCCGTGCATATGAAAAGATATGTTGTACCCGCTGGAGTTAAGAACACCGAGTTCTGTGAGAAAGTCATGGAAATAAGGGTCGTTTTAAACGAGAGTGCAGGACATTTTTGGGGGACTATCGGAAACGAGATCACGAGGTTCACCCAACAAACGGGCTAGGTCGTTATTTCGATCGTTTTAGAATATCTCTTGTTCCCGAAAGTCCTCCTGTTGATTGTTGTTCCTACGCCGATTGTTATCTGTAATATTTTTACTTCCCCCGCGATACGTTCTCGACGATTGTGTCGCCGAGTATGCATTGCACGTTACCGACCTGAGATTCCAGCTGTGAACTTTATCGCTTTTATCGATTCGACTGTTTCGACTAATAAATCTAGTCATCGTTATTAATTGAAGCACGAAAATCTAATATTTATGAACTCGAATACTTCTTACACGATTTAATGTATGGCCGATGCCAATAACACTGTTGCATTCAAATATAAGTGTATTATGTGTGAAATGTGGACATAGCTTATCGAGCGACGAATTTATTTAACATACTGTTAGCCATAACGAATCATATGTGTTTCGAAATAGAGGTTAAATTTAGCCGAAATATATTCTAAATTACAAAGTTCTATATCCATTTCAGAATTCGTGTTAGTTTTTAACTTCGAATACGAGTAAAGGGATTTTAAGCTTCTTGATTTTGCCACGAGTGTTCTCATCGAAATGTCTAAAATTGTATTAAATAACCTATTTAAATATCTCCTAATGTTTTATCCGATATTATATAGATATATTGTTTTGCGAAATAATCTAAAATACTGGTAAAATGAATAATAATGGGACTGATTAGGAGCGGGACTCTTGCAACACATTAAATAGTTACATAAACAAACATGTGCCTATAAACAACACCAAATCGAAAAAAAATGTAGTGAGAGCTTTGTAGCATCATAACCAAACAAAATATAGTTGGTGTATAATTAAATATTATAAATAAATATTATGTAAAATAGTGTCTCTTTGTTCCTGTCATTAAGAAAAGTTTGTTCAAGTCTATTGACGCATTTTCATTAGTCGATAATAATGTCGAAATATCATCTCACGGCACAACACTTATTGCAATATTTGGAAGCAAGCGCTTGTTTCAAGACTATGACTACTTTTTCATATTTTGTGTCCTGGACAGAGATATTTACTAAAACATATTGACTATAGAAAATGTGTCAACTGATTTCACTTGTGGTTTGTGATTACGTGCTGAATTAATGCTATTCGATACTTATAATTATATATGCAGAGATCGTGTTCTCTAAAACTGAACGCCCTTCCGTCAAATTGTTCATATATATATTCGTAACTCAAGCGTTTGACAATGGTGGAAGGGCGTTTTTCAAGAGTAGACGATCTCTTACATACTATGTATTACTTATTTATTATTCTGGATATGGACTGTGTGTGTTCGAAATCTTAGGCTGAGTTTTGTAAATACTATAACTATGGGACACGGTGCGTTTGCAAAGATGTGTTTTTTGGCAGCCGCAGTGTTGAAGGCATTTATTGTTGCCTCGTGAGATAGAAGAGTGCTATGTGATTGGTTATCTGTTGCTATATGCCGGATATGTTGTAAATATGTAGTTCTATTGTGATATCAAATTGTTATTGATTTTAATATATTTATATAACAGACAAACTTAATAGTTTATTATTGATATTGTAGAGTATTCAGTTATTGAGTTTATGTATTATGTTCATGTCATATCAGCTATTTCAGAGGAAATTATGAAGTGTTGCGTATGTACTGCCACATATATCGCCACAGATGAGTTCTGTAAATAAAACTATGCGAATTTTATTTGCTTTTTTTATTTTCGACTCCTAAATAAGAATTACATTTACCTACCTACCAACATTAGTTGTTATAATATTATGTACAGTCAGCGTCAAGAGTCTGCATCCGCTATCCTTGTCAAACACGATTTTGTATGAATTAATTTTCTTTTAATTATTTATGTTTCTGGTTGTGGTTGTGATTGGCTGTGATGTTAATGTTTCTGGCACCCACGACACAACGCGGGGCTGTGAATGTGAAAAAAAAGTTGGGTTTATAATTTGGTTTCTTTTATGATCCAGTGGTTAAAATATATTGACCTTAACTTTAACTACGTTATGCCTTTCTATATAAAAATAGTCTTATTTTTTATTCTCGATAGGCAAGCATTTGACCACTATCTCACCTTATGGAAAGTGACGATGTTGTCGAAGATGGAGCATGCTTGCCTATACTCGGTTCCAAAATCTTAGATATTTTATGTAAACAAAGAAATGTCACGAAAAGTCACTGTCAAAATGACATGCCAGTTGCCGAAAACATTTTTCACTTGTGAAAAATATTTTTGTTTCTATTTCCCCCGGCATTGCTCTCGGCACAATGATATCAATTTAAATAAAACCTTTTATTTTTTCAATTCCAAAATTCAAAAAGTAAGAGAGTAGTAAATAAAACATTGAATTATATTACTTAATTTTTATGAATTGACCTTATAAACTATTTTGACAATTCTGAAAAGCCGTCTGATTCAGAGCCCGATTCATTGACATTTATGATAAATCTATCGCTTACATCATCAATTATGTGGTTGAGTTGGCACATTTCATCTTCCACTTTTATTGTGTGGCCACTTTTACAGTCAGCCCATTTCTGCGGTGTCATCTCTATCAAACCTTCTTCTAATAATTGCTTCACCTCATTCACCTTAAATGTCTTGTTATGTCGTATACCCCTTAACCTGGGCCCACACTAGCTCAATCGGGTTGAGTTCACAATGGTAAGGAGGCAGTCGTAGAATGGTGACACCATACTGGGCGGCCAACTCATCCACCACATTGTTACTAAAATGTAATTTGTGTTCTTTAACAATTTGTAATAATTGGGCTTTTATCATATTTTGATCAAAAGATATGTTTTTCTATCTGAGCCACTCTTGAATATTGGCTTTTTTCCAGGCTGTAGTAGGGATCCGCTCCACTTTTCGGCTGTGATACGGGGCGTTATCCATCACCAAAACAGAATCTTGCTTCAACTTTGGCAGAACCTCCTGTAACTTTTCTTCAAAGCTAAAAAAAAAGGACAAGGGACCCGGCTGAGGCTCCATTTTGCGATCAAATTTCCGAAAGTAATTGATCAAACTTAACGAAAAATGTACCAACAACAAGATAAACACTAATAACAATAGCCAACAAGTCTAACAACAAAGCACAATTGCACAAACGCAGGGAGAAGCATATTCGAGTTTGAGAAAACAAAAACGATAAATGACGGCGGCAGAAATGTTTAGATTTTTTTTTTTAATTATTATTTCATGACCATGGATGCATAGTCCTTCAGTCGAAATATTAAACAAATATCTACAATTTCTATTCTTCATAATAAAAGTATTAGTCACAAGTCATAGTCAAAGTCAAGTAGTCAGTCATAGTCAAGTCATGCCCTAGTAAAGTGGTAGAAACTTTACTAGAACTTCTATTGGAGTTTTGGAGCGAAGGCGAAAATCACGTTTTTCAACTTTGTATGACTTGCCTACACTTATGCACATTTACTAAGTATTAACGGTTAATAATCCACCATTATTAATGAATAATTAATAATGAATTAATTAATGAATAATTGTAAATGATAAGTCTTAAGTTACTTGAAATAAATGAATGATATATTATTACACATGAACACTCGAAGAATCACAGGTTTTGGAAAATTACACAAAATCAAAAACGCCATTTTTTCACTTTCGCGGCAAAACTCCTAGATATGTTTAGATTTTTTTTTTAATTATTTCATGACCATGGATGCATAGTCCTTCAGTCGAAATATTAAACAAATATTAACAATTTCTATTCTTCATAATAAAAGTCTTAGTCACAAGTCACAGTCAAAGTCAAGTAGTCAGTCACAGTCAAGTCATGCCCTAGTAAAGTGGTAGAAACTTTACTAGAACTTCTATTGGAGTTTTGGAGCGAAGGCGAAAATCACGTTTTTCAACTTTGTATGACTTGCCTAAACTTACGCACATTTACTAAGTATTAACGGTTAATAATCCACCATTATTACACATTAACACTCGAAGAATCACAGGTTTTGGAAAATTATACAAAATCAACAACGCCATTTTTTCACGTTCGCGGCAAAACTCCAGAAATGTTTAGAACCTCTACAGTCTTACCAGTATTATAATATTTTTTCTATCAAAATTTTTTTTCTTTATCGTGACATTGTATAGAACAAATAAAACATTAAATTAAATAGTACAAAACAAATTTTATTTTATAATTGATCAGATTACGACTAGATACAAATTGTTAAATATTTTTTTGGTCAAATATAGTAAACTTCCATTATAAAAGATATTTTTTGCACAGTTATCTCCTTTGTTTACATAAAATATCTAAGATTTTGGAACAGAGTATAGAAGATACCTGTTCACTCGAGATTTAAAGACTCCTAGATTCTACTTAACGGGAAACACAGACTCGGGCAAAGAATTCCATTCCTTAGCAGTACGTATAATAAATGTGGAAGCAAAACCCTTGGAATATCGACCATAAACCGATGTCGCGTGGCTGATTGTCTGGTTGTCCGATGGTTAAAGGGGGATAGGGGAATCAAATCATGCAATTCCGTGGCACATTCTCCGAAATGTATCCTATAAAAGACAGTCAACAACCTGCAGAACTTCTTCGAACGAATTATCAGATTGTGTATATTTGTGATAAAGTTGAGGAACATAAATAAAAAACTTGTTAAACATACACCATTTATTATATAATGCAAAGCGATACAATCATTCTACAGATGAATGCATTTTGTGTCCAAAAAGTATTTATTACTTATTTATCCAGTTCGAAGATATATCATAGACAGGACAGTCAGGATAATGTTATTCGGAGGATAGACATTGAATATTCATTATATATAAGCAAGTTGTGAATGCATTCACCTTTAACATACATACGTAACTACTTGAAGTGAGGTCCTTACACCATTTACCCATGAAGGTTAGCATGAGGGTACGAATTATTAGGAATATATACTAAAATGAATATGATGATGATGATGATGAATATTGTACTCATTTTCTGTGACAAGAGTACTGGAAATGATAGATTTTGAACCTGGTAGCTGGTCTGCTTAGTGTCCACGTTATTGGCTAACGTAACTTGTTAGATCTTATAATAAGTGCGACACAGGAAATCACCATTACTACTATTAGGATATAGTACCCAATATAAAGGTATAAAAAAAAATAGATGTTTTTTTGGAGTTAAAAACTTCATATGTATAAACTATCTGAAATAAAAATATAAATATATTGATACCAGAAAACTTTAGAAAAAATAATTATTTTTGTCAAACAATAATTTAAATACAATTTTTTTTAGTTTCCATACATGAAAATTTGCATACTATCACAAGTTCTGAATAACAGAATAGTATGTATCTTGTGTGTTTTATGCGTGCAAAACGTAGGTTTTAGGCAATAATTAAATAAAAATATGTATGGGTATTTTAATAGTAAGGAATAGAAAATGAGTATATATATATGGTAGGTACCTATATTATAAATTATTTAAAATATTAAATTGCTATTGATTACATGAATATGAAGGTGAATATTTGCATGAGACGCACCAATCATTATGAAAAAATATATTTGCTTTCGTTTAACAACTATTGTCATAGTCGAATATATCGTTAGGTATCCGTTGCCGTCAGTTAGTTACTTTGATCGGACCACGGCCACTGATCAGTGTCCTTGGTCTTTACGTTGTTTTATGCGTGAGTTATGTTTGACTTTTAATGAAATGTCATACTTGCAACAGGTTTTTGATTTAACATAAATAAACTTTTATTACGTTAAACTCGCTCTGGCGAGAATAATTTGAAAGAGAAGGTATTAAAAAATGTAAAAATGAATTATGTTTAAAATTATAGGTACTGCTTTATTAAGTTAAAATAATTTATATTTTGAATTGATTTTTCGCATGAAATACACAAATATGACGAAAATAATTATGAACAAAAAATGCGTTTAAAAATGAATAACATTTTATTTTACTGAACTATTTTAAATGGAAATGTATTTGTATCATGTCCGACACAGAATTTGACTCATGTATTTTGGATCGTAAATACAAAACTATTTTGTTTCGTAATGAAAAAGCGCGATTTTGATAAGGATGATGCAAAAAATGATAATATAGAAAATGAGGTTCGATTAAAATGATATTATATTTAGTTATTATTACATGAATATGCGTGATGTTTCGCAGGAGGTATACAAATACGACGACGATATTATTAAAAGCCGAGATACAATCCCAGCTCTTTCGGCGACGAGGGAAATATTCTCGATCAGACGAAGCGGGATCAAACTACATTGCGCTCGGAGCAAACGATGCCTCATACTTCTACTGAGCATAAACGTCGGGACGAAGCATCGGGCGCTCCCCTGTTAGATTCGGCGACGCCTACGTCGGAAGGCGGCGCCCAGAAACGAACTCACGTTGCGTATTTCGCCTGCGGATGTTCCCGAGAGAAGGTCGCTTACGAATTTTTTTTTTGTATTTTTCGTGACATTTTTCTACAAAAGCCTAACGTCGAAACTACACGACCGTCGGGGGCGAGCCGCGGGTGTCGCGTGCGGCGTCGATCTACAACTCCAAGGAGGCGTTCGAGATCGCGAGGCTCCCCGACGGCCCATTACCTAATGCTATCCTACCCGGCCCGGGCCGGTCGTCTCGCGTCCGAGACGCGCGTCGCTCGAGACGCGCGCACGCGTCGGCGGCGGAGCGCCGACCGAGCGATATTCGATAATAGTCGAGCCGGCGGCGGGGCCGCGGGCGGCGTCATGTCCGATATACTTAAGAGCCGATGTCGCGGAAGCTCGTGTTCCGTCGTCCCGGGGGCGGGGCGGCGCGCGGGCCGGAGGGCGCAGGCGCGGCTCCCGCGGGCGGAGGGCCGGGGGGCCGGGGGGCCGGGGGGGCGGGGGGGCGGGGGGAGCGCGGGGCTCACACCCAGGCCATCCACCCCTCGTACATCATGCAAAGGTTCTCCGAGCTCTGAGCTTCCTTTATCATGTAGTCCACCTGCGGGGGGAAACAGCGTTACATAACCTCGTCCCGAGTGTGCGTTCCCGGCCGGGTCGCCTCCGCGGGCGAGGCGCCACCTGTTTCTCCGAAATAGAAAGTCATCGGAGAAACACGAGAACATAAAAGAAGTATGAGTCCTCGGCCTGGGAGCGAGCGCACGGGTGAAGTCGAGCACGTCCTCGTATGCATGCGAGTTACACGAGAAGAAGCGATAGTACGAGTAGTAGGAGTGTGCGGGCACTGACTTGTTCCTGCGGCGTGAGCCTGTGCGCGGGGTCCCGCTCGCGTCCCTCCAGCTTGAGTCGCACGCGGCGCCACACGCTCGCGCCCACCGCGTTCCTCTCGCCGCCCACTGCAACCACACACACACACACACACTTGATGAAGGGCGCAGCCCAATTGGCTCCGACCGAAGCCGCTCGGACGAAATGTCCGATTCGTTTGCCGAGCATCCCGGGTGGTGGGTCCTGATACCGTTTACGATCGCACCGATGCGTTTACATTCTTTGTTTCCTCTTGTTACGTAAGAGCGTCTCGACTCGTATGTAACAGTTATTCGACATAAATTCGGCATTACTATGAGATATCTAGGACTTTAGTTCCGCCTGTTATAATCAATTTGATGTCCTGTATTCCTAATTTGATGTCCTGTATTCCTAATTTTAGCACTTTATAATTCAACATCCTCAACTAGTCCCGCATTCGGCCATCACTAACTCGGCTATACTTTACGGCACTCCGTAGCCCGAGTCCCTTAACGTCCTATATAGACCTCACATTCGCGCTTTCAACGTTACGCTTAAAATTAAAAAAAGCGAAACTCGTAATTTAAACATATAGACGACCGCTTAAATTTTTTGTAAGACTGACTGTATCTGTATTTTGAACTCACGGAAGACCTAGACAAGATAAACTGGAATTATCATTTCAGCTTAAACCAAATTCTGGACGTCTTCTATCATACTTTGGTTTTCTTTCAAGAAGATCAACCATATCGAGTCTTTTGAACTATGTTACTGACCCAACTTGCCAAAATGCTTTGTAACAAAATACTAAGTTCACGCCATATACACTGACTTTTCGAAAGCATTTGATGTGATCAACCATACCCTGCTTGTCCAAAAGTTGAGTCACTGCTGAAATGGTGTGAATACCTCTAAAATGGTTCCTAAATCGTCACGATAAGGGGCCAAAACTCGAACCTTCGGGTATGCCTCAAGGCTCTCATCTAGACCCTCTATGCCTCTATGCCTATCCTACATAAGTACCCTCCCATCGCTGTACTTTTTGGAAATATAACGCATGTTCGGAAATTTATCAATAAATATAAATTAGGAAGTGATGTACATAGTTATTCCAGGTCATTACGATCTGGAATAACACATAGGCTACATTCTAACGCCGGCGAAGCCATGGGGATCTGCTACCAATTATACATGTTGGATTTAATAAAAATTAAACATATTATTAATAATAGTAGACACCTTTAGCAATACAAGTACAACAGTACGTACCGTTCCTATTGTTATTATGTCGCGGCGCTCCGACTGCCGCCTGTCGTGTCAGTTTACGGCCCGACGTCTCCGCCGGCCAGCGACTGTGGATCCTGAATGATGAGGACTTTATTCACCACTTCGATAACACGTTTTATAAATAAATTTCCTAAAACTGTTACTGAATTACTGGGAATGTTTAAATCGGTAATAAAACGAGCATTAGTTATAGCTTACTATATTTTTTGTTATCTAGGCAAACAATTGACCGATATATCACCTAATGACTTTATTAATAACAAGGATGTGCGGAGGCAAACCGCACAAGTAAGCGCTTTCTGGATACTAAATAATATACATATATATTTCATGAATTCATGGAAGAATGTTTGAAAAAACTAAATTGGAAATGCGCCACCTCGTTTCTCGCCAGGTTCTTCACGAGACGGCTGTAATTTTGCGGATCTGGCATTTAGCGAAACTTTCGTGCCTCTTTGAGGCTCACGGGAGTAAACGATTTAGAAAAAGAATTTGGGACTATATAGTATTCGGAGCCCACAACACCTCTCATGAGGGCCCACAACACGTATCACATTACACATGGAAGGATATGCTATTTACACTGATTTCAGGGAGGCTTTCGATTTAGTGGATCACGAGTTACCGGTTGCTAAACTTCACTACTTAGGAATGAATATTCCAGGCTCAGTCCTCACAGCTCTCTGTCGGCGGAAAAGCGTCGGAAAGCGCCAGACATCACGCTCGCCAAAGATTTAAACGGAAACGAAGATCGCTCGGTAATTACCGAAAAAAAATCCCAGGCACGGGAGAGTACTCACTCCAGCAGCGCCCGCGCCGCCACGGGCAAGTGTCGCTCGAGGGTGTCGGCCGCCAGCAGCGCGCCGCGCGCCGCCGCCTCCGTCGCGCGCGCCGCCGCCGCCGCCGCCGCCAGCGCGCGCGCCGCCGCCGCCAGCGACGCCTCCAGCGAGAGGTACTCCGCCGCCGGGTTGTCGCCCTGCCGACAGCGGCCCCGCGGTCACATCATATCCCAACAACAATCGGTCTCGGAGGGTTTCGTCGATGGACTCCCTCCGGTAGTCCCCCGCCCCCCGGCACACTCACCGCGAGCGCCGCCTGCAGCGTGAGCAGCGGTCCCCGGCAGTCGTTGTGCAGCAGGTCGCGGGCGCGCGCGGGCGCGGCGGCGGCGGCGGCGGCGCGCGCCAGGGCCGCGCCGGCCGCCGCCGCGCTGCCGCCGCGCGCCGCGCCCTCGCCCGCCAGCGACGACGACATCTCGCGGAGCAGCGCCGACACGTTCTCCACCTGCACGATGGACCCGCGAAGTTTATTATCCTGGCCGATGAACGAGGGAGCCTCGCGGTTGAGGATACGACTGGACCGAGAGTGTAACCGAAGGGAGATGCGTGCCGCTGTTACTACGCCGGCCGGTCGGCTGCTGATATATGGGAGACGAGGTGGAGACGGCGAGTTGGCTATCGAGGGAGAGAATCGGGCGAAATATAACCGAGAATACAATATGAATTTGTAAATCTACGGTCTCAAGTCTCCTCCGTATCATATACGATGTGTCCCGGGCGATTCTTTCTGTTCGAGTCGAAGCACTTTATACTGATTCTAGCGACGCTTTTGGTAAGGTTGGTCACGAGATTTTATTGCATAAAATAAATTTGTTTCATTAACTAATCTATTTGATCGAGCGAAGCGAGATCTCCGAGTTGACTAGGATCGTTCAACACTTTGTCCGTCCGTCCTTCCGTCGGAGGCATCTAGCGTCTTAACTCTACAAGCGAATAACTTAAAATTTTCAGAGAATGTGTAAAACTGTAGCCAGAAATCAAAATACTTTATATAAATGAAAAAATGAAGTGGGCACCCATACAAGATATTTTTATTTTTTTTATCTTCCGTGGTAGAGGATATCGTTGAAAAATGCATGAGAAGTAGAGAATGGAACCGGGTTTAAAAAAAATCTACGTTTGAAAATAACAATTTAGTAGGCCACTAAAGTCACTGTTTTTAGACATATTTGGTCCCGTGGTCTATCTCAAAAACGGCTACACATTTAAAGCTGAAACTTACATATAATATTTGTATTTAAACAGCAAAAATCAGAAATCAAACAATTATTACAAATAAAAAAGGTTCTAAACATTTCAACCTCCAATTTTTCTCCAATGTATAGAAATAGAACTCGGCGAGCGAAATATGTAGAAATAATCATATAATTTTAAATACATCAAAATATTTTTCTTAACTTATATTGTTAAATTATTGTATCAATATCAATCAAATTGGTGAACCACGCGTTTCGCTATTTTTATACTGGCGTTGTCGTCAAAAGATAACACAAATACTTCGGTACTGACCCACTGCTTGTCGATGTTTCCTTCCGGATGCAGCATCTCCATGAGAGACTCTTCTATCGGCGACACGTCCAGCGAGTACTTCTGTGCCAGCGTGCACGCCTGCAATACATTCACACATAACATCTTAACTTAGTTTGTAATCTTGCGCGACACGTTACACTCACATTGATGCACGTCACGCGAAGACAAGCGCATGCCAGGGAACCAATTTTAATGTGATTTCTTTATGTCACTTACATACATACATATTATTATAGTCACGCCTTTTTCCCATTGGGGTAGGCGGAGACCACTTCTCTGCACCTGCTACGATCATGACACACATCTTTCGCTTCTCCTACATTCATACGTGCTCGTCGGTTGCGGGTACTTTTGAACTGTCCTTTTTTCAAGACGTTTTCGATCCGGTCGAGATACGGTCGCCTAGATAGATCCTCACCAACTCGGCTATTTATCCTCGCCTTATTAATTCGCTTCGACAATCTACAGTCGTCCTTCTTTTCCACACGTCCAAACCATCTAAGCATACTTTTCTCAATCTTTGTCGCCACATCTTCTATCGCGCCGCAATCTTCCCTAATCACAACATTCCTCATTTGGTCCATCGGAGGCACCCCGGCTATATCTCTTGGCCCTCTCATTTCCTCGACATTTATCTCAATTTCATGCTATTTCTGCAAAACCCAACACTCGCTACCACATCTAAGTTTACGTCACACGGGCTTTTATTCGGACAAGTTACAACATTTTAATGTATAATCGGATTGGACGCGTTTATGTCACCGGTTTTCCAGCGGAACACGGTACGCCCTTCTATTACACTCGAGTGAGGAGGTGATGATATTTTATTCATTTTGATAGGGGGTTTGCCTGGACTTGCCCGCCCGTGGACCTGCATGTAAGTATGTATATGTGTGTGTACCTTCTCCCAGTGGTGCAGCGCGGTGGCGAGCGTCCTGGCGGGCTTGGTGGCGCGGCGCGCGCGCAGCACGGCGGCGTGTCGCGCGTGCGCGGCCACGGCGCGCGCCGCGAGCAGCAGGCGCACCGCGCGCGCGCCCGCGTCGCCCCACGCGCCCTCCAGCGCCTGCAGCGCGCCGCCCAGCGACGGGTTCGCGCCCACGCCCCACTTCACGCTGCGAAACGACGCCTTGTATCGACATGTTACCCTGTTAGCTTATATCCGGTTCCGGTGAACCCGTGTCGCCGGTCGGAGGGTCGGTAGCTTCGAAATGGCCGAGGAGCTTTTTGTCCGGTCCGCGTGCCGTAGCCTCGTGGAGCTCGAACTTGGGCGGGGGGATTTCGGTAATATTTTCCTGGGGGGCCGGTGGGGGATGTGGAGATTTTGGGAGTATACCGGCTTCCTCCTTTGGTGCTGTAATTTTGCGAATCTGACAGTAGAATTTCTCGGGTACCCCTTGGGGCCCATGGGGAATGAACGACCTATTATTTAGATTTTTAAGTATGAGAGATGATAAGCGGGGATCTGAACCGTTTAAATTAATGCTTAAAATTGCCTGTTAAAGAAAATAAATAAATGTAATATAATGTTATAGTGACCGTTGGTGCGCGGCGTTGAGTAGTCCTTGCGCCTTGTTGTGCGAGGCGGCGAGGCGGTCGGCGGCGGCGGCGAGGTCGCGCGCGCGCCTCGCCAGCGCCTGGCTCGAGTCCTGCGCGTTACCCATCACCTGCAACGGGTCACACCACACCTTGTAACTACTTTTACTCTATTTTGCAATCTACCACATAGTCATGGTCCTTCGAGCCGGTATGGGAGCATTACCTCCGCGTGCGCGGCGGCGCGGTGTCGGGCGGCGTGCGCGGCGGCGCGTGCATGTTGCAGCGCGGCGGCGGCGCGCGCGGCGCGGTCGCGTCGTGTGCGCGCCGCCTGCAGCGCGCCGGCGAGCCAGGCGCCGCGCGCGCGCCCGCCCGCCGCGCCCGCGGAGCCGCCCGCCTTCTCGCACAGCGACTCCAGCGACACGCTCCACGACGCGCCTGCCGGGGGACATGTCAAGTTATCTTATGCTGTTAGCGTTAAATATTTCGTCTGAGAAGCCATTTCACTGACGTGAGTGGTCGTCTCCTATTGAAAATATCGAACTCACGCTTAATATTATCACTATTATAGCTTTTACACGTTATATGCAAAGGAGAATGCTTGAGCATATTTATTCTACGATTTGCTAATTTAAAAGTAGTATAAATGTTTGTATCAATAACGGGATATTTACTATGTATTTCGTTTGTTTTGAGTTTCCGATATTTCGGCACTGTTGCAAGCGCCATGATCGTTATTGATACAAACATTTATAGTAAAAGTGACCATGGTAGCTTGAAAACTTAAAAGTAGTAAACCATATATCTACTTTTCGACTACTGTATGTTTAATTTTAAGATTATTATTTGATTACATACAGTATTTAACGAACTCAGTGGTATCACTTCTCTCAGCGAGCCCTGTCCCTACTGTCGACGTATTAAAAGTGAGAGGAGAGCTCACCGATCTCCTTCTGTTCGACCTCGGCCCTCAGGTCGAGCCGGGCTCGGCGCAGCAGCGAGCACAGCACGCTCGCGAGCGCTTTCGAGTGCACGCCGAGCACGCAGCGGGACACGTACTCCGCGGTGAACCTGCAACGTTAATCCGCAACCCGTGAAATTTTTCTGTAAATGACATCCACATAGTTCGGTAAATTACCTGTAGAATTTACAAACACAACAAACGGTTGAAATTTTGTGGGTGCGTACCTGCGCACGTGGACAACAGTGGATGCGTACCTGCGCACGTGGACAACAGTGGGTGCGTACCTGCGCACGTGGACAACAGTGGATGCGTACCTGCGCACGTGGACAACAGTGGGTGCGTACCTGCGCACGTGGACAACAGTGGGTGCGTACCTGCGCACGTGGACAACAGTGGGTGCGTACCTGCGCACGTGGACAACAGTGGGTGCGTACCTGCGCACGTGGACAACAGTGGGTGCGTACCTGCGCACGTGGACAACAGTGGGTGCGTACCTGCGCACGTGGACAACAGTGGGTGCGTACCTGCGCACGGGCTTGCAGAGCGCGGCGTCGTCCCCGGCGGCGCCCCGCGCGGCGGCGGCGCACTGCGCCAGGACGTCGGCGGCGGCCTGCGCGCGCCGCACCACGAACATGTCCTCCAGCACCGACCGCACCGCCGGGCTCTGCAGCGCCGCCTGCACGGAAACCATCGTCAGCCTCCTGGGTCACCTCCGATACGGAGTGTGGCCGCGAAAGTGAAACGGAAGCGTCGTCGACCTTGTAATACGAGGTCTGTTCAAAAAATATGTCGACTGTTTAAATTTCGCGAGCTCGGTTACTTCCAGAGAAATCCGGTCGGTGTCGCCTGCGCCGGTGTGTTACTACGTTTGTCGGAGGCTTAAGCTTCTTAACAAAAAAGCGAACTTTAGAAACATGAAGGGGATGCCTAAAAAGCATTTATATATTTAACAATTACTGAAAAGTTATTTGCTGAAGATACTCACGGACATATGCATAGCATCATTAATGTGGTCTATTTTCCTCCAGGATTTCGGCACCGGTATCGCCAGGTGGTCCGCGAGCTCCCGCGCTCGGAGCTCCACCGCAGCGAACAGACCGTTGAAGCCCATCAGCAGCATCCTGCCGGCAGACTGACCCTCGGAGTCGGGAGTTGGGGACAGTAGCGCTTCGTACCGCGCGCGGAACTCTGCCGCCAGGACCTGCGCGCCGGCAGCTGGGGACTGAAAAATACGAATGATTCAAACTTTTAAATAGGACTTCAATCGGTGATAAGAGTATAGATAGATATTATAAAAGTTAAATTCAATTTATGCTCTGAATGCTTGCCTTTGCATATAATGTGTGAAAGTTATAATAGTGATAATATAACCGTGAGTTCGATATTTTCAATAGGAGACCAATCATATCAGTGGAATGGATTCTCAGAGGAAATATTTAACTGAGCTAATTATATAAGACAACTTTGACATGTCCAAATTTTCTTTCTATAGTGTAGTGTAAAATAGTTAGTAAGTTTATTGTGAATGATAAGTTCACATAATAAGGCTTTAGGGTATAAAATAAGATTAATTTATACATTTAGTATAAGTATGTAAGTTTCATAACATTAAGGGTGTTTTGTGAACTACCAAAAAAAATTAAATAAAAAATACTCATATAATACAAAATCCATACCTCTTGTTGCTGCATATAAAGATCAAAAGTACAGGAAGTAGATTCTTTCAAACTTTTATAAATACATTTAGATCAACACCTTAATTGGAAACACATGTAAATACTGTTTGTCAGAGACCTGGTCGCTATGTTTTTGCACTGAAAAGAGGCGACTGTTTCTGCAGAAGCAGCTATAGCTGCATACCACGGTTACGTGAAATCAGTTCTCAGTTGTGGCCTAATAATGTGGGGAAATTCAGTAGACTCTGACAAAGCCTTTAAAGTAAAAAAAAAAAGTGTTAGAGTTATAAATAAGGCTTGGTTTTTAGATAGTTGCAAGCCGTTATATATGAAATGTAATATCGTTCCACTTCCTCGTATGCATATTAAAGAAGCATGTATTTACCATCTACAACAAATTGTCAAATAATATCTTAATGTTGTAGGGTAATTAATATATTTAAATTAATTTTGCACAAATGGTTATTGGACAATTGTTTTTATAGTATCAACGAATTTCAAAATTTTTAACAAAGTAATTAATGTAGGCTAAGTAATACAGGAATGACAACTGTTTAATTATTTAAATATTATGACATGTATTGGTTTTATTTAGATTACAACATTTTATATTGTTATTAATATATATACTAACACAACCTTTGCACGCCTGCCTGCAGGCTGAATACATGGACTAAAATATTTTAAGACTAATTTGTATTCTAGCAAATAAATGATTGATTGATTGATAAGAAATAATGTTACCTCCATATCCATAATCAAGTATCTCAAGTGCATTTCCAGTTGTGCCAGCAAGTCGTTCAGAGGCACGGGCGCGTTCAATATGACATTGTTCAGCTCGTTTATCATCGTCAGCGTCGATGGATCTTCCGAGTGGATCTTCTTTAGCGCTTCGGGTAGTATGATCGTGCTAAAGTTGTAGTTCAGCTGGACCAAGTCCGCCAGCAGGAGATTCGCTTGTCGTACGCATTCCACAGCTATAGGCATGACGTCATCGTCTGCGGATGCCGATTGCAGCGGCAGTAAAGAGAGAAGTTCCACTGCTTGAGTCGATAGAGCGCTCATATCATCCAGGAACCACTCTCCTTCTCTTGAAGTTAAATCGACGAGGCAGTCGCCTGCGCTTTGAGCTCCGTTTTCCAACATCAAGTATCGTCTATTTAGATTACACAGCATTCCAATAACGACAGACTCTAAAGCGGCTGCCGCTCCATCTTCTGTTCTCACCCAGTTGCTGATATTTGCCTTCGCTTCCATGTATGCTTCCTGAGCTATAGACAGCGCGTCTGGGCCTCCTTCTTGTTGAAGTCTTTCGATTGCTTTTGTCAGATTAGCGTTAGCCTCGGCGCTGATAGCTTGGAGACGGAAGCTATAAGCCACCATCTGCTGAGTCGCGTCGGGTTTGTTGTTTTCAGCGTTGACTAACGTGGTGACTTGATTGGACATCTCTCGGCAAACTTCAGGAGATTTGCTCTCAAGAGCTGTTGCCAGGAATTTCCTGAACATGACGATGCGGTGGTACTCCGTGTTGCTCTGCGGGTAGTATTGAGACACGGCCACGAACTGTGACAGCAGCTCTAGACAAGATCTGATGAAATTAAGTGTCTGCTTCATGCTCTGATTAAGTTCAATTTCTGCCTGTTCACACTGTGTTATCATGGTACCTTGTCCGGCATTAGTCAGGAATTCTTTGATATGATCGAATATGGGCTGAATCTCGCCTTCGGGTGCAGAGAATTCTTGTACCCAGTTCATAAGTTGGGGTCCGTTTATGACTTCTGTAGTGTTAGCGAAAGTTTCAATTTGAGTATCGAAATCTTTGAGGATCTTAACTAGAGCCTTCATAGAGTCTTCAACCGCGTTCTTGGCTTGTTTGTACGAGGAGTACTTTTGAGAGATAGCGTATAGCGGATGGTTGTTGAGGTTCGCTCCGTAGGCCTCTATTTCCTTGATAAGGGCCATCTGTTGGTGACACTCTTGTAGTCTCGTTTCAACGGATTTTAATTCTTCATTTTCTTTGAGCCAGTTTTCAGCACATTGTTTTATTTCTGGAAGCACCGCTAAAAACTGTTCCCTGAAACAATAACGATTGTCGTGTAAAACAGAGTCACGAGAGTCGGTGAATTTTTAACGCCGGATCGGGGATGACATGGATAAACAATTCAGGGGCTAACGGGAAGCTGATGGAGTTTAATTTAGTTGTTTTTTTTTATACGGTATAGCTTTAATGTTTGATTTACTTTTAATGTTTGTTTTGCAATCTTTTTGTGTTGTTATTTGCGAATCCAAAACGTTCGCTTGTTCTAATAATAAACATAACATATGCTGTTTTGAATTTTTTTATTCAGGGATTTATCTATTCTTATTTATTTATTATTCATACAATTATATACAATGTGTAACAGAAAGGTGTAGTAACTCAAGTCACACATCTAGCTAAATGTAAGGGGTTTAACAGAAACTTCTAAAATCGCGGCAGCACCATGAATATTGAGTTATGATGAATTAAAGTTTTAAAAAAAATATGTTATTTGCAACCCTATTTCATCAGCTACCGTTCTACACCACATAGCCTTTGGACCTAGACATCTAATAGTGGTGGCCATAACAAAGGTCAAGGTCACCCGCCACAGATGTTATCGTAGGGTTGGCAAAAAAATATGTTTTAATTTTTGTACAGAACAAATAACTCAGATTGCCGCACATGTAACTGTAGGGTTGTCAAAAGTATTTGAAAAATATTATTTTTAATTTTTGTACGGAAAAAATATGTCCGATTTCGACTTTCATTCTCTGGCAGACGATTTCTGGCACGATACACATACACACCACCAAGTATTACATCACCTTTTTGTTACAGGTTGTATACAATCAAATACTTAAAATTTTAACTAGATGAGATTTTTTTATATTATTTCTCTCTTACATTTCATTAGTAATCCTTTTAACATTAGATATGTTTATCACCGAAAATAACGTAATAAGAGGGCTTTAAAGATAACAGTTAAGAACATGTTTGCTGCAGTTCTTGTCTAAATATATAAGAACTCTCTCAATCAGGTAACATTTCAAATTAAAAAAAAACCGTGTCTATGTCGGGTAAACGCATAATAAAGCGCGTTTAAAATATTTTATTTTTTTGAGATATCGTCAATAGAAGATATCTCAAAAACTACAGATCATATCTTGATCAAATTTTAATGGGACAAATGGGAGAGCACCAGCCTTCAAAAAAAATCATCAAAATCGGTTCACGTGGAAATAAGTTATTAGGTAAAACAAAGAAACACAAAAAATACAGTCCAATTAAGTACCTCCTTTTTTTTGTGAAATCGGTAAAAAATAAAACAATTGGTCAAATCAACGAAACCCTAACAGAGACAGGCCCGACTCGTATTTGGCCGGGTTTACTTTTGTAAACCAACACCTCTGAATATAATATCTGAATTCAACGCAGAGACACTTGTCGTCGCTTGTTATGTATGACAAGTAACCACGAAGGGTTGGCTCTATGTAGAGTACGTAGTAACGCGACACGTCGACGTCGACACGCTCCTTACAATGTAACGCCGTGTATTTATTGTTCTGTATTTCGCGTGTCTCAACGAGATTTGTGATACGTTGGTAACAAAGACACATAACAATGATAAAATGGAACATACTCATATTCCGCGTAGTATATACTATTCATAGTGCGTTTTGGAGAGTTCAAAAACCTACTATATTTATTTATTAAACTGCTGGCGTAATTGGGTATAATTCTACATCAAGGTACACCTATGTTAAACGCTACTATATGGCAAATGTATCTTCAATAATCTACAAAGTAGCATGTAGATTATTGTAGATACAGTAGACACCTTCAGGTACACCGCGAGTATAAAGTTCAATTACCGGTAGGTGCATTAGTTTTCTGTCGTTCATTTGAAAATACTCGTCACCCGCGAAGCAATTTTAGCAATTATGTAACAACCTCGATGACATCATCACTTACCATAGTGCGATAGTGGTAAAATGCTAGCCTATCATAGATTTAAGTCTTCGAATTCAGTTTGGGGCTGCGAGTGTGAGTTTACAATATTTTTTCAAGTTTAATTGAAGTAGTAAAATATAGTATTGTTGAAGAAAAATTAACTTTTTGGATTGGCTAATGTTTAGTGGTTTTACGTATTTTATCTTCGTAAATTTTGATTTTCTGGAAGCCTGTGCTATTAATTACCTACTTTAAACGTTGAACAAGACACATCAAATACAACTTTCTTCCTTCAGCAAGAAAAATTGTGGACAAATTGAGGACAAATCGCGGACCTCTGGCGCATAGGGCAGATACCTGCCCACTGCGCCAACTGGGTCGTCCAAGATTTATCAACTCTAAGTACTTCAAAATTTCACCACTATGCGAGTACAATGATTGCATTTCTTCACAGTCGTCAGCCCTTAGGGCCGCAGGCTGGATTTTGTTCGCTCTCAGACTATTTTAGACTTTAATTACGTTAATAGACAACTATCTGTGTTTTAAGCAAAGCTTTATGTTGTCATTTGTCTGTTCTCAAAATAAAAGCTTTGACTTCATTTCAATTATGTACACAGAGGTCGTTTAACAAAAAAACAAAGGATATTTAATATGAGAACTGTGTTATTATAATATGTTATGCTTACTGGGCACTTGCACTAATGTCTCGTTTGGGGTGTAGAGTGCGTGATTACATAATCATTGGATATATGTAATAGACATGACAGAGAGCTGGAGATTTCTCTGTACTCGGTGTAACATGCTATGCCCTTAATCTATGGTTTACTGACGCTGACGCTTAGCATTATCACTTCTAATAAACAGTCCACTAAAGCTAAACCTTTACTTTATGTCATGCAGCTATTAGGCAATACTCATAAAAATCGAGCGGTAGGTATTCCTTCCGTATCCACCTTCCACAGTTCTCGTGAGTTTGACACATTAATACAAATCGGCAGAATTCACGGGATAATAGAGTCTCTGAAATGCTCGCAAAACTAGGTAATCTCTCAGGATTTGTGAAGACCTCGCGTATTACGTATGAGCTCGTTCTACAAAACTTACGTGACTTCTCCGACATGATGCTCCAGCTCCTGCGCCCGGACCGCCATCATGTCCCGGGCGGCCCGGATGTCCCTGATGCCGCGGCGCCTCTTGCTGCCACCCCCGCCCGTGCCGCCCCACTCCACCAGCGGGTCGTACACGAAGGCCTCGAGCAAGGTGAGCAGAGTCTCTCGTCCACGACGCATAGTGCGCAGGACGTGCTCGCAGGCTAGCCGGAATATGCCCTGGGGAAGAAAATTAATAATTGGAAAATCAGTCATCAACGGTGGCATTGGGGATCGAATATCGGGATCCTCTCAGGTGCATGACACAATATTGATTAGATAACTGTAGGGGATTTTTTTTTAATTGCTTTGTGTTATGTATACCTACAACAAACAAACGAATTCACACTAACAGCCTCACACTAAGTTCAAAGACATAGTATTGTGGGTGCTGGCAACAATCACATCACACACGCATTTACACACAAATATCTGTTAGGAATTTGTGCTCCTGCCGGGAATCAAACCCAGGACCCACGGCGCAGAGGACGGTGATATGTTTGTAATGTTTACTAATACAATATCTTAAGTTCATACTAACAAAGGGATCTCGAATTTTTGAAGGAATTTGATTGAAGGAATGTTTTCCGAATAAAATACATTTTGAATTTAATTGAATTTGAATAACAAGCTATGAATTGTATGTCATAGCTGGCCGGATTACTCTATATCACAATAAAATAAATACGAAATAAAAAAAAACAATCGCATAATGCCAGCTAGAACATTATGATTTATTCCTTATCTTATTTATGTAATTCATAATCACACTCAACTTACTTAAATGTTTTTATTTACCTCGACGTTACGGTCAAATAGCATTTCTTACCTACACTAGACTTTCTGATACTTAATATACAGAATATGGTGTTCGAATCGCGAACGTTTTAAAATGTATATTCTCTCTCTGTTTTTCTGATCGAATTTGTGTTTTTTATGTTATTTTAGATGTATTTAAGTGATATCGTGTTTTGTAGAGGTTATTCCAGACGCGTACTATTATGTCCAGTTGATACAATGCCATACATCCAAACAAAAAATCAATTTGTAATATTTCACCCATTCTTATTCCACATTAATAATGCCAAAAGGCTAGCCAGGACGTAAATAAGGTCGCAGCTGTGGCAAAGGTCACTGTCGCCGAGCCAAGTCATGTAGGAGCCCACTTCTATACATGATCCGCCATTTTTGATATATTCGGCGTGTGTGTGGCTACACGACTATAGTTTTTCAGATTTATGTGCACTCCAGAGGGATGCTTGCGAGTTGAGAGCGTGATAATCATAAAAGGGGGAATAGGAGTACCATAGAGTAAGTTTAAATTGCAAAATTGTATCATATATGATGAGTGAAAGAAAAGTGTTAGCGCTGAAAATAAGAAAATAATATATATACTACTTTCTTATTTTCAGCGCCAACAATTTTTACTTGTGAGTATTCTTTCACATCAGTATGCACATGCACAGCCCCTCACTTAGTTCGAAGACTTGTATCACGGGTGCCGGCAAGACACATTACACACATATCTACATCCGGAAACACGAATTCCTCTTGGGGATAAAATGTGTGCTCCAACGCCTCCAATTGTAACCGGCATTATAATTGTAGGTTGCACTTCTGCATCCTGAATGGATGCAGAAGTGTAACCTACTACGCCAGTGGGCAGTTTGAGCATAAAAAAATACTTTTTTAAATAAAAAACGAAATGTCTATTTCAAACCTAAAATTTCAATCTAGCCCGCGGGCAATATCAAAATTGAGTTGTACAAAAGTGGGCCATGCAGCGATACCACTCGATTCGGCCGAGACGCCGCGAGGACGAGGTTACATCTGCAGATTGCAATTTTGTTGACATCGACACAGTAGATGGACGAGTAGCTAGGTTATGGGCAAGTAAAAGCATCTGTAAAGTATTTTTCGCGTTTTATTTGTTTTTATCCATAATAAGTTGTTTAACTGACTTTTAAGTAGAAAGTTTCATTTAAACTAACTTAATTTGTTTATGTCACATTATAGCTGTTATAATTTAATTGATATTTGTTATGTACATCGCGTATCACTGTTTGTCGATTAACGTTTATCGAAGAAAATACTACTTTCAACCACAGCAAATATTTGCCCTTGACTCGACCACATCTGTCCAATTCCCGATAGTCTCAAAACTAAATTTCATACTTGTATTTCTTTTAGCACCTAAAGTAATTTCATTCAAAACAAAAAGCAGCGTTTGTCGCGTAGCTACGGATTATATACAAGTCTCACTATGTTATCGCTACGCTTGGGAGTATATTTCGTAGCAAAGTTACGACACCTATAAAAAAATCTAGTGACTGTCTCTTAAGGAGCAGATGGAACACAATCATAAGTGACTATGGCGACATTTCTACTTGAAAGTAGTGAACTACGACTGTTTTTAGGTACGAGATTTTACTATATCCCTTATATTATACTAATTATACTAATATTATAAATCCGAAAGTTTGTGTGTAAGTGTGTGTGCAAGTGTGTAAGTATGTTTGTTCCCTCTTCACGCTTTAACCGCTGAATGGATTTGGATGAAATTTGGAATGTACATACACGCTTATACCTAAGATTAACACATAGGCTACTTATTAACTTCCATCATGTTGTTACCTTCATCGACCTAGTTAATACCGCTTTTAAAATTATGAAGGTTATTCTATTTAATCGTTCTACGAATAAATTTGAATTTGTAATAGCAGAAGTAACTAGTATTATCACAAGCAACTTGACCTTTATACTCTACCAATAACTGTATCGAATGCCGTCTGGTTAGGCTTACTGCATATTGAAATTGATTAAAATGCGCAGCGGCCTTCATAGATATACATAGTACATAAATGATGAATTCGGAATGGCCACGCGGGTATTCAATCTGGCTCAACGTGGGGATGATTTCTTATAATAACAAAGACAATATATTCAATATATATGATAGGTATATTCGAGGCAACCATGTTAAATCTTCGGCCGCATCTTTACTTTCCATCATGTGTGATAGTGGCGAAATGCTTGTCTATCGAGCTTAAAAAAAAATATATTATTTTACATAACGTCGGATCCACTGGCACGTGCCAGTAAAGTTTAAAAGTAACGAATACCTAAAAAGCGTAAAAAATGTTATATTTAACGTAAACAAGAGTCGTACAAAGTTTCTTCTGAGGAAATGTCGTCTTTTAACTGCGCACGTGGAAGGCTTCAGCTGGAACTTTAGTACGTTTCAACCATATGGTTTATGTACTATTTGACAGATAGTCGTAAATATTTGTTAAAAATAGCCGGTGTGCGCGAACTAAATAGGTACGTACAGTGTGTACACTGTACCTGGTTCGCGCTGACTGGTCACCTCACGTGCAGCGGTGCCCACGTCCAGATCCCACACGTGCGTGGCGTAATATCGTGTGTGGCTACTTTTACATTTATCATTTTTAAGAAATAGATCGGTTGCCGCGACGTCTCATTGAAGAAAAACTGAAAAAAGCGCGCAAAAGAGTCGCACTTTTATAAATTTAGTAAAACTAACAAAATTTTCGATTTCAGCGCGGTTCAAATAGGAACATAATATTTCGCTATCCTATCAATTTTGGAAATGTGTTTTCTTTTGCCGATAACGGTTTCGTACTTATCATCTTTTCAGACACCTTGGGAATTCGCTAAAAACTCTTTTTCGTCGGATACAATTTATCCGAACTTGTGGGAACGTTCCCTGCGGTTTCTGAGCCTTTCATAAAACAAAGTTAATAAAGTTTGGTTTTAGAAGATTATCTTTAGAATCAGAAGGCTGGAGGTAAATATTTGACGACGTAGGTAACCGCGCTCGGCGGAGGTTTCTTTGTGCGTCCGGTTAAATATTCCATGCATCCTTTGTGCGCCGCCGAGCAAAGTGGAACATGCTTCTTTATACGTTTTATATCCGTGGTGTGTAAAACTTGAGCGAATAAGCCTAGACTCGGTACGCCGAGGTGAGGATAACCGCTTAATTTTGTATGCAATCTTGGCAATACAAATTGCTTACTTAAGAGGGAAATTTCACTTGGCCATATTGAATTTTAAAACAACTTCACAGTATTACAAATATAAAAAATCCGAAAGTTTGTATGTATGTTTGTCTTCTCTCTACTATGTAACGGCTAAACTGATTAGGAAGAAATTTGGAATGTACATAGCTTAATTCTTGGATTAACACATTTTTTTAAAAATATTTGGAATTAACATATTGGCTACTTTTTAACTTGATAAACGCGGGCGAAGCCGGGGGTCATGGTTAGGACTATATAAACGATAAAATAGTAGCAGAACAGTGAGGAGAGAAAGCAATCTAAGACCCATGAGAATCTTTAACGCACGGGCTCGTTCATCTGTTCTATTGCTGACAAATACACAATAGAACACACGCGTTGAACTTTAACAGTTGCAATCAAGATTCCAATCAAATAGATATAGTTAAATCTCGGTCGAAATGAAAAGAAAAGAGTAAATATTAGTTTTGAGCTGCGGTAATAGGGTATCCAGTGCGGCGCCGCGGCCGATGGATTGCCTACGTAATATTGTTAGGTAAGTTTACTCAGGGCTTTTAGGGCTAACCAGGAATGTGGTTTGGTCGATATTACGACGTGCTTTGTGTGTGTGTGAAGTGCTTCAGGGCCTTCAACCTTTAATATGTTGTATGTAAATAAATAAGTTTTTTATCTTCGGATTAAAAAATACTTTAATATGCTTGTGGATGTCGTGCGGGGTCCGCTTCGGGTCAAAGTTTATTAATGACTACAACTAGCGGAGCCCCGCGGCTCAAGTACCATTAAACGGAATAAAAGTATCCTACATATAATATTTTTCTGCAGTATGTTACGGTAATAAGGTTACCGTAACATACTGAAAAAATTTAAAAATTAAAAATTATTAAACAATGTTAACTAAGGTATGTGGATTTTGTTTATCTATTATTAAAAAAGAAATGCCTATGAAGTGCTCATAAATAGTTTTGCCAGGTGAGGGATACAACAAAGCAAATATATCACGATATCTAGCTAGTCGAGTTCCATTGATCATAGGCATATTATATTGTCTAAATTTACAGCTTGTATATAAAAACACAATTATTACTTATAGTATAATAACATTTTTGAGATAATTTGCTGTCGCATGCGCAATCATATAATTATTATTGTTACTCAGATTTCAGTAATTGTTTGAAATATCATTTAACATAATGTCATACTTATTCATATATTGTATACATTTACTGATGACGAGAAGTGGGCTATTGTGAGAAAAGAACATTGTACGTCTTAGCCTATAAAAGCTACAATCCCAGCCTATCCGACACATTAGGCATGTATTTCTATTCTATAAAGCCACGAGTACTCGGTTCCAGCAAAAGCAGCAACTTTCCTCCTAAAGGGAAAATAAAGATAACTTTTATTTTACATAATATTCGTAACTAGCAAACCATTAATTTATTGCTATAGACTTTGATTAAAGCGTTTGAATGTTAGCAAGCGATTGCCGCTTGCCGAATATCAGGACTAGCAAGTCAATGAACCATATACGGTGCACATTAGCCCTCCGGCAGGTAGCGAAGATTTACGCGTATTTATTTAAGGAGTTCGGGTCGTGCGTGTCCCGAATGTGGTCCATAACTCTCCAGGTATCGCAGCCTTGACATGAACCCCGGACGTAGAGACGGATGGCCGGTCTCGCCTCGTCTCGGTTTCCAAATAATAAGGTTTGCTTCTATTTCGAGAGCCAGACAGAGTTTCATGATTATGTATGTTCTGAGATTCGAAATAACGAATACAGTTTTCTTATTCATTCATTGATGCTGGCCGTACACGTGTAAAATAACGACCACTAGGCATCAAGCCAGCTAAAATAGAATAATCTGTCGTCGAGCTTTAAATTGTGTCTCGTAGTCATTCTTAAGAGATACGTCTCTCACCCAGGACCATACCACATACATGATTTAGAGAACAGTCATAAAGGTGGCCGATATGTTGTTTTTTTAAAGTAAATGGCACAAAGATGCGTAAAAAAAATTAAAAGAAAATTAACACATGTACCCTAAACGTTAATGGCTAAATGATCAAAGGCGCGTGCCACAGATACAAGATGCGGGTTTTGTCCCAGTCCATTCGATAAATTCCCTAAAACTTTAAAGCCAATCTTACTTACTCCCAATAGCCCTTTTTATTTATAAACAAGTAAATCCCACAACATCAGACTAATCAAACAAAACTACAACGAACTTCATTTACCGAGATAAAGGTTTTGGAAGATTACATATTGTGATTGGCAAACACGTCCTACTTGTGTACATTATCCCTCCGAAACATGTTTATATACAAACATTTACATTTATATAAGCCTTGTGTAAACTTTCCTATAAATTTTGCATATTAATAATGCCCAGGGCGATGTGGGGAGTATCCATAAACGTGACATATTTAGATGGCTGAGTTGGCGTGTACAGTGTGAAACTGACCGTGGTACGAGTAAACAGCGGTGGACCATTTATATCATAGAGTAAACAAGTGGCTTTTAATTGAGGGGTAACAAGACAAACTATATGTATATTTTTGCCCGTTGGCTTAGTTGTGTGGAGTTCGCCTTCTAAGCAGGGGTATCGGATTCGATTCCCGGCGGGAACACAAATTTTCTCCCCAAGGAAAATTTGTGTTTTTGGTTCTGGTTGTGAATGAAAATGTGTGATGTGAATGTTTCCGGCACCCACGACACAAGTCAACGAACTTAGTGTGGGTCTGTGAGTGTCAAAGCGTTTATGTTTTATGTTTATATATTTAATATATACTTTTAGGAATGGAACCTGATTCTTCTTATACATTATCTGATTCGGTTGAGACGTTCAAATACTATCAAATAAAATACATCAAAATCACAGTCCTATACATACGAGCACATAGTAAAACATGAAAACAACTTTACGACTCGAAACATATGTAATTCTAATATTGATTTGAATTATAATTGTAGGAATCATAATGTATTTATATAAAACGTACTCGCTTATTGATACTATTAAATTTGAAAGTATGCAGACTTATTGAAATTGAGTAACTTTAATATAGCTTGCAGGAAACCATATTAGAATACGCTTCCCTGCGTGCTATACTTCAGTAAAGCATTTTAAAAAGTATAATTTAATTAATATCAAGATATGTGTATTTCGGATAAAAGTTTTATAAGAGTCGTAGAATACAAAATGAAGACAAATAGATGATTGTCTAAAACACTTTACAGATTCTCACATTTATTGGTAAAAAATTATATACACAGTTTTGTGAATTAATATTTGAAATAATATAATAATACAATAATTTGGTACGGTCAATAATTACAATACACAATATTTATGATATGCCTTTTGCTTTTTAGATTAGTACATGGTTTTAATGTGAACGAATTTTATTCTTGTTTTAAATATATTGATGGAAGTTATATCTTTTAACTCCTTTAGTAAATGTTTGTTGCAAGCTCAAGTACAATCGTGTATGAAGTACTGCGGCCACCTCTGGGGTGGATCCGCTAAGTTCCAGCTAGAAGCTCTTGAGTCTATTGACCGGCGAGCCAAAAGACTCATTGGCGATGGTAAGCTAGTTGAGTCAAAACTGCAAAGTCTTGGTCACTGACGTAAGGTAGCAAGCCTATCGGTATTCTTTCGCTTACATTTTGCAGAGTGTGCTCAGGAATTAAATGAAATAATTCTTCCATGCCATTTTTACCATCTATCAACAAGACAAACTGTCAAACGTTATCTGACATGCCTCCAGATCGCTAGAAGCGTTTTGCTTGTGTGACCGTTTAGTGGGATTTTCAACTGAGTGTCACCTTGCTTCGGAAGGCACGCTGAGCTATCAATCCCTGTTGTTAGTCGTAAGACAACAGTCGTTAAGCCATGTCGGATGCTTTCAAGCGGCTTAAAAAATCCTAACACTAATACTGCCCACTAGCCTGTACGACAAGCAATGTCAGCTCTATTAGCCTGTCGTGGAAACGGTATGTGTAACGTCAAGATTATACACACAAGAGCTGTAGACACCATTGCTACCGTTACCCGTAAAACCTAACTGAGTGCACTCCATTAGATACAGATGTGCTTCATCGGAGCAAGTGGCGACGTATATTTACCACATTATTTGTTTCTATGTCAAAGCGCATATGTTTCCGGACAATTGAGACTCACCACGTTATGTCTTTATCAAGCTCAAGGTGAACAATAAAAAGTGTCTTTCAGTGTGGGTTAGTGTGTATTATACCTATGAAAAATGTGTGTGTTGTACTTTTGCAATTGAATTTGAGCATATGGAGCATGTCGTAACTTGCTAAATTCATTGCAATGATTTTCAAAAAGATTGTCGGTTCAGTTTGTTAATTCATAAACGTATGAGATACGATAGTAAGTCTCGCACAAATCACAATATCGAAAACTATTCCTGAATTAATCAAAAATACATAATAATATGTGACAAGTTACAGTGCGGACCAGCAAATCGTATTGTCCCCCGGTGTTCGGAACCCAAAGTGACACGGAACAAGGGGTCCATTTATTCAAATTGACTACTACCCGCAGTCGCCGGCGGAAGCGGGACGTGACGTCGTCGGCCGCTAAATGTTTCAAGCGCACACCGGAAACAACGTGATGAAACCGGAAACACAGCTACTTCTCGCTGGGGACTCGGAGTGGCACTCCAAAGGTTTATATTGATTCAAGCGAATGGAACCCGCTCTATGGCAGAGAGATTCAGGGAATCGTTTCTGTATAGACAATTCGATTTGTGAGCAATCACAAGAATGAACAACAGATATAGATCACAGAAGATGTGTAGCTAAATTGTGATACGGCATGTCAAGACACAAATACAATCTTATACGTGGTTATTATCTCACACTCAACATATATTAATACGAACTGATATATATATTGAATTGAGCAACTTTTAACCTATTTTATCGCGTATATTTTACGTTATTATTTTATAAAAAAATCCGATTACAGTTACTAGTTAAATGAATAACTATCGCGAATCTGTTAGAATACATATCTTTATAATGTTTAACAAATAGATACATTGACTAACGAGCAATTAGACTTTTAAACTACAAAGAAAGTATTTCAAATTCAAGTTACTGATTACATTTGCATTCGACGTATCGTAGCACCGTAGTTGATTACTTCGTTGCAGCCTCGTAGCCAAGTGCTACGAGAGTGTGCTGTACCGTAGCCTTGCTACAATTGAAGATGTTACAAATACGTGCGTCCTTGGTTCGGTGCTACAAGCACAATGGAGTTTATCTTGACTAAATTTCATTACATGTTTGTATTTACCTTTAATAATAAGAAAGCTCCTGCAAATTCATTCTTAATTTAAAATAATAACATGATAATATATGTTATTCAATTAGTATCCTTAATATGTATGTTGTTTGTGGATACATACTATTTGTATTATTACGTATTCTGGACACCCGAAAATGTTACAATGACCAAACAAAGGTATTATCAATAATTAATTACAATGACGACAGCTGACACAGCATCTTACTCCCAAAAGCGATTATCGGCCCGTGGTAGAGAAACACCACGTCACACGTAATATTTTTTTAAGTTTTTTATGACCCTAAATTCTAAAGAGATATGTTTGATTTAAAAAATCCCGTATAAATCCCCCATGTATTTATGACCTGCAATGTCTATTCTACGTCTGTATTAAAGGTATCAACATGTATTTCAAAAATTCAATACAGTAACATCAAGATATTTTTTATTTATTTATATATACCGAAAAGCTTACATTATTACTGAAAACAGTCCGCCTTATCTATATTTAATGGTGATCGGGGTTTTAATAACCATAACCTTTTCTTTTTTTTAACTGGGTCTTCTTGTTAGCTAACGTTACATAGCAAAACCGACGAAAGCTTTTCATAATAATGAGGTTACATTAGTTTGTGTTCCAACGCCATTAGTCTTGTTATGGAAGGCCTGGAGGATGTACCTCGCTTTGCCCACGTTTATCAGAAATATTGACCTAATTTATTAGTATTCTAATGCCTAGACTAGACTATCTTTATACCTACTACACAAAACAAAACGTCAAATATTGTCCTTATCAAACAAAAACATAATCTCACACACTGACTGTTATCATGCGCTACCTGGTTTATTATAAAAATACCTGGACGACCGAGCACTGCTTGGTTTTATTTTGGTAAAAAAAATAAATATATATTTTGAAAATAAATATCATCTGGACTCGAACCGGGGTCTTCTGGTTTCAGGCCGCCCGATTTCTGCCTGAGCTATTATACCTTGTAGAAGATTTTTATTGCCTGAAAACACGGATAAAAAGACGTTTTCTAAAACTGTGACCTAGCTAGGTCGATTTATCGCCCCCGAAACCCCCTGCATACTCAACTTCATGAAAATCGTTGGAGCCGTTTCCGAGATTCAATAATATGATAATATATATACATATACACAAGAATTGCTCGTTTAAAGGTATTAGATAATTTACCTAAATAGATATAGCTAATGAGCCTTTCTCCGTATTTTTTATTTTAATTTAAAATTATTTTAATAATACACGCTTAACAAGTAGGAATGTAGCAACCAGTGTAAGTATTAGAATTTTAGAAAATTACCCACACTGATTTCACTAAATAATAAGCTAAGAACAATACCGATAAAAATAGCTATAAATAAAATTCAGTACAAGCTACGAAGCGACAGACAGACACGCAGATGTCGAAATCGTCAAATTTAAACACCTCTCTTTTTGGGCCGATGCGAGCAGTTTAACAACCAATATTCGCAAGACAGTCTTACGTTAGTGCAATCGATTATTTTTTCTGCATTATGGTTACGGTGCTCTTTAGTGTTGACCTTGATCACTTAAGTTGGCTTTAAACGGTGGCTTGCAGCTCTTTTGTTGTCGAGATTAATATAATTTTAGTTTAGTTGGAGAAAGTATAAGTCCGTAGCTTTAATTTTGTAGATTCAACGTAGCCCATTACAATCAAGATACGGTGACAGAAGTCAGTATTCATAATTAAACATTATTGCGTTTGGGAGTATCCCAGGTACAACAGTCGCAAGTCTCGCATTCGAGATTAATCTGATCACAAACTAACTCGGCTTCCATTACAACATTAGACGGAGTTAGTGAACTGTAACAAGACTTTAGCACACCTTGTTTATTACTTTATTACCAACTTACGAGTATAATGCAACACTAAGAGCATTATAAGCTTTCATATACAAAGAGCATTATAAGCTTTAATAATGAGTGCTTAGATTTATTTCAGACCTAAGCGCTTAGCATGCATTATGGGCTGGGATATGTACCTGTACTTATTCATTATACCGTGTGTAATATAAGGGATGTCCCAATAGGAACGCACATTATTAAATAGGCCGCATTTTATTTTTATTGTCAGGAATAAGTAGGATTTAAGAATAACTTTCGATATACAGCTACTTTCTCAAAATAAGTTTATAATGACTTGCTAAACATAGTGTACAATATTATTATTGCTGTAATTATATCATGCGTTCCCATAGAGAAAACCTACAACTTCTGCACAAAATGTTAACGATTTTTTTATTATTTGTTTCAGGTTAAACTATTTATATAAACATGATAGCTGTGTGCCAACCGACGCCCCTGGATTATGAGTTAACCTACATTTCAGAGATACGTCCCCTATATATATATATATATATACACATACAAGTTCCCCCAAAACAAGGGTGAACGTCATATGAGTTCATAGTATTGTCATGTTTGTATTAATAATTGAGTAACCCTCACTCAAGACGTGGCACATACCGTTTGTGCGGCGTGAGCCTTTTTGTTTAATATTAGTCTAAAAATACATCATAATAAAATAAGGACACCATATAAAAGAAAGCCGATAAAAACGGTAACACTTATATAGCACTTGGTGCCGGAAGCATTTTTATACCACACTCACAATCTCAACGAGAAGCACAAAATGTCCCTTGGGAGAGAAAGTTATTCTCCTGCCGGGAATCGAACCCAGGAATCACGACGCAGAAGGCGGAGACTTGCTCCTACTGGATCAACTGGGTCGCCATAATAGTAACAAGAAGTTAAAAATAACGAGCAGCATTGCTCAGTTTTTAAAATTGTATCTCCGTTAGGTACCAGTAAACGTCGTCTCCAAGAGAGTGCAGAAATAGGAGAATATTTCGCTCGTTTATCAGAATAACATTTCTAACGGGTCATACTTATTCTTGGAATAATTGAAACACAATTGTTATTGTATTGAATCCCACTGTTAATCGAATTTGGAGTAAACAATAATTTCTAATAAGAGGAAATAAACAACTCCAACAATTTAATATACAAGTTATAATCAATCAGTTAAATCAAGCCTACAGCGGATGGACGGACGGTGAGAACAAATGAACTGCTAGAACCCTGACTTGAAAATAATTTCATAAGTACAAATATAAAGAGTGCCATTCCGCACTTTTCAGTCCAAGAGATAGTTTGTTGATACCCCTTAAGTCTGACTCCCTACACGTGGTCCCCGGGTGGTGCTAATCAGGTGACATTTGAGAGGTGGTAGAGCATTTTGTGAGTTGCTCGCCTGGTTTGCTACCAAAGTAGCTTACCACCATCAAGTTGAAAGTCTGCCGCCAAGCCAAATACGGTGTTCCGGCAGTTATCCTTGAGAGCCTGCGTATTCCAGGTCTAGTGTGTTTACCAGCTTCGATCACATCGTCACTTACCATCAGGTGAGATAGTGATCAAACACTAGCCTGTCACAAATAAAAATAAAAAAATTGTTCATATTATTTCACCAGTCTCATCTGAACTTATTTTGCCTTACCTTTACTTTTGAATATAAATGTTTTTTATTTGTAAAACCATGAACCACCTATTGGCGTAGTTGGATGTGCTAAGCAGCGTGTATGGGATTCGAATTAAGACGGGAATATTTTTTTTTTTCTATATAGCAAATTTGTACTTCTGGTTCTGGGTGTGCGATGTAAATGTTTCCAGCACCCACGATTCAAGTCTTAGAACTTAGTGTAGGGCTGTGAATGTGAATGTTCATGTTTTAAAGCGTTCACATCTCTTCCAATTTTTAAGAGATATAATTTTAGCAAAATGTTCAATTATGCCAAAATAAGGAGATTTTACACTATCTTGATTGTCTTAAGCCTAAACGTAACATAAAACACGCTCACAAGGACACCGGAGTATACGGCATACCTCATTCCACCCACACCTCAGTCCAAATGCGCAGCTTGAACTCGCTCCCTGCCCCGCCACTTTATGTTGCTCTTTACTGACAACTAACCTCCTTACTCAGGTTGAATGAAATAAGAAAGCTTTTGTGTGGAGAGAGACATCTACGAACATTTCTGTAACATTCTAACTTATTCTATTTTTATAGACAACTTACTTTACATTAGCGTTTCTGGGTTAATAACTATTCTGTACTCTTTATTCTACCTTAGGAATAGTGCCGTCGGAGCAATATAAAGTGGTACGTTGGAGATTCATACAATAGTAAATGGACAAACATGACGTATGTGTAGTGAAAAAAAAAACGTTAATACGATAAGCAGTTCCGAAGTAGGTATGTGCATAAAAAACAAAACATGTTTGATTGCCTACGACTAGAATAATTCAAACGGTTATAACCATTGATCAAACGGACATTAATTAAGAAAGCTTGTTATAATACGAATTACTACATTAATGACAAGGATAAATGGAGGCAAACTGCTCAAACGCTTTTTAGTGACTACATAATATAGATATACCTAGGGTTATATAAATCCTGTATTACTGTTAAAGAATGTTTAAAAAAAAATTGAAAAATGCGCCGCCGAGTTTCTTGCCAGGTTTTTCTCGAGATGACTGTAATTTTGCGAATCTGGCAGTAGAGTCATTACCTTCATGAGTTCCTCTTTGGGCCCATGTGAATAAACGATTTTGAATTTGATCTACCAATAAGTACATAGGTTTTGTTTCCGCACTCAAAATAGTCCACGGAACATAGGCGACAAAACTAAATTAGCGACAATTCCGCCTTGTTAAAAAACGACGAAGCTGATAAATTGTTGCAAGAAAAAGATATTTTACAAATTTAAGTAATTTAACCTCGAAAGTTAAAAGATAAAAGACAAACGCCACAGAATTATTATAATACAATTCTCTTGGGTGATCAATACAAAATTATACTGCATCAAAATATATCATTTTCAGTTCTCACTATTGTTCTTAGAAAAATAAAATTTGTTAAAATCAAACATTGTATTGTATAGATACGAGGTAACTCCGAGTTAATATAATTACGGCGGCGGCCCCGAGACTGTATTATTCAGCTCGGCGGTCTTGGCACAGGTCCTTCACCTCGCCTTTGTGAGATATTTAAATTTTAAAAATATGCCCACCCCTCCGAGAATGCAAAAGAAAGCGTTGAATATGTATTTAATATGTTGTTTAGCAAACAACTATCTACAGAAGCAGCTTAGATATAATAATAAAAAATATATACTTGAATTAAAATACAACTAATCTAAGGAGATACGCGAAAAGAAGAAAGCCTTTAACAAAGCTGCCAAGTCCTGCAAGTTGGTTCTTAAGAAGGCTCGTTTCGATCACATAAGCCGAATAGGGGATAAACTTGCTTCCTATCCCGCGGGGAGTAAAGCATTTTGGTCCCTGGCTAAGTCGGTTGAAGCGAACTTCTGCCGTCCCTCACTGCCTCCACTGCTGAAGCCTGACGGCTCACTGGCTCACACCGCTATGGAGAAAGCAAATTTGTTTGCTTCTCTCTTTGCGGAATCTTCACGTCTAGATGCTGGTAGCGCTATACCTCCGAGTATATCTGTATGCGAGTCGTCCATGAAGGAAATCCGCATTCGACAGATTGATGTACGTATAGCGCTACGCAATCTGGACGTGAACAAGGTCAGTGGCCCTGATGGCATACCAGCTTTAGTTCTGAGGACATGTGCGCCTGAGTTGACTCCGACATTGACACGCCTGTTCCGCCTCTCTATGGAGACTGGTCAAGTGCCGAAGGCTTGGAAGTCTGCCAACGTGCAGCCTGTGCCCAAAAAGGGAAGTCGTGCCGACCCTGCCAATTACAGGCCCATCTCAGTCACGTCCATTGTCTGTAAGACAATGATGACAGGGTTTGGCACGATGGCCTTATTGGCAAGCTCCCAGCCTATGGTTTACCTCCCGATTTATGTATTTGGATATCTGACTTCTTGAGGGAACGATCGATTCGAGTGGTCGTTGACAGTTGTTCGTCCGATCTAATGGCTATTAATGCCGGGGTACCTCAAGGATCAGTTCTTTCGGCTACACTATTTCTGCTCCACATCAAAGATCTGCTTAAGCCCGGTATCTTTGGGTATGCAGACGACTGTTGTTGAAAGTTATATATCCAATGCACGAGCTGGTGAGGTACAAGTCCAGTCACTAAGAGAGGAGATGATAGACCGATTAAATGAGAGCTTATTAGCTGTGGCCGATTGGGGCGAAGCCAATTTAGTTCAGTTTAACGCATCTAAAACACAGGCGTGTCTTTTTTCCGCAAAACGGAGACCTTTCTTCCTATCTCCGACCTTTCGAGATGTACCAATACCGGTAGGAAATAAACTCGAGCTTCTTGGCGTTTCCTTGTCGTCTAACCTTAACTTCGGCACCTTCATTGAAGCCAAAGCTCAGCTGGCCGCTAAGAAACTGGGTATCCTCGCAAAGGTTAGGCAGTACTTTACACCGGGGCAGCTTCTCAATCTATATCAAGCTCAAGTCCGATCGTGTATGGAATACTGCGGCCACCTTTGGGATGGATCAGCGAAGTACCAGCTTGAAGCTCTTGAGTCAATCGACCGACGAGCAAAGAGACTCATTGGCGATGATACGCTTATTGAGTCCAAATTGCAAAGTCTCAGTCACCGACGTAAGGTCGCAAGCCTATCGGTATTCTATCGGTTACATTTCGGCGAGTGTGCGCAGGAATTACACAAATTAATACCCCCATGCCCGTTTTACCATCTAACAACAAGACAAACTGGCAAACGTCATCCATTTATGGTAGACATTCCTCCGGTTCGCTCAAAGCGTTTTGCTTCTACATTTGTCATCCGTACTGCGAAGGAGTGGAATTCATTGCCCGCGTCTTTGTTCCCTGAACGGTATAATCCGGGAGTCTTCAAGTCAAGAGTGAATAGGTATCTTCTAGGCAAGCGTACTACATCTTCGGCCGCATCATCACTTTCCATCAGGTGAGATAGTGGTCAAACGCTTGCCTATCGAGTATAAAAAAAAAAAAAAAAACTAAGTATACACATTTTGTAAACGTTTAATTTCATTAGTTGTAGATTAATTACCAACAACAAAGCTATACATCTTATCCTCAAAGAGTATAAAACCAATTGAACCAGTAGTTGGTATGAGGTTATATTATCCTAGAGACTGAGAGGTTACGGATAGAAATCATACTATCATACTTCATATTAATATTATATTAGTCCAGTCAAAATTAATATGTTTTTAAGGAGAGGGTTGCAATTTGCAGGGGATTATGTGTAATTATGATAGATAAAGACCTGCTTAACATATATCCACAAGAATCCCCGATATTCATTTCATACTTATTGAGTTATTGGCTAAGGAAACTAAAAAAATGGAAATAAAAGTGACAACGCTCAATGGAAGACTGGAGATGTTGTATACCATAGTTTCTTCTAACCCTTTTATTGTATATAATATGAGTTATTATCTTCAATCTTATAGTTTTATTCAGAAGATATTAAATATTTATTAAAATGCAGCATGATGTTAGTGGTCCCCCTCACTCGCCTCACTAGTGATGTGACAATAGTATTTATTATCTATATTTGAAATGAGATATAGTGCCAAGGTTCAACAGGTTCCCCTAATTTTTAATTTATTTCTTAAAACGGTATCGTATTTCATTCACAGCTCTTTTCAAAGATGAATTTTGGATACATTAAAATAACACTAAATATTATTTTCCAGGTTACTTAATATAATAAAGAATTGACATTTTGATTAACCCTATTGTAACAAAATATAAAAAATATAATAGGAATATGGGATATAATTTTTTTTTCTTCCTCAATAAGAAATTGTTTTAAATAACTACTTGTTTCCCGCGGCTTTGCCCGCCTGAATAAGTTGAAAAATAGCCTGTGTTAATCTTGTATTTAAGCTAAATCCATTCCACAATTCAATCAAATCCGTTCACACTTTCACAAACCTTTGCATTAGTAATAATATTAGTGCGATAGAGAAATAAAAAAATAAAAAATAAATTATAAAAAAAATAAATAAAAAAAAATGTATTAGAAGATAGATATCAAATCTTTTTTTTTTTCTATCTCCAACAGATGGTAGATATAACTAGTATATCATTAGTAGGTATATGAACAATAATTCTGCTCGTATTGTGAGAGCCTGGTAGAAAGTGATAAAAACGCATTCAAAACGACGTTCGACGTCACGAATTACTCTATATTTGTGTACTTAGTACTTAGTATTATATAAAGTTACCTAACCTTGTGGTGCCACTTTAATAGCAAAGTCTAGAAATTTATTCCTAAAGTTTGAAAGTTCTAAACTTCAGATAAACGACCAAACCTCTGAGTAAAAACAATTTCAAGAGAGGTTGCGTGAATTTAAAACGAAAATCTAATATAACATTCTGTGTCAGCCCGTGTATTCTGCTCCTGGTCAGCACATTTAACAATTGTATTGGTTATCAGCGATATTGGATACATTGTGAACTACAAAATAAACAAAACGCTATAAGCATGAGGTTATATTTACACGTGTGATTTATTTATTTTTTTGTCAGTATCTCAACCCATACACTCAGCACATGTAAAGCTTAGCTCACGTATCTTTCATAATTTGGTTTGTACTAACTAAGTGTACCATGTGGGATAGCTTTACCTGACAATTTCTGCTAAGATATGTGAATTATTTCGCCCTTCACCTCAGCGCAAGTAAGTCTGGCAGCGCTAGCGGTATAGCCCCACATCTTCAGCTCGCATAGCTTAGCTCAGTCCGTTACTTAGTTAGCGTAAGCTGTGTTAAGTTATTTTCGCTCACAGTAAAGCACGCGCTTGCACTCAGCTTATGTTGAAATAAGTTGATTCCCACGAAATACTTCCGCTGCACTAATCGGAACAATGACGTGAGTCTCTAGCCTCTAGCCATGCCATCAGAGCTGCGCCTTCATGACTTGCGCTAGTTTTTAACTGTTCTCGGTGTCACCGACAGTTCATTAAAACTTGGAGGAACTTCAACCAACTTCAAGAGAACGCCGCGATGACAAGCACAGCCAGATAAACAGTAAAGCACCTTGATCTAATTGTTTTAACCGACTTTCAAAATGAAGGTTCTCAATTCGCAGTAAATATTTAATTTTTTCTCCGTTTTTCATCAAGGCTAGCTTATTTCTGGCATACGTCACATCATTTTAATGATTGCCGTTGACAAAAAAACATCATAATCAAATGACAAATTTCAGAGACAGTCGAGTGAAAAACATTGTTTTTATATAAGTTTGAATTTGTTAGAAGTATTATTAGCGACTACTTTGTCCATGGAAGCTTAATGTTTATAGGTACAATATTGTTAACATAGGTTATGAAGGTGACATGTTATCACAATAATATTATAAATGCGATAGTTTGTGAGAGTGTTTGTATTTCTTCACGCCTAAACGGCTGGACCAATTTTGATGAAATTTGGTACTGAGGTAGCTGACACCCTGGATTAACACATAGACTACGTCTTATCCCAGAATTCCTGCGGGCCCGGGACTTACGCGGGTAAAACCGCGGGGCGCAGCTAGTTCTATACATAAATAATAAAGCAGTATTTATGACGAATTGAACATCCTCCATTTTGAAAATAATTTAAAATAAAATAACTAACCAACAATTGCGTAAGACTGCTTATAAAAACGTCGAAAACGAGAAACCTCGCCGGGGGGAAATAAGTCCGTATTCTGAACAAGTCAAGTAATACTTTACCTAGCGCATACTGCCACCCGCACTTTCGTCACTATCCCGGCACTTTCGGCATTCTTCACGGACTATTCTACAAGTGGGTCAAGGTGCAAATGCACTAGCGGGAAGTTTTGTTCATTATACGGCCGCTGTAATACGAGATAATGTACCGCGGACTGAGAGGTAAAGTTGCGGGGTTAACGTTCATGTTTATCCGGTAAAAATAAATGGTAATAATCTTATGTTATATAAATACAACGCACTAATCGTCACCTCGTCGATGAATACAGAATAAGTATCGATGATAGTATCATAGACCCCTTTTCGTGCGGTCACGTTTTCGAATCCTATCACGGCCGAGAGATTTTGGTGAATGTGACATTGTAATGAAATCTAAAGTAGTAGGGTTGTCTAATGCTCGCTTGGCCTGCTACCAACAATGTACCGTAGTGTTTGAAACTTGTAGTTTGCCACTTTCAAGTAGAAAAATCTGTCACCATCTCTCGCCAGGTACCAAATGGTCTTCCGGCAAGCATATCCTGAGGTAAGTAATAATAATAATAATCCCTATATTTATTTTCAAAATGGTTATAATAGGTTCAGTCTTATTTAAGACCTAGTGTGCTAACAATCCTCCACCACAAAATAATCAATTATCAATAGATGAAATACAGATCCAATATTTAAACGACAGCAAAGCTTAAAAAATACCGACTTCACCGCTTTATCTTCGGAACGTTAATTAGATTAGATGTACTAAGCACGCATTATTTACGATATCTCAAGAACTACCGATCAGATCTTGATCAAATTTAAATGGGACCAAATGGAAAGCAATCTTTTTTAAACAAAAAAATATTCGAAATTGATTCACGTGGAACGAAAATATGAGGTAACACACAAAAAAATACAGTCGACTTGAGTACTTCCACCTTTTTTGTGAAGTCGGTAAAAATAAGTAAGTAGTAGCTCGGTACTGAAGTATGTAAGTATCGACTTCAACCGCGTATATTTGTGTCTTATTCCAGGGTCGCTTATTATTATGTACATACTACGTATATTACTATTGTTTTCACCTGCAACCCTTGTCAAACATACACACACTCTCTCACATTCATAGATAATCTCTTCTTCTACGTCGACTGACTACGGTCGACTGATTACCAAAGGTCATTAAATCTTTAACTTCAGACTTAAGGCAATCGTACAGGGCCACAATAAGGTCCCCCAACCGTGTTGCTCTGAAATAATAATGAGAATAGTATCCACGGGCACGAGGGGAGGTGAAGGGTGTGCGGGAGCTGAGATCTGATGCAATATTCATGGCATCTTCTGCTTCAGCGAGTTATAGTCGGGGGCATTTCTGAAGTGATGCCTTTCAACTATGAATTTTATGTTTCAAAGTTGGGAATCTAATGTTAAAGCTCTCGAAGCGGCTTTATGACTTCAGTAGCCATCAAATAAAAGTTTTATAGTACTTCCGTAAATGTTTAGCCCCCTTAACAAAAGTTGTCAAACTTTTGTAACCTGTGTGTTTTTTGTACATTTGTGATATGAACATTCGTGTCTTTTTTCTAAAATTGTACCATATTGTAACATTTGTTATTGTTATTACATTTATTATTGTTAAACTTTCGCGATGCGAACACATTGTTTAGGTAATATCTCGTGACTTAATAACAATTATTCTTATTAACCTCGATGTTTCGGCCAAGCTGCATTGGCTATGATCTTCGAGAAGACTCTCTTACTATATTATGTTTTATTTAAGCCAGTTGTTAGTCTGTTTAATGCTAGTAGTTGACGAGATTTATCGACATATTGTACTCGTGAGTATACTAACGTGTTGAATGTCTGCTGTACAAATAATAAAAATAATGGAAGTTATCATCAATACCACGTCATCGATACACATTGAAACCTTTAATTTTCAGATTCACTAATTACAAAATAATTTATATAAGACTATGATTTGAAGAGCCTATCAGATACTATCGCAATAGTGTTATTCTATAATAAGTCATTCATTGAATTAGGCCGGTGAATGTCCGGTTTCACTAAATATATATGTCCAAATCACTATTTTAAATTTATATTCTTGCATATTTTAACTGATTTAAAAAGGAGGTTATGTTTCCAAGCCTTTAGTTGTCCCACAGAAACGTATTGAAGAATGTTTGATAATTTGGCAAATTTTCTATTGTAGTTGAGAAAAATTAATATACAAAATCTTTAGAGTTTTATGCTGGTGACCTCTAACTTATTTACTTCCTATTAGGTGCACCATCCTTCTCAACAATAACCTACAGAACTTATAAAGATTAATGTCGGAGCAAATCGAAGGCTGCAAATAAAACCCTTCGTTTGCTCGGCGAGAATATACGACTTCGGGGGATATAGTAAAAAATTATAGGCGACAACTTTTTTACAACTGTTTTCGTGTAAATTCAGCTACTTATTTTTCGGCTGACCTTGCTCTCCGCTGTCCCATAATAAAGGAATAATTCAAGGCCAACGAAATACTAGAAAGTATATATATATATTATTATCAATTTTTGCAGGTACACGTACTTTCTACAAGGAAATATATTTACAACTTTATCGACAGAACCTAACAAAATTTTTAAAATAATTGTCGTTCACATGATGGTAAACGTCACGCCTACCAGTTAACATTCGCAGTGTTATCCGGAACTGTTCACGCCACCGAAACTAAGTCAAATGTTTGTTTATCTAACATAAAACAACTTTCATGTTAGCGTAGAAGTGTGGAAGTCCAAGAGTAATACGAGGGCTACAAGCTAGTACTAGCTATTACAAAAGCTTTACTTGCACTGTAGCTGGCAATTATCACCGTTAAGGTGGCAAGTCCTACAAAATGCTACGTTGCTACGGAGCTACGCCGTGTGCTACATACATACGTAGGCACTACGAGAACGATAAACAGTTTTTCCTGTTTGTATCGTATGAGAGAATAAATGATGACGGTTTATGGCCTTTGAAGAGTTTCTGTGTGAATTTCCAATCGAGCGAGTCTGGTAGTGTTTCAAACAGTTATTGATACCTCTGTGTAGGTTATTTTTATAAATCGTTTCGTTTCTATGTCAACTACTTGTCTGTTTTATTTTCTATGTTAAAAATCTGGCAATAGCTATGCCTTAAGGACTATATCAAGATTAAAATTGGTGTCTTATTTAAATCATTGCTTGTCTATTTATTTATCTATTATATATTTGTTAATACAAAGGTACCGCTTTTCAAATACACAAACGCTCATAAACTCTCAAATATATTATTGCGTAGATGATTAATAAACATATAAATAAAGTATAAATGGTAAAAAATATTACTTAAATGGGGAAATAGTAGTAGTAATATTTCAACTGCTAAGCCTTTTTTTATTTTTAGCAGAGCGAAGATAATGCCTGAAGAATGTTTAGTATAGACTATAAGAACTAAATAGGCCATAAAAATAATACAGCGTTCAACCTGGTAACGACACCATAATCATATCATATTTTTGGGATAACAAGCGGACTCGGATTTTAATGAGGGAAGTATTAAGCGCCGAGTTATTATTTCACCGCCATTCCATACATTGGAATTGGTAACATATCCCTGTGGGAAAAGTCATACAATATTAATTCTAACATAATCCATCTTTAAAAAAATAAAAATCGTACCTTTTCGAAAGACTATCAAAACATCAATGAGAAAGTAATAATTTTTTATGTAATCGCTGTTTCCAAAAGAGTAACATCATATAAATATTGCTGAAAGTAACACCACCAGCAAAATAGTCTCCAGAGTTCTAACAAGACCAGAACAGCAAAAACCAGTTCAAAAAATCCATTTAACAATCATAATACATCCAGAGGCACAATACCCCTTCGAATGATTGATGCAATCGCGATTCATTTTTCCATTGTCGAAAGAGCTCAATTTTCTACCTTCCTTTCAGGTCTGTCTGCGAGGATGCTATCGAGTAATGGGGCGGCAGCCGAGCGGCACTGATAGCTCTGTCTTCAGCATAAAGTAGGATTTAGCGCAGTCCGTGCCGAGCCAGTGACGGGCCTGTCAATAACTTACTTTTAATATCACATAAAATTGGGTTAAAACACTATCTCTTTTATTGTTAAATGATGAATTGAGAACAGACTCTCGAGATTTTGTGTGCTTGACCGCAGACTTTCCACTGATAAATTACTATACCGAATTACAGTGCGGTAGAATGATAGCATATCCAGAGAACTTTTGGAATTTCGCTACGATCTTGTGAAAAAGAGTGAGAGACACGATGAATGTTATAACCGTGGCATGCTAGTCATCTCATATTAAAATTCAAAATCATTTATTTACAAGGGCCCCAAAGAGGCACTCGTGAAAGTTAATGACTTAACTGCCAGATTTGCAAAATTACAGCCTGTTTCTCTTTTCTTACAGGGTAAGCATATTCACTTGTGAAAAGTACAAAGAAGCTTCAAATGAAACCATAGCACTAACGTACGAGTAATGTATTTGTTCGTGGGTAAATGACGACAGTTACCCACGAACAAATACATAGGCGTATAGTAGCATCCAGAAGGCGACCATTGTAGATGTCGTTAAGTCCTTAAATTACAGCTAATGGCCGATTCTAATAACAAATCATCCTGATTGCCGTCCATGCTTTTTGGAACAACCAACCTGAAAGTCCAGCAAAAAAATCTAATAATGGCAGGCTGTATATAGACAAAACGTATCGTTCCAACGAGATAAGTTAACTTTCGGTTTGAGTTTTTGTACTCTCTAAAATAGTTCCGGATCGGACCCGGCACGTTCTTCTCTAATTACCCCAAGGGTCAAGGTTGAGCGTTGAAGTTGTGTGTGCTGACTGGTACGTTTGGTCGTGATATGTGCAAATTACGTTATCGAGCGGTTTATCAAATTTTACGTACACGTCTAAGCCGCTAAGAATAAACATACGTTTTGTTTATAAATAACAAGTTTGTATATTTGTCGTATATTTTAA
The DNA here is from genome assembly GCA_948107665.1 of Lomographa bimaculata. Lineage (NCBI taxonomy): Eukaryota > Metazoa > Arthropoda > Insecta > Lepidoptera > Geometridae > Lomographa > Lomographa bimaculata. The sequence goes on along the minus strand of OX403598.1, from coordinate 18,120,576 downwards.
AGTTGTTGAATGATCATGAAACGTAATACTTGGCAGTAGTAACAAGTGTTTTTATCAAAAACTAAAGATGAAGTAAAGGGTGATAATCAGGGAACTAGGTATGTATGATAACTGCCGAAATACCGTTTTAGCTTAGCGAATGTTACACTTGGTAACTGAAATTTGAACAATCTTCCGAAATTCATTTACAATTAAATTTTCGAGTGGCAAAGCATGTCATTGTCGGTATACTTAATTTATCGGTATCGGTCGGTATGCTTAATTACATTTAAGTATAGTAAAACATAATTAAATTAAAAATGTAATCACTAATTGCTATCCTTATCAGCTAATTCCAAATTGCCACTCCACATTAAAATAAAATGATAAAACAAAACAGGGATAAAAGCTGAAGGGAATTAGCAATTTAGCATGTGAAGGGACGGAGCCCTAATTGTACAAAGAAGAATTCAATTACTACGACAAAGGCCCTCGGATCCCGGCGCGGTCGCGCCCACAGCCGCTTTCTAATGAAAAAAGTTATATATTTTTTGGTTCAGGTGAGATAGTTGGAAATATTGTAAAAATACTTGGAATTACGCGTTTTGGAGCTTTGTTTTGTTGCAAACATGGTCTTACCATTTGTGGCACTTTCGAATCTGCGAGAGATTTCCTTTTAAATGTTGATATCTAGACAGCGTCACTAAACGCTTATTATAAAATGATAAGCTCACAAACTTATTAATTACAAGTTAGTTTACTCTCTAAAAGTACATACACATTTTAATTGTCTTTGTTTTTGATCAAAGGAACAAGCTATTAAAAGAGTTGTTATAAATTATGTAATCTATACCTATCTGCTTATTTCACAGATGGTGGAAAGGCTAATTAATAAGTAACAAAAACTTTAAAGTATTATATCTCGTGTTGATTTCACTAAACATAACTTTTCGCCTAATTCATTTGAAGGACAGGCTTTTAAGACCGACATGGTCAATGACATAACTGTCGAAAGCGCCATGATCACGAGAACTAAGTTGTCGTGTTTTTTTTTATGTTATGTTTGAAAGGCTAGCATTTGACCACGGAAAGCGATGATGTGGCCGAAGATGTAGCATGCCTGCCTAGAAGATACCTATTCACTCTTGACTTGAAGACTGCCAGATTATACCGCTCAGGAAACAAAGAGACGGGCAATGAGTTCCACTCCCTCGCAGTTTAAATTATCGATTCCTCCAGCAAACGAAAATACACGGCAATGTCCTGTTTCCAACATCAACGATTGTAATTAAGTTATCTAACTTCTACTTGACCACAAGCATAACCAACCGAATAGCATAGTTAATGAGCTAGTCGTAACAAACATAGCCCGGTACGTCAAGTCCATATAATGGTCGACCCAGTTGGCGCAGTGGACAGGTGTCCGCCCTCTGCGCCGTGGGTCCTGGGTTCGATTCTCGGCAGGAGCACAAATTGCTACCCAAGGGATATTTGTGCTTCTGGTTCTGGGTGTAATGTGTGTGTGTTGTTAATGTTTCCGGCACCCACGATACAAGTCTTTGAACTTAGTGTGGGGCTGTGAGTGTGAAAGCGTTTGTTTGTTGTTTGTTTGTTTAATGGTGACCTCAGAGGTTCTGTGACACCCGAGCGGCGCCGCCGGCGAGCGCAAGTAATTGATAGAAAATGCGGTGTAATTAAAAGTTTCGACGCGCGGGCAGAGTAAACAGCTTTAAGTAGTTAACTTTTTGCTGAAAGCCGCTAGTTTGCTTTGCCCGGAGAAAATGGAGGGAAGCAAGTCAATAAGCAGTCTATTTGGCTGGACTTATTAACTGTTAGACTTTTAGACTGTTGTTTACTACAATATAAGGGAAATTGTTTCTGTTGGGAGTGTAAACATAAACACTCACAAACTTTCGTATGTTTCTTAAATTATTATAATAAAAAATAAATATTATTTATGTTTTTATTGTAATTATAAAAACTGAAAAAAATTAACCAATTTAGTTCAGACAAAATCACTTCGAGGATTCATACATATTACAAAGAATTTAAAAAAGTTTAAAAACCATTTTCATATTGTAGTTTTCGGATTTGTTCATTGCACATTAACACACTTATTTGCTATGATAAGGCTATACGTTAAATTATTTTAATTAAAGGTTAGATACCCAGCTTGTTCTTTTAGGAAACGAATTAATTAAAACAAAAAAATATTTTTCCTTTATTATAGCGCAAGTACACGACTACATAATCTCATACTATCACGTAAGATAATGGTCAAACGCGTTTTCTATCAGAGATAAAAAGTACATGCCTCTCCATACAAAGGTTTTCTGGAAGAGATCGCTTTAAGCGATAAGACTTCCCATCGTACTAGTCTAAGTTTTTTTTTTTCACAAGTTATTTTTTCTTTTTGCAATCGTGTCCAATAAAAAGTTAGTCTATCATGTCTTTCATCATCCCTATACATAGCAGATAAACATCGTTAAAATAACAATTAAATTAACATATTATAAACTTAAATTTGGCCCATGTAAAGTCAAACACATTGAATCAAACAGGACATTGTCATTGTAATATGTGAGTTTTTCGAGAAAGGCAAGTGCCTATTTATACAGAGTAGGTTTGTGCTGACGGTGGGCGATGACACTTTTTCCTCTGTTTATACATATCCCGTTTAGAATCTTTTGTGGCTTCTGCAGCGCCACCGAAATAGATGCGAGCGCTGAAAGGCGGATGTTGTCAGCAAGCAAAGGTTGGCAACGTAAAAACATAGGTGCTAGAGGGTTTATACAATGTATATTATAGAAATGAATCGTAGCAAAAATGTCGTGGTACAATAACCCGAGTTGTTTCCTCCTTCTTTTTTATGATAAATGTAGATCCCGTTAAGTAGAATCAATCTGTGGAAGTAAAACGCGTCTTCATCTATAATACATACAGTATTCCTACTAACGTTATAAACGCCAACGTTGTGATTGTGTGATTGTTTCATTCGAGGCTAACTCTGTAACAGCTGAACCAATGTAAATTTGGTATATATACCTTGGTATAGTTTTGGTGTGTATAAAAACCTTGAAATAAGTCAGAGCTACATATTATTATTGCTCGACTTATATTAAGTGACAAAAATGTCAAAACTTGGTGAAAAGACGCTCAGATTAGATTAAACGATCTCTCCCTGAACCAATTCTAGGAAAAATATTTCTTATATAGGTACTTTATTTATATGTTGATTAATCATCTACGCAATAATATATTAGAGAGTATATGAGCGTTTGTGTATTTGAAAAGCGGTACCTTTGTATTAACAAATATGTAGTAGATAAATAAACAGACATGTAAAAATTTAAATAAGACACCAATTTTAATCTTGATATAGTCCTTAAGGCATAGAGCAGCTATTGCCAGATTTTTAACATAGAAAATAAAACATACAAGTAGTTGACATAGAAACGAAACGATTTATAAAAATAACCTACACAGAGGTATCAATATCTGTTTGAAACGCTACTAGACTCGCTCGATTGGAAATTCACACAGAAACTCTTCAAAGGCCATAAACCGTCATCATTTATTCTCTCATACGATACAAAGGAAAAACTGTTTATCGTTCTCGTAGTGCCTACGTACGTAGCACACGGCGTAGTTCCGTAGCAACGTAGCGTTTTGTAGGACTTGCCACCTTAACGGTGATAATTGCCAGCTACAGTGCAAGTAAAGCTTTGTAATAGCTAGTACTAGCTTGTAGCTCTCGTATTACTCTTGGACTTCCACACTTCTACGCTAACATGAAAGTTGTTTTATGTTAGATAAACAAACATTTGACTTAGTTTCGTAGGCGTGAACAGTTCCAGATAACACTGTGAACGGGTAGGCGTGACGTTTACCATCATGTGAACGACAATTATTTTAAAAATATTAAAATTTTGTTAGGTTCTGTCGATAAAGTTGTAAATATATTTCCTTGAAGAAAGTACGTGTACCTGCAAAAATTTATAATAATATACATATACTTTCTAGTATTTCGTTGGCCTTGAATCATTTCTTTATTATGAGACAGCGGAAAGCAAGGTCAGCCGAAAAATAAGTAGCTGAATTTACACGAAAACTGTTGTAAAAAAGTTACATATTATTATTGCTCGACTTATATTAAGTGACAAAAATGTAAAAACTTGGTGAGGAGACGCGCAGATTAGATTAGACGATCTCTCCCTGAATCAATTCTAGGAAAAATATTTCTTGTTCTAGGTGTGTCTTATTCTTATACCCAGTTATGAAAATTAAGCATCGTACAAAGGGCAACTGAAAGGTCTTTACAGATAGATTTAAAGAAAAGGATAGTGCGGAAATATGTGTAAGACCTTTTTATTCATAAACTCTTCAGCGACATAACATAAAAAAGATATAACAAACAGAAAACTTATAAGAAAGAAAACAATCGCCATCTTATGCAACACTCTTCAAGTTGGTTAATACATATTCTATCTAACACAATCTACAACTGATTTTATACGTAATTAATAACACTTAAGTCCTGTGCAAGCTCTACCCTTAAGTGCTCTAGTTGCAGTAATTACAGCACAGTGCAGTAACTTCAAGTGTTTACATGGAAACTTAGCAGCGAGCGTTTCGCGCCAACGAAACTAATTACAAAGGTTATGGAGATTTGAAGTTTAGTTTGGACATTCTGAAACGCTATACAGCATGTGGCGGTGAATATGCTATAAAGAATGTTATTTTTGTTTGTAATCGCAAAATAAACTTTGGCTATAGTTATTAATTTTACGGCTTCGAGCATTTAGTGTAGGCGGTAGAAGCCGGAACTCTACTATGATTTAAAGCTTCCGATAAATGTGATATCGATTAAAATAGAG